>BPTQ01000006.1:270287924-270320689 GCA_019973895.1 Chrysanthemum seticuspe | reverse complement strand
TCTACGAAGAGAGACCAAGACTTAACTGGTTTTTTCTGTCCCTTAGAGTTAACATACTACTAAAACTCTTGAAACTCTACTTAGGACCTCTTTCACAGTGACTTATGATACACTCCAAGGTGTTTGAACACTTACTATACTCCTTATAATTTTACTGGTATGGTTTATAAGTCGAGTTAAGTTTCAAACACTTGTTGTACTTAGGGCTTACCGTGTTTAAACAGTGGAGACAGTTCAATTGGTTTCCTAATTCCTTGTGGTTGATACTCGTTAACATACGGAAGGATGAAGTCTTACTCTTCGTACGATACAAACTTGCTTACTAAGAACTTTTCAAGTTTAGATTAGTACCTCTATGTTCGAGAAGTTTATTGAGTTGACGTAAGATGTGGTTACATCCCTAATGATGGTTTCGAAGTGTTCAGTATGACTATTGCGATGTGCGCAGCAAGCCCCAGTTCCTTTGAAGGAAAAGAAGCTCGTTCAAAATATTGTGGGATCCTTCACTTGGATTAGCAACATCACATCATTAATCCCATTCGGTGCCCATAACTATAGCAAGAGATCCCCTTATCCTTACGATCACTCTTCAATGATGCGATTCCAACTCCAACTCCTTCTAATAAAAACATAAAAATATAAAAACATCTTTACCTTTTCCATGCTTAGAGCCCATAACCTAAACCCCCAACCATAACGATGGCTAATGAGATGATAATAGATAATCGGTAGCAATACCAACCCCCAAATCCAATACCCGAGATTCGTACCTTTTCCATTTCTACAAAAATATAAAAATACAAAAATAATCTTCCTCAACCTCAACCTTAGCGTAGTAACTTCTCACTAGCATTCCTATTCCCCTAGAGAACGATATCAATACCCGTGGCTTACCCTAATTACTACACTACAACGATTAGGTTCACTTCCTAGGGTGTTATAAAACTTGCTCGAAGAAAAGGAAGTTTCCTTGACCCCGAACGACGCGTGTAGCGTTATCAGTATGACTTGTGAAGCTTTGGTAGTAATCCCTACATTGGTGTAGAATGCAGTTGAGTTATTTGAAGAGCTTGTATCTCCATGATTAGATTTGAACTTTTCAAGAATCATTCGTTCAAACATAGCATGCTTCTCATTCTGAAGTAGGAAGGCATACAATTGCTCATAGTTGGTGTTCCTTAATCCTTTGGTTAACTTGACAGAGGTGACAAATTTGTGCCATTCGGGATTCATGTTGTTCACAAACTTTGAATTGAGCTGAATATTTGGTATGGTCATTTTAATATTCCTCATATCATTCACAAGTTTGTGGAACCTCACATAGTATTCAGTGACACTTTCTCCAGGATTCATCTCAAAGTTCTCAAAATCATCATACAATTGAGATTCCCTGTCTTTTTTGGTCAATTCAGAACCAGAGAGAAGCATCTTAACATTGTCCCAAACTGCCTTGGCTTCAGTGTTGTGATTGATTAACTTGTAGATGTCTTTTGGAAGACCCTGAAGTATAATGTTTGAAGCCCTGATATCAATATCGTATCTCTTTTTCTCCTTATCATTGAGCTCATCATACGTCTTTGGTCTGTCCAAACCTAAGATCACTGTACCATCCGCAACAGTTTCAAGTGTGTCTCTTGTAGTCTCAATCTGATAAGGTCCTTCATCAATTGATTTGAGAATGTTAACCCCATTTTCCTTTCCCAAATAGTACAACCTAATTCGTTGAGCCCATGAGTCATAGTCACTTTTGTCAAGCATAGGTGGACGAGTATCTGATCCAGCTGCTTGAACGTCCTCAGCTACATAAGAGATGATTGTAGGCACGTTGGTAGACATGATTACAGATTTCACGGGATTTCATAACTCTTTGATTAAACCGGGAAATAGATTCTTTCACGGGATTTTACTAAATCAAGAGAAAATCATAAAATGTAAAAATCAGAAACAATACTACACCAAGTTGCTTCAAACCTTGAAGACAAGTCGCTTAGCACCAAGTCGCTTTGCACCACGTCGCTAGGTATACAAGTCGCTTCAATGGACAAGTCGCTAGGCTCACAAGTTGCTAGAGTGACAACTCGCTAGAAGAACAAGTCGCTAGTGACACAAGTCGCTATGAAGACAAATCGCTAGTGACAAATCGCTAGACACATAAGTTGCTAGAATAACAAGTCGCTAGATGGACAAGTCGCTAGGGACAAATCGCTAGACAAAACAGTACGACCACTACTTTGTACTATTTGTCGCTTTGTCTCAAAAGACAAATCGCTAGAGCACAAGTAGCTTCCCACAACAAAGTCAAGTCACTGAAGAACGTAGAGACAAGTCGCTCCGAAGAACTCAAGTCCGAGACACAAGTCGCCAGATAGAAATATTCAAAAGCAACACTTTTCAATCCAAAAACTAACCCAACCACACTGATTCAAACATTCCAAATCAAAACCTAAGCACTTATAATGATTCTAAACACAAAAGTACAATCAAAATTCAAACTTTAACACTAGAAATGGTCCAAATGATGCAAATACCACTAAACTTTTTCAACCCCAAAAACCATATAAAACCACTAGAAATCCAAGAACATGTAAGAGAGATGATCAAACCATGACTCTGATACCATTTGTAACATATTGGATTTCACAAACACATCAAACCATGACTAATATGGGGCGTAAGAAAAATCTTATTATGAGCTCCAACCCTCTACCTTGGGAGGTAGAGGGTATTTATAGTACCTTACACAAAACGCCACCTACGGGCTGTGGATCAGGCATACAGTGGATAAAGACCCGTCCGTTCTCCACGGTGTTACTTAACTAAATACTAAATAACATTAAATAACTACGACTACGAGCTTTCTAACGATTACATATACTTGAGGTGACCGACACTTTAACAACTGGATTTTATAAATCCTAACATTTAAAATACGCATGTTAAGCTTTGGACAAACCCGAAGAAGCAGAAGATATCAGAAGTCAATTGAGAAAACCGTCTGGCGAACACGAATTCGAGCCTTATGTGTTAGGATATGTTTGTAGAGAATAACATGGTTAGGATTCCCGTTAAATGGATTATACGTATAGTTTTGGACCATTTGCTGATAGGTAGCTTATGTATAGTTTTGGACCATTGGCGATTTTTGGAAACACGTGACTATGTTACCGGTTGATGGTAATATATGATACTATGTTTAGCGAATTTGTGTTGTTGTAGCATAAAATAGGTTCTGAAAATAGGTTGTTACATTGTAGATTTTTTCCGGAAAAATTCCAGAAAAAATCTGGAAATTACCCATTTTGAAGCGATTTTCTGCAAAATGGGTCAAAGGCTTTCCCCGGGGACATGTCCTCGGTGAAAGTGTAATAGATAATCTTAATTTTCCATTTCCCCCGAGGACGTGTCTCCAGGGAAAGAGTTATAGATAATCTTAATTTGCCATTTTCCCCGGGGACATGTCCACGGCAAAAGTGGGTGCCACGTCGGACGTGTTTGACTAGCGTAAAATGGCTGCGGGACCCACATGTCCTCGGTAAAAGTGGGATTTAGTCCCCGGGGAAAGTATTCCCGAGAGGGTATTGCCGGGGGACTTTCGCCGGGGACATGTCCCCGGTAATAGTCTTCGCAGGGTACACGTCCCCGGCGAAAGCCGTGATATTTCCCCTGTGAAAGCCCACATTGTTGTAGTGAAATTCCTTTGTTATCGGTTTTAGAGATGACTTCTAGGTATGAAAATTCGTTATACGGGTAGTACTTTCTTGGGAGAGTAATTGCATTTCTAGTTGTGGAAAAATATGTAAATAATGTGTGGAAGAATTGTGGTGTTGTTTAAACAATGATGAATTCCAAAGGATTTTTCTTCTTCAAATTTCCACAGAAGCATGTAGGGATGTGGTATTGGAAAACGGACCTTGGTTGATCTGTAATGCTCCAATTGTTCTTAAGAAATAATCTCCAAATGAGTGTTTATTAAAAGAAGAGTTGATATCTATTATGGTGTGGGTAAAATTGCATGATGTTCCAGTTAAAGTGTTAGGAATTAGAAAATTCAGTCATTAAAGAGTCGGTCACCTCAAGTATATGTATTCATTAGAAAGCTCGTAGTCATAGTCAAGTTATATTATTAATTAGTTTGTTATGTAACACCGTAGAGGACGGACGGGTCTTTACCCACTGTATGCCTGTAAGTAACTATAAATACCCTCTACCTCCCAAGGTAGAGGGTTGGAGCTTCAATACCATTTTTCTTTGTTTCACATAGTTCCCAACTCTCTTCCCTTTCTCTCTCTAGAACTTTCTCTCTCTAAACATACTTGTACGCCCACTTGGATTATGGTTTAGTATGTTTGTGAAATCCTATATCTTACAATTGGTATCAAGAGCCATGGTTTGATCACTCATCTTTCATGCTCTTTGTTTTGGTGGATTTCATAAGGTTTTTGGGGTATTAAGTGTTTAGAAGAGTTTGATTCATTTGGACAAGTTCTAGTGTTAAAGTTTGAATTTTACTTGTACTTTTGTGTTTAGGATCATCATATGTGTTTATGTTTTGAATTGGAAGGGATAAATCACTGTGGTTTGGTTGTTTTTGATTGACAAAGTGGTTACTTTTGTAATTTGTACAAAGCGAGTTGAGTCTCGGATACACATTTCATCAAAGCGAGTTACTTTGTTACTGGATGCGAGTTGTTATATGTGACTTGGCTACTTAGCGAGTTAAGCTTTTAAGCGACTTGGTGGTTAAGGAAGTTGATTCCTAAAGCGACTTGCTTCTTTAAGCGAGTTGATTTTGTTGCGAGTTGATACTAAAGCGAGTTGGCTATTTAGCGACTTGTCTCATTAAGCGAGTTGATTGTGGTGCGAGTTGATATTTATGCGACTTAGCTATTTAGCTAGTTGATTACTTAAGCGACTTGTTCCTGTGAGCGAGTTGGTTGTTTAGCGAGTTGACTACTAAGCGAGTTGAGTGTTTTGCGACTTGTCTATTTTGAATTGTTACTTCTTCGTAATACATTCTTACGGTTGTTCTTTTGGTTTAGTAAAATCCCGTGAAAGAATCAATTTCCCGGTTTAATCAAAGAATAGTAAAATCCCATAGAACTTGTTATCATGGCAAACATCGTTCCTACTATTGTTTCTTCCGTAGCTGAGGACGTTCAAGCAGCAGGGTCTGATACTCGTCCACCTATGCTTGACAGAACTGATTATGATTCATGGGCACAACGAATCCGTTTGTACTGTTTGGGAAAAGAAAACGGAGTCAACATCCTCAAGTCAATCGATGAAGGACCTTATCAGATTGAGACTACCATAGACTTAATTGATACAGCTGCAGATGTAACAATGATCTATGGAATAGACAGACCAAAGACGTATGATGAGCTCAATGATAAGGAGAAAAAGAGATTTGATGCAGATATCAGGGCTTCTAACATTGTACTTCAAGGTCTTCCAAAAGACATCTACAAGCTTATCAATCACAACACTGAAGCAAAGGCTGTATGGGATAATGTCAAGATGCTTCTCTCCGGTTCTGAATTAACTGTTGAAGACAGAGAATCACAACTATATGATGAGTTTGAGCACTTCAAGATGAAACCAGATGAGAGTGTTTATGAGTACTACGTGAGATTCCATAAGCTAGTTAATGACATGAGGAACATCAGAATGACCATGCCTAGCATTCAGCTGAACTCAAAGTTTGTTAACAACATGAATCCCGAATGGCACAAGTTTGTCACGTCTGTGAAGCTCACTACAGGATTGAAGAATACAAACTATGAGCAATTATATGCGATCCTTCTTCAGAATGAGAGGCATGCTATGTTTGAGAAAAGGATTCTGGATTAGTTCAAAACCAATCAGGGAGATACAAGTTCACCTAATGACTCAACTGCTTTCTACACCAACGTAGGAATTACCACCAAGGCTTCTAAAGTCATTCCCACGGGAGATGGTAATCACAAACTCATTCCTGATCTAAGGTTCAAGCAACCAGATGCTGATGCAGTCATGGAACATTTCATCAATCAACTGGCTCTCATGGTTAAACAGAACTTAACCCTTTCACCTCATACTAACAGTCTTCACACCAACAATGAAATCAGAAATGCATCCAATCTTCACAATCATGCTTTGATCAGAGATGGGAAAGTTATGGGGCAGCCAGTTCAAGAAAGGCAGTATGATCAGAGAAGAGGTGGAGTAGGTGGAGGCTATGGTGGAAATCAGAATCGAGGAAGGATTGGAAATCAAGGACAAACAAAGGATATCAAATGCTACAACTGCGGTGGGGAGGGACACATTGCAAGGAATTGTACATCTCCAACACGTCCACAGAATGGCGAGTACTTCAGGGATAAGATGTTACTCGTGCATGCTCAGGATAATGGAGCAGCTTTGGATGAAGAAGAGCTATTGTTTCTTGCTGAAGGCAATGCAAAGACCTATGATGCAGATGTGGATGAGCAGCCAATTCAGGAGATAGGTCACAATCATCAGAATGCCTTCCAAGTCGCTGACTGTGATGCATACGACTCTGACGTCGATGATGAACCTACTGCACAAACAATTTTCATGGCTAGCATTTCTCCAATGGTTTCTCCTAAGGTCTCAACATCACAGAAAGCTGTTCCATCCAAAGAATCAATCATCTCAGAGGTATTAAAACTATATGATGATGTTGATGAGCAAAAGATGCATAATGAAGTACAATCTCTTGAGACTTATGAATCAGATATTGATAATGTGGGTAATAGCAATATTGTCCCATATGATCAATATGTGAAACAAGGTGAAAGTGAGATTGTATCAAACGATGCATTTTCCGCAGTCAATAATGACTATGTCTTTGATGAATACACTGCATGTACCCATGATGATTATATTATCTCTGAACTAAATGCCTATAAAGAACAAGTTGCTATTTATGAACAACGTGTTAAGTTTGAGTTAACCACATGTGAGCAGGAAATGGATGACCAGATGCGTACAATTATTCGAAAAAGTAATTTTAGAGAAGAAGTATTAAAACAAGAGTTAAACTCCTTACAAGAAAAGCTTTCTAAACCTACTAAGCAAAAACAAGAACTTCAAGAAAATGTTAAAATGCTTAAGCAAGAATTCAATGCTAAGGAATCAAAACTTTTGAATAATTTTTCCAATCTAAAAACTTTGAAAAACAAGCTTGAAAATAATTTGTACATACAAGGGAATACCATTCAGACTGCTCACATGATCACTAAGCATAGAGTTTTAAGCGATAAGCATAACATTCCCCTTGTTGAGGAACCAAATCCAGAGGTCATTAAAAAGGCTAGAAGTGCTCATAAGGTAATTTATGATGGCAATGAAATCCTTAAGCCTAGACATAAACCTAGTTGCGCTGAGTGCACAGACGAAGATAAGAAATCAGATGAAGTCACTAGGGAGAAGATGAACAAAAAACTAGATGATCCTAAGTGCAAAGAGAAGAAAATTATTATCACGCCCCATGATTACAAGAAGGAAAATTGGATTTCCTTAAACAAGTTTAAGTCTCAAACGTTGTTAACGCCCGAGCAAGTGTTCTGGAAAAAGGATTTAGATAAGCAAAAAGCCGAGAATCTTGTTGTAACAAACCCCCCTCTTAGGAAAATGCCTTCAGCAATTGTGTATCCTCCTAATACACCAATGCATCTAGTCCCTATAACTATTGCCACTAAAAGCAAGACCTTAATCAGTCAATATGTCATCTTTCAATTATTTGTTGATTTTGAGAAAACATGTAAGAAAAGGATCACACCCACTGGGATTACTGAAGGGGAAAGGGGTTTTGAGCAAACAAAAGAATGCTATTTAACAGAGGTCATGCCTTTCTTTAAACAACTAAAAGATCAATTTGAGAGTCTTAAAAAGGGGATGGACTCAGATATCAAAGAAATGGAAAAGGAATTTGATGCAATGATAGTTGAGGTTAGTGACTATGAGCAAGAATTAAAATATAATGAGATTGAGAGGAAGAATTTAAATACACTGACTGAGAATCTGATTTCTGAATGTATTGCTCAAGATGTGTTTTACACTGCTACAAATTGTTCCATTAATGCTTCTCAATTTCATGAATTATCTGTTGCTCTAAAAGTCTCCCATGATCGTGTCATTGAGCTTGAAAAAACTAATTCTAAACTAAATGAGAAAATTGATCTGGATGATCACAACAATTTGGTAAAACATTTTTCTAAACTAGAAGTTGAGCATTTTAATTTACAACTAAAATATCAACATCTTAAAGAAAATGTCAAAACCTCAAATATAAAGACATCTTCAGATGCTCTAGAGTTTGATGCAGTTTTTCAAATACATAAACGTAACGAACAGATTCAAGCTCAGTGTTGCACGATCAGAAAGTTGAAAGCCCAAATTTCTCAATTAAAGGGTGAAAAGAACAATGTGACTGGCTCCCAAATGTCTCCTCCTTTAGATTCTCAGTATTATCAAACGTTTCATCTTCAAAACTTAGTAAATGCATTACAAAAGGAAAACGAGAGTTTTCTAGCAGAAAACGAAAAGGTTAAACGTCATTTTAAAGAGTTATATGATTCAATTAAAGTCACTCGTGACAAAAACAATGAAAAAATAACTTCTTTACAAAAGGAAATTGAGAATCTGAGGAGTCAGGAAAAAGGGAAACTGCCACTTGTGTTTAATGAGAATGTCGCTTCAAAGTCATCCACTGACTGCAAATATTCTGTGACTATTAGATACATTCCTCCTCATCTTAGGAATAATGAACCTGTGTTTCATAACTACTGTGCCCACCTTAAGGATAGTCTAGAATGTCTCCGTGAGATTGTGGAAGAGGATTACCTAAATAAGCCTCTTGATAGAGAAATTAGGTTTGCGTGCATTCAGGCCAAACAATCTCAGGAACTGCTAGAATGCTTAATTGCAACATGTCCTAAATCCTTAGGTGCAAAAGGTAAAGATGTGATGCCTTGTTCTATGCCTAATGCCAAGCATACAAACCGCTCCATACCCAGTTTTAAAAAAGTGAACACTAATGTGCCTACGAGTAGTTCAGATCCTTGCACATCTAGTTCAGGAACGCAAAAGGTAGATCAACCAACTAATGTTCCCATAATTCCCTCTGCAGGAGTAATCAGTGATATTAAAGCAAGCGGGTCAAAGCCTCCAGGAAATACCAAGCAAGATAGGACCTCACAAGCTAAGAATGCACACTGGAAGAGAGTAGAAGACCAACCTAGGAACTTTAAGTTTGAGTTGAATAAAACGAATCGTGTTGATTCTAGTATTAGCCATAGGCGTACTATAATTAATTCGAATTTTGATATTATCTGCAAACCATGTAATGATGTCTGCTTGAATTCTGTTGCTAATCATGAATGTGGTGTGAATGTTATGTCTAATGCTGTCAATTGTCATGTGAAAATTGTTAATGCTAAAAAACGTGCTAAGAAGGCTAAAAGGCAAAAACGAAAGAAAGTTAGAAAACAGTGGAAACCCACAGGAAGAACATTTAGTAAAATAGGATATCGATGGATACCGTTTGGTCAAAAGGCTAATCAGTTCTGTCCTCAATATGCTAAGACAATGCCCACTAGAAAATGGATGCCTACTGGTAGAACTATTCCTTTAAGAAGTGAATATACCTTGAATAGGTCAAATACGGACACCAGCATTGCATCTATTCCTGATGATTCCATTACTTCTATGTCTGATATGAATGTTTCTATTGATGATGTGGGTATTCCAATCACTGTTACTAACCAAATGGAACCCATTCTTGCATGGGGATCCCAATTATCCAGTTATCCATTCTTGTCTGTGTTCAACTGCAGATCGTTCAAATCGGTCTGTGGTACCTGGACTCAGGCTGTTCCAAGCATATGACTAGAGACCGGTCGCGGCTCATGAACTTCGTGAGCAAATTCATCGGGACAGTTAGATTCGGGAACGATCATTTCGGTACAATTATGGGTTATGGAGATTATGTTGTTGGTGATAGTGTTATCTCCAGGGTATACTATGTGGAAGGTCTTGGTCATAACCTGTTCTCTGTTGGTCAATTCTGTGACTCTGATCTAGAAGTAGCCTTCAGAAAACATACTTGTTTCGTTAGAGAACTTGATGGTAAGGAACTTTTAAGAGGAACACGTGGTTCAAATCTATACACCATCTCTATCGAAGATATGATGAAGTCTTCTCCAATTTGCTTGTTGTCAAAGGATTCGAAAACAAAGTCATGGTTATGGCATCGTCGTCTCAATCAATTGAACTTCGGCACCATCAATGATCTCTCCAGAAAGGACTTAGTTGTAGGTTTACCTAGACTGAAGTATGAAAATGATCATCTTTGTTCAGCATGCCAATTGGGAAAAAGCAAGAAGTATGCCCATAAACCCAAACCTACAAACTCAAATACAAAAGTTCTTCATACAATTCACATGGATTTATGTGGACCAATGAGAGTGCAGAATATCTTTGGGAAGAAATATGTGTTAGTTGTGGTTGATGATTACTCTAGATTCACCTGGGTCAAGTTCTTAAGGACAAAGGATGAAACTCCAGATATCATCATCAAACTCATCAAACAGCTGCAGGTTCGACTTAACAAAACAGTCAGAATTATCCGAACAGACAATGGAACTGAGTTTGTTAACAAACAACTTAGTGAGTTTTATGAAAGTGTTGGAATTAGCCATCAAAGAAGTGTTCCACGAACTCCTCAACAAAACGGTGTAGTTGAAAGACGAAATCGAACTCTTGTAGAAGCCACAAGAACAATGCTGATTTACTCAAAGGTTCCAATGTTTCTCTGGGCTGAAGCCATTGCCACTGCATGCTACACACAAAATCGATCCCTGATTCATACTGTTCATGGAAAAAATCCATATGAACTTGTCCACAACAGAAAGCCTAATCTCTCATTCCTTCGTGTGTTTGGTGCATTGTGTTATCCAACCAATGAGGGCCAAGACTTAGGCAAACTTAAAGCTAAAGCGGACATTGGAGTATTTGTAGGGTATGCACCAAACAAAAAGGGATACCGAATCTACAACAAGAGAACCTGAAATATCATAGAAACAATTCACGTTACGTTTGATGAGCTGACCGGTCAAATGGCTCCTGGACAATCCTGTTCTGGACCCGCAATTCAAAACAGTCCCATTGGTTCATCTCTTGTACCAAATCCCTCTCCAGCAGCCCCATATGTACCTCCATCAGAAGATGATTTAAGGAAATTGTTTGATCCAATGTTCGATGAACAATACGAACCAAATGCTGATGAAATGTTAATTCCATCAACAGAGGCTGCTCCTATCCCTGTGAATGAAGTCAATCCTTCAGTCTCAATATCATTAAGTCAAGAAGCGCCTGCTCCTGATCACTCTGTCTCATCAACAAATCATCAATCATCGAGTGTACATCATGGAAATGTTTCTGGTATCAACGATGGATAAAATCCCTTTGCTACTCCTGAAGATGCTCCGTTTGAAAATATATTTGCTCCTGAATCATCATCAGAACCATCTTCATCAGGAGAAATCGACTCAGCAACTTCTGTTCCTCAACAACAGCCACATGAACACCTTAGGAAATGGACTCATGATCATCCATTGGATAACATCATTGGAAACCCCTCTCGACCTGTATCCACACGGAAACAACTTGCAACCGATGCCTTATGGTGCTTCTTCAACTCCGTACTCTCTAAGGTCGAACCAAAAGATGTTTAAATTGCCATGAATGAAGACAGCTGGTTCAATGCCATGCAAGAAGAAATTCATGAGTTTGATCGACTTGATGTATGGGAATTAGTACCTACTCCAGATTGTGCTATGATCATTGCTCTAAAATGGATCTTCAAAGTAAAACTTGATGAGCATGGTGATGTGCTAAAGAACAAGGCTCGATTGGTTGCAAAAGGATACCGTCAGGAGGAGGGCATTGACTTTGAAGAATCATTTGCTCCTGTTGCTCGAATCGAGGCAATCAGAATCTTCTTGGCTAATGCTGCAAGTAAGAACATGGTAGTCTATCAGATGGACGTTAAGACAGCATTTCTGAATGGAGATCTTAAAGAAGTCGTCTACGTCAGCCAACCTGAAGGCTTTGTGAATCCAGAGCATCCTACTCACGTCTATCGTTTGAAGAAGGCTCTCTACGGTTTAAAGCAAGCTCCAAGGGCATGGTATGATACGTTATCAAAGTTTCTTCTGTCTACCGGCTTCAGCAAAGGAGCAGTTGATCCAACATTGTTCACCAGGAAGTCAGGCAAACATTTAATTTACGTTCAAATTTATGTTGATGATATCATCTTTGCCTCGACTGACCCCAATTAGTGTGACCGTTTTTCAAATGAAATGGGTTCTAAATTTCAAATGTCAATGATGGGACAAATGTCATTTTTCTTGGGATTACAAATTTCACAAAGTCCCGGAGGCATTTTTATAAATCAATCTAAATATGCTAATGAGATTTTAAAGAAATTTGGATTTGATTCTAGTGACCCAGTCGACACTCCCATGATTGAGCGTACTAAACTGGATGAGGACCACTCAGGGATCATGTTAGACCAAACGAAATATCGTAGCATGATCGGATCCCTGATGTACCTTACAGCCAGTAGACCTGATATTCTGTTCGCTGTATGCATGTGTGCTAGATACCAGGCTAAGCCTACCAAAAAGCACCTTGAAGCGGTTAAACGGGTCTTTCGGTACCTCCAAGGAACCATCAATATGGGACTTTGGTACCCGAAGGACACCGGTTTGTCACTAACAGCATATGCAGATGCAGATCATGCAGGGTGTCAAGATACTCGTCGAAGCACGTCTGGAGGTGCTCAGTTTTTGGGTGATAAGCTTGTGAGTTGGTCGTCAAAGAAACAAATGAGTACTTCTATTTCATCTACAGAGGCTGAATACATAGCCATGTCATCCTGTTGTGCTCAAATCCTATGGATGAGATCTCAATTAACTGACTATGGCTGTGAATTCAACAAAATCCCTCTGTATTGTGATAATAAAAGTGCTATTGCTCTCTCATGCAACAACGTTCAGCACTCAAGAGCTAAGCATATCGACATTCGACATCATTTCATCAGGGAACAAGTGGAAAAAGGTGTGGTGGAACTCTACTTTGTGAGGACTGAATACCAATTAGCAGACATCTTCACCAAAGCTCTTTCTAGAGAACGTTTTGAGTTTATCCTTCCACGTCTTGGACTAAAGAGTTTACAACCGGAAAAACTCAAGCGTCTTCAAGAGGAAGACGAGGAGTAAAGGTCTTTATTCATCTATCTCTTGTATATATTTATTCAAAAAGCAAAATACAAAACTTGAAAAACCCTCAAAAAGAAAATATAAAATTATAAAACTTTCAAAAATCCATAAAAATTAGAAAATCTTGAAAAATTCCAAAAAATATTGTTATTTTTTCATGTTTTTCCTTATTCGATATCATCTACGGACTTTGTGTTGACATTCAAAGAATGTCACGGGTTTTTAGATGTTCTTCGAATGCACATAGTTTTTGTTAAAAAAAAATAAAATAAAAAAATGAGGCGGAGAAAAAATGATGGTTTATTGTCATTTCAGGCAGTAACCCGTTTTTAATAGTAAATAACAAAGCCATGCTTTATCTTATTTTTCAAATCTCATGCTCTGATTCTTAAAACAAAGGTTTGTCATCTAAAAGACAAATGCTTATCCTTTCAAATATTTTTCCGTCTAATGATTCTTTTGAAAAATATTTGCTTTCTTTTGAAAACTTAATTGCTTTGAAAAATTCCTTGTACTCTACTACTGGTGTAAATCATTTGTGCTTGTCATCTGTCAAAATCTCTATATCTCAATCAACAACATGTGTCATTGATTGAGGGGGAGAATGATTTTATTCGAATTAAAAAGGTTATTTTTCAAACAATTGGCACTTAATCGAGCAAGGTTTATTCTTGAAAAATCAAAAGAAATTATGTTTTACACAGTTGACTCAAAACCATTGCTTATATTATGTTTTCAAAAGACAATCATGCATGTGTAATAATGGAGTTTAAAGCTCAAAATCCGATCCTTATCAGTCAAAACGTTTTCATAATCAAGTCACAATTCTCCTTTAAAAGCCTTCAAAATCAATTTAAATCTACAGAGATCACAAATCTCAAATGATTTAATAATTGTGATCAGGGGAGAATTTGTGATTTAAATTGGATTAAAACTAATAATTCGGTAAATGGTTTTATAAGGATGGACAAACTCTCCTTCCCACATGTGCCAAACGATTTCAAGAACTGCTAAGCACATGTTGAGGGGGAGCATCTATCTTAAACCACTAAGTTCTGAAACGTGATCATTTTACGAGCAGTATTTTCCCTCTAGTATGTGCAAAACTCTTTCAAACCTCGAGGCACATATTGAGGGGGAGCAAAATTTTGAAAACCTCATCCTTCCCCAAAATGCTGTATCTACTTGATTTTATCTGGGAAGTGATGGTGATATCGTTTAGAAATTAGAAATTAAAGAAGTTAATTCTTCCTCTTGCCTCCGTGTGCCAAAAGATTTCATATACATGAAGCACATGTTGAGGGGGAGCTCTTTTTCTAAAAATATCTAAAACAATTCAGGTACAAAATGCTTTGATAATATATCACAAGTATCTGGATTGATTTTCAAATGGTTTTTCAATTGGTTCCAATGGCAGATGAACAATACCAAATAGACCGACCAACTTTACTTTATGTATGGTGATATAAGGATGATAAGGTTAGGTATTTGTTCCCATGATCCGCCAGAACTGGAGGGATCTACCCAGGGACAATCCACTAGATAGTGTAGAAGTCCTTAGGTATGATGAAAAAAGGAGAAAAGTGAGTTATGGGAAGAGTGTAGACTGAGACTGAGCTAGTACTGGAATAAACCCAACAAGGTTCTAGTAATGAAGTCTCGGTAAGCACTGAAGGGGTTGAAGAATGAAAAAGAATTGAATGTGAAAAGGGTGAAAAGAAATAGCCCTCCATTTATTCAACCTTAGGGCAGATACCGGGTTCAATTCATATGCTACTGATGGTTACCATGGTAACATCGGTATTGAAGACAAGATGTCATGGACCCAGTGACGCACTGCACTTCAACTTCCCAATCCACTCAAGTTCCTCTTAAAAGGGCTTGTTTCATTCTCACGGGGAACCGACACTATCTATCGACTCTCTCTTAGAGACTGGTGATATTGAAGAAGGAGACCCTCTCCCTAGTCTCCGAAATAGGAACCAAAATATGCACAAATTGAGTCTAGAGCCACGAGATCATCCATAAATCTCATTAGGACACTATCAATGAAGACTCTCTGTTTCACTCAATGTGGAAAGAGAGATTATATCTTGAGTCCTACGCATTATCCTTGTGGTATTGCCAGAACATCCGAGTGATATGTAAACATATTCACAATGAAGATGGAAAGCCTTCTGGAGCCAACATCAAACAAGCTCCTGGTAGGTGGCATGTGAGATCTATTCAATAAATCAACCATGTGACAACTGAACAGAAACAATGGGGAGATTCAATCTTGCGAATCAATCCTGGTTCAGGTTATGGATTGACGGATACCTTTGAAAAACCGGTCGTTGTGCTTACAAACTCTTTTCATTAGCACATCGACCGTGTACGAATATTTCAAATCAAAAAGTGTTTATGATTGATAATTGATTTTCACTAAAACCTTCGTTGTATTGCAAAAACAATTTCTATTGAGCAATACACGATTGTTTTTCAAATCTCTTTTTATCAATCAGTGAATCTCAATTCGCTGGTTCACTCACTCCGTGTTGTCTTCTTTGAGACGTTCTGGTTTGAGAACAGCTAGAGCAGCTGCGAAACCCTGTCAAGGAAATTCTTCGGAATTATACCTGATCACAGGCAATACGTGTACTGATCAACGGGGAACCGTGGGCCGTGTACCTCAATTCAACGAAAGTGATCAAAGACACTTTCGTGCACTTTATTGCTAACTGTTGTATGCAGGTACGCCCGACGTTTGCAGCTGTTCAGAATGAAGCGATCAATCCATAGCCGCATGCTCACTCAACACATTCATCTCGAAAGAAATCATGATTAGTGCATCAATGACTCTGATATTTACACTCCATGCTTCTGCTACGCTGCTGCCAATAACATGAATCAATTAAAGCTTCCGCTACTCTGATGAGAATACATCATGATCCAAAATGTGAGCATGTCGGTCCAAAAGTCACAACATCACATGATACCAACACCACAATGGAAGAGTCAAAGATTAATGTCAGCTGATGTTCTCAGTGATGGCTCGAAACTCATCATCACGTGGATCAGTTAAAGACGTCCACTTGAATTATCCAAACATGCAAAACATGAAGAATCAAAGACTACGAGCTACTGAGCAAAGAACTTAATCAAGAATCCTCGAGCAATCTAATGTAATATCAGTTTGTATTCATTGTAAATTGAGGTGACCTCTCTTAGGGGGAGATTGTTAGGAATTAGAAAATTCAGTCATTAAAGAGTCGGTCACCTCAAGTATATGTATTCATTAGAAAGCTCGTAGTCGTAGTCAAGTTATATTATTAAGTAGTTTGTTATGTAACACCGTGGAGGACGGACGGGTCTTTACCCACTGTATGCCTGATCCACAGCCCGTAGGTGGTGTTTGTTTGTAAGTAACTATAAATACCCTCTACCTCCCAAGGTAGAGGGTTGGAGCTTCAATACCATTTTTCTTTGTTTCACATAGTTCCCAACTCTCTTCCCTTTCTCTCTCTAGAACTTTCTCTCTCTAAACATACTTGTACGCCCACTTGGATTATGGTTTAGTATGTTTGTGAAATCCTATATCTTACATAAAGCGTTTACTGAGAATGGGTTGAGTGTTATAGCTAATAGATTGGGTACACCAATAATGCTTGATTTATATACGAGCAAAATGTGTATAGACTCATGGGGTTGACTGGATTTTACACGTGCTTTGATTGACATAAGGGTTGATCATCCATCCCAAGATACTATGGTGATTGCTATTCCATTTATGGAGGGTTCAAGCTCTTATTTGCATACAATTAAGGTAGAGTATGAGCGGAAACCGCCAAGATGTGGCAGTTGTTCGGTATTTGGGTAGGACGTCAGTCAATGCCCTAAAATAAATAGAATGACGTAGGAGCTGATTTGATGAAGCAAAGTAGTCCAAGTCCTATAAAGAATGCTACTGCTCAAAATAATAGGTTCGGGGTTGTTAAAAACCGTAGACATAACAGTAAGCATCACAATAAGGCAATGGGTCTTAAGCCTATAACCACATTCTTGTATTGTCCTGTATCTATTCCTAGTGGTTCTGGGACCAAGAAACAAGGAAGTGTGGCGAATAATGGGACCTCCACCTCCAGAACCACTAATACGGCCACGACTTCTAGCAGTAAGGAACTTGGGAATTTAGATGATATAAATCTTGATTCTCTAATAAATTCATTTGCAGCTTTAAATGAACATAACAAGGTTTTGAGAATATGATTGTTTCCATGGCTGGAAGTGAGGGTAAGACATGTAAGGACGCGACAATGGCTGTAGTTAAGAGTGATAGTGATGTTGAGGATGTATACAACGAGACTTAAATTTATGGCTTCCTCATTAAAGCGAGCTGGTGGAGGTGCAAATGATGCATGGTTACTTGAGGATGAAGATTATGATAGTTACCAGAATGAAGATCTAACTGACATTCTGTGACGCGTTAAACATTAATTTTCGAGGTCAATTTAGTCGATAATTTATATTTGGTGTCTTTATTAGTAAAATGAAATCTAGTGTTTAGTGGTGATTTCTTTGATAGGAGTAAGTTTCTTGTTATGTATGCTTTACCGTTTATGTAACGGGTTAAGATATGGGATTTACCATATCCATTGTACTTTAAATGTTTTATTGGAGTAATCTATTCACCGAGTTAAAACTCTTTACCAAAAAATGAAATATATAACTACTCAACACTTAATCAAATTTATCAAGACCGTACATCATTACCACCATCATCAATGCATACACATATTAGCTAACAATAATTCATTACAGCCGTAATATATAGATGAGAGAATACCAGTAACACGTGGATTTCGTTAATTAATAGTTTCTCATATTTTGTTCTAAATAATCACATTTGTTATCTTAGTATGTACTTATATTAAAAGAATGTGGGTTTTAGAAGTGATCAAGAGGTATAGTGTCGAATAAAAAGATTTCGGATTTAAGTTTTCATATGTTTCATAAGTCTCTGTGGATTAATCTTTGGTATACCAGCATCAAAACAATGTCTGTTTATTAATAGTTAACGTTATCAAGACTCAAGTGTAATATTCATTAATCTATTTGAATGTTAAGGTTTCCTATGCTTGTATGCTCCTATGAAATATTGAAGGTTTTGTTTCCAAGAAAAGCAAAACCAGAGAGCTAATAACTCAAGAAGAAGAAAGCACCAAACACCAAAAAGAAAACAAAAGAAGCAACTAGCTAACTAGCTAGTGTCACTTCTCATATACCTAGAAACTAATCAACGACATCATGGATTATTGCGAAATGTCCAGAAGCAACATATTAAGAATCAGATTTATGACTAACGAGAGTGTAATCTTATAAGATTTATAATATGTACTCCGTACAATATTGTGATCAGTGTTATTAAGGTGGAATCGTAAACTTGGTAGATTGTAAAGTTAGAAAACTAAAATCAAAATGGAGGACGTATTTTTTTCTCCTCCCCAATCACATTAATTGTTATATAGATTCGATTATAATCGTTTGGTTAAAGATAATTTATCTACGATTATTTGATATGATGAATGTTTTAACGTGAGTCAAGGTGCCTCCAGAAACTAAACTTTTTGTTACTATATTGGATCAAGTGAATATAGATATATAGTATGACATGTTATCGTTTATTTTTTCAGATTGTTCCAAGAGGAAGAATGTATTATTATCCAAGTTTTATTCCAAATGTATACAAGAGATATGACATACCTATTCAAGGGTTGGTTTCTGCACTTTGTAATGCACCATTTGACCAACAAAAGAAGGTAATTATATCTTGAATTGTTCATTTCTTGTTTGTTAACGTTCTAACGGTTATTAATTATATTCACATGCAAATAATCGTTCTTTTGTGTGCTTCAGATATTGGGTGATGTTTTGTACCCATTAGTGGATCAGCTGGAGCATGAGCATGCAACTAAGGTGACCGGGATGATTCTAGAGATGGACACCTCACACCACAGAGGTGTTGCACTTGCTTGAGTCACCAACTGAGTTGAAGTTGATGGTTGCGGAGACTATGGATGTTCTTAGGGATGTTTCAAAAGATGTTGCGAGAGAGCCAATGCCTATTAGAGAATTGGCATCTGCCCTTGTTAATACCCCAACTTACCGACGCAGAATGGTATGTATATCAACGACCATCCAGTTCTTAGTTTCTTACTTTTTACTCTTATAAAGGGTCTTTTTAGTGGCTTAATTCTACTTCGAACAGACGCAATTAAGTAACTTAAAAATAAGCTCTTCAAATAGTGTTCAGATTTGCTTATGTTATAAAAAAATGTTTTTAAACATGAAGGTGATTATAGTTAGAAAGTGTCGGTGAAGCCTGTAGGTTAAGTAAGCAGGTCTTAAAACATGCTTACAAGCTCATTTTGTCCGAACATAAGCATATAAGAAAAAAAAATAGCAATCCCAAATAGACTTAAAACCTTTGCTTAAATATTTGTTAGACTATTAATGACGGTTATTTTGTACGATTTTAGATATTGGGTGAGAATTTGTACCCATTGGTAAATAAGCTTGAACACAAGCATGCAGATAAAGTGACTGAGATGATATTAGAGTTGGACATAACCGAAGTGTTATACTTGTTGGAGTCACCAAATGAGTTAAAGTTGACGGTTGCTGAGGCAATGGATGTTCTAAGGAATGGTTTTGTTTCCGCACTTGTCACTGCACCCCCTTACAGACATAGAATGGTATGTATACCCCAACCTTGTGTTTCTTATCCTTTTACCGGCTTAGACGCTATTTGGATTGTTATGCTTCTAAGCATAAGAAACAATATGAAATTAATTACTTCAAACAAATCTTTTTATCGCTAGAAAATGTTTAGAGACCCTTGTTAGAATGTGTTAACTAAACTGGATTCATTTTGATAGAAGGTTTTAAGTTCGATATGAGGGAAACATATTCATTTGAATTTCATCTCTAATTAACACTTTCAAACAAGTAATCCCAACTTATTTTACCTCCAAATAAGCATTTAAGTAAAAAAAGAAAATCCCAAGTGTCCTTTTAAACTTTTTTTCTAAATTGCTATAATGCTCATTATAGATGATGCTTATATTGCATGCTGCAGATGTTGGCAGAGAATCTATATCCGTTGGTGGATCAGATGGAGCACACACATGCAGATAAGGTGACCGAAATGATTCTGGAATTGGACACGACTGAGGTGTTATACTTGTTGGAGTCACCGGATAGCTTGAAGTTGGTTGTTAAAGAGGCGTTGGATATATGTTATGAGGAAAACCAAATATCTCTTATCGAAAACATCGTTTCATTAGTGTGTTCTTAGTTGAAGATTTGAAGAAGGAGGTGCAATGTTATACTTGCTGGAGTCACCAGATAGTTTGAAGTTGGAAAACATAATTGTGATGCATTGGTTGTTATGCACTATTATATTGGTTTTGATAATTAAATGGTTTTGTTTTAACGCTAGTAAGATGAAAAAACATTTAGCATGTGTCGTTCAAATGACAATGGACATTACCCGCATCTTGTTGCTGCATCATATATAACTAAAGTATATTAAAATTAGCATTTCACAAAAAGAGACATGACTCCTAGTAATAATACCAATAATCCCCTTAAGGAGATACTGTAATAAACTGGTGATGGCCACATTTTCTTTTTTTAGATAGCTTTTCAACAACAACCCCGTATTTTATTTTTCTTTTCCAGTACAGTAGCACCTTTTGTCTACAAGAACATAATCACTTTCATATAAAATAACATGTCCAAACAAAGACTACACAAATGAATGTAGTCCAAATGCATAACAGCCTGATAAATAACACACCAAGACTTAAAAGGTTGCTACTGTTTTGGATTTAGTTAACTATGGTAAAATAATATATTTTGTTTAAGTAAACCTGATGTGCTACAATATAATTAACAAAGTAAGGTATTTGAAATTTCGTACGACTATAAGAAATAGAAAACGGGTTCAAATAACTTCAAAGAAGGATTTATCTTATAACCTGACAACCCTACTCACCCGACCCGACTTAACCCGACCCAATAAACACCCGAACCCGGCAACCTAATTTCTTATCAGGTGAGGTTGAGGGTCACTTTTTGAAAATTCAAAACCCGACTCAACCCGACCGATACACCCGACAACCCGACCCGATAATACCCCTTAGGACTACATCACCTGAGTCATTCCGAATAAAATAAAAGCCACACTTATTGTAGTTAGCTCAAGTGCTTGTAACTTTGGTATGATTCTTAATTGGTCCACTATACAGTTCATTCACAAATGATGCAAGGAAAATCAAGAGGTAACACTTTTTCATGACGAACAAGCTAAGAGGGTTGTTAGGATTGCTTATATTTTTCGCTTTTCTGCTTTTTTTAAGCAATAAAAAAAGCGCAATTTAAATTATGCAAAACTTTAGATTGGTTACACGACAACACGATATTGGGTTCTAGTTTACGACTCCTATAATTGGATGATGCCTTCCTTGTTAGATTGTCTTCAACCAAGTTAGTGAGTCATGAACGATAGGACTATTTCCCTGGTTTGATGACTTGTTACTCAAAGAGGAAATGTAGTTCAATTTATCGAGTTTCTTGTTTATCGGTTGATGCGCGTACGAAGAGCGTTCAGGATCAAAGGAACTTCTTTTTCGTCGAGCAAGTTTTTCAACACCCTAGGCAGTGAACCTAATCGTTGTAGTGTAGTATTGGGTAAGCCTCGGGTATTGATATCGTTCTCTAGGGGAATAGGAATGCTAGCAAGAAGTGTATTACGCTAATGTGGGGTTGAGGATGATTCTTTTTTTTTTATCTTTTATATGTTTTTTAGAAAGTTAAGGGTAAAATCTCGGGGCAATTGGTTTGGGGGGTGGTACTTCTACCGATTACTTCTACTATAATAATTATCTAATTCTACGGGTAGCTATGTCTATTTAATTGTGTGCTCGTATGATGATTAAAAATGTGTTTACGTAGATACTATTACTCCCTAGTTATATTTTATTGTTGGTTAAATTGTCACGTCCTTATTCTTAACGCGTTGTGTTTTCTAAGGTCGTAGGGTGTGCCTATGCCCTAACTCTTTGAGATTACATTTAGGTTATTGCATACGAAATCCACTAAGTCATTCATAAACTAACTTTAAGGTTATCTTTGGATGTTTAGACTACGAAATACGCTAAGTGATTCATAAACTAATTTTCACAAAGATTACTTAAGCATTTAAACACAACGATAGCCTAGTTGCACTCCTAAGCCAATTACAATTAAGATAAGAGACAACCTAAGAATAATTAACAACTAGGTTTCATAGATCTAAGCAAACACACACAAGCAAGCATACACACAATAAATGGAAGACATAATGATACTATTGGATTAAAACACTTATCTTGATGTGTAAAATAGGGTTTGGGACTCTAAGATACTGTCCAAGTCATACTACAAATGTTTAGGGTTTTTTACTCCAAAAGTATACCTCCTTAAATGCAGAAAAATCGAATTATATATATAGATTTACACTTGCGACGACGTCGCCTTATAGGTGGGACGCCATCTGATCGCCGTCATTAGGGTTTTTGTCTTGGCCAAGTTATCGATGGGATGATGTCACCTTGGAGTTGTGATGCCGTCGGGCTTCAGATGGGACGTCTTCTTGGTTCTGGATCTGGGCCGTCTGAGATGAAAAGTCTGAGTGATGCCCTTCTTCTTCAAAGCCTGACGCCGTCAAGTGTTATGAGCAAAAATTCCACTGAGAGATAAGTGTTTTATTTATCAAATCTGTAGAGAATGATGGCATCGCCCTTTGTTTGGGACGCCGTCACGTTCAGTTTGAGCAGCTTGAGTGGCTTCGATCTTGACTTTTCCATTTTCTTCATGTATTCACTCCTTTTCGTCCAAATAAGAATCATTCCTGCATTTTGCTTCCAAGAGACCTAAAAAGTGAAAAGGAACGAAGTTAAGCAGTAACGGATATAAAAGTGGTCGATTAAGGGCTTAAATACCTCTTAAAAGTGTACATTTTAAATCCTTATCATCGGTAAATTGATTTGTTAGATAACTAATTATGAGTATTAAGTATTATACTAGTGCTTTAGCTACTGATGTATGTCATGGAAAGAAGTTGCTCTCATACATTTTTTCATCCTAGCTGGCGTTGTGTCATTAGTGCTTTTTAATTTAATGACAGAGTGGTATCTCATTCATTTTGATAGATTTAGGGGGGTGTTTGGTATACTGTTCTGCATTGGATCAGATGGCCTTGGATCTTGTGAAGGAAAACCTATGTACTTGATTACTATTTTATGGATGAGTGGGTCTTGGAGGGGCAGCTTGTTCTGAAATAGTGATTTCTATAAGTTATTTAATTCACATAAAGAAGGTTTCGTGATTCAGAGGGTGTTTGTATTAATATGGAGTTTCAAGATTGACAGTCGTCTTTTCTTGATAGTGCTATGATGTTGCTATATTGGTTATGAATTGAGGTATGATTGTTGTTTTTTTGTAGTTTTAGGAATGTTTGGATAGCTTAATGTGTAAGAGAATCAAATGGCTTTGTACATTGTGGTTATAGCCTGAGTTATGCGTTTACTTCTGTTAGTGTTGAATGGGTCTGGGAGAGGCAATATAACTATAATTTGAATGGAGTTCATATAATTTTAGTGTGTAAGCCACATAAGCTAAGTTTCTTGATCTTGAGGGTTTTGAAAGGTTGCTGGCTAGTTGATCATCTGACCATAATGTCAAATTCAGATTGATGTTTTTGGAATGATTCTTGCTGTTTCAAGTGGGTGTAAGTGCTATGTGCTGTCTCTCTATCTTGAAAGTATGAGGTGCAGGAATAGTATAGTTTCTTTTACTCTTAGTGTATAGAATAATGCTAGTATAATGCTAAATGAGTGTAATTGGTTTCTCAGCCATGAAGTTGTCTATGATATACCATAGTTATATTTGCTTATTATTTTTGGTGCTAATATATTTTACTTTTTATTAAAAAAAAAATGATATTGCAGGTGAACAGCCGAAATCTTTTCAATATTCGCATTTTCAGGCAAAGAAAACTTCCTCATAAACTTATTAGCCCGATTCATTTGTAATGGGCTTCAGCCCACTCTCTAGAAGATGAATCAATCAGATATGTGTATTTATATGTGTCGATGTAATCACAGAAGATCAATCAATCAAATAATTACATTCCAATCAATATCTTTAATACTCAACATTTTATCAGTTGCCATCTCAAACCCTAAAACGTAATTCATTTTTCCAATTTATGTATCATCGATCCAAAAATGACATGATCCACAACACCTCCCACCACTCCTTTATCAGAAAAACTATCAACTGTTGCTCACCACCATCTCCTCACGAGAGTTCCCGTTAAACTTGATCTCGATAACTGGAACTATGGATCATGGGAGTTCTTTTTTGAGCAGTTTTGTTACAGCTACGAGGTTGACAAATTCATCCACGGGACTTCTACCCCGACTTCCACATGCACTATTACTCCTTTTACGCAAGATGAGATCAAGGTGGACAAAATGGTCCTATCATGGATCTTTACCACACTTTTTGATTCTTTACAACTTCGGTTAGTCGTGGCACGTCCAAAAACGGCTAAAGAGGCGTGGGATCTTCTCACCGATATTGTTAAGGACAATAAACACTCTCGTACCAATGCATTGAAGGCGAAACTAAGATCCATTCGTCTTGGAGACCAAACCATGGAAAACTACTGTGGGAAACTCGAGTCTATTGCCACCATCCTCACGAGCCTCGACTCTCCCATTCCGGATGAAGATTTGGTGCACTACGCTCTTGAAGGCTTAACCGAGAAATATGACCATGTGTGTGGTATTATGCATCATAAGGATGTATTTCCTGACTTTAAGACGGCTAGGTCCATGCTCATCACCGAAGATATGAGATTGAAGTCCAAATCTCTATCTCTTCTAGTTGACTCATCCTCCTCATCTCCAACAGTTCTCATGGTCGACAAAGGTATCCCTCGAAACCCCTCTATCCCTCAAGTTAAATCATGGAAACTGATTGGTGCAAAACCGTCAAGTCTAATCACACAAGCTGGCCACTTGTGAATGGCCAACCGTAACAGACTTAAAACAGCTTAAGCACAAATGCAATGAAGAACAGAGGAATATAGGGGATTCCTGGGTCGTTAAGTCCCACGGAGGATGAATTGGTGTATAAACACTTGATCAGATGATAGAATAATCACTAAGGATAGTGAACAATAAGGTTTTTGAGAAATTTATACCTAAAGAAAAGATTTACAAATTACAGCGACTTAAATGCAAATTAAAAGAAATTAAAAAGTTAAAATATATTAAATAAACGCTATCACTATTTTTACAGTGATGAACGTTTATGATTTTATAAAACAAAATATCTTAAATAAACTATTTAAACTAAAACGTAAACTCAAATTATCTAAAAACTAGATTTAAAATGAAAACGTACGTTATGTACGAAAATTACGCTGGAGCGCAAGACAAAACGTAAAATTTATGAAATAAAAGTCCTACAAGTGTAAAAACAATTTTTTTACGTACTATATGACAAAAGAAAATTTTAGAAAAAAGATTTATATTTTTTAGACTTTTATATTTTTTATTATGAATTAAATAATATTTTACACTAATTAAATGTTTAAAAATACTAAAACTATTTAGAAAAATCTGAAACTTTTTTATAAAATACTTAATACTAATACAATTTTATAAAAAATACAAAAACTGAAAAAGCTAGTCTTATTAAGCTACAAATAAGCTAAATGGAGCGTATAAGCTAATATGACAAAGTGTACTTATATATTAGATGTTGCAAAATAAAACCAAGACAAGTCCCAAGGGCAATTGGTATCCAGGTACCCTTCTAACGCGTTCCAAAGGGGGAGGTCTCAGGTTCGAGCCTGCCTACCCCCTTTTTGCTAAACATTTTTTTTTCTCGATTTTTATTTTACAAACTTATTAAACATACTTAAATAAGCAAATTTTATAACTAAGACTTTTTACAAAAATGACCAATAAGCTCAGTATTAGCTTATTTATCTCAACAGTTGACTTAGAAGGAAATAAGCTCAAATGAGCTTATGTGGAGTTCACTAGGGTAGATTCTGGTTCCAATAAGTTACTTATACAGTATTTAACAAGATTCAACCAAATAAGTAGCTTGAATAAGCCACAGAACACAAATAAGCACTTTGCTTATTGGATTCTGAGACAGAAAATGGGACAACCTTGTGAGGTAAAACCAAGTGGGGTCCACTATGATCTAGGCCAAACAAAGGGTCAATGGGTCAAGCCTGGTAGGAGGTGGGTTGGAAGAACCAAGATTGAGGGTATGTGACTGATAACGCTACACGCGTCGTTCGGGGTCAAAGGAACTTCCTTTTCTTCGAGCAAGTTTTATAACACCCTAGGCAGTGAACCTAATCGTTGTAGTGTAGTAATTAGGGTAAGCCACGGGTATTGATATCGTTCTCTAAGGGAATAGGAATGCTAGTAGGGAGTTACTACGCTAAGGTTAAGGTTGAGGAAGATTATTTTTTATCTTTTTATATTTTATGAAAATGGAAAGGTACGAATCTCGGGTATTGGATTTGGGGGGGTTGGTATTTCTACCGATTACTCTACTATTATCTAATTATCTAAACTAAGGTTGTGGGAGTCTATGTCTAATTAATGTGTGCTCGTATGATAGTTTAAAGATGTGTTTACTTAGTTTGTATTACTCCTTAATTATCTCCTATTGATGGTTGAGTGTCACGTCTTATTCCTAGTTGCGTTGTGTTTCTAAAGTTGTAGGTTATGCGTTTCTCCCTAACTCTTTGAACTTACCAAAGGGTCTTGTCTACAAATCCACTTAGAGATTATAGACTCCTACTCTAAGGCGCTCTTCGGATGGTTTAGACTACAATCACTCAGGTAATCATACTCTAGGGTTCACAAAGATGAATCAAGCATTAAGTACACAACGAATGACCTATCGCATTACTAGATCATTAATCAACTAAGATAAGAAACAACCAATCAATATTTAATAATTAAGTTTCATACTTCCTAAGCAAACACACAAATAAATTAGCCGGACATGGAGAACATGCAAGCATACACACAAATAATCAAAGACATAATTGAATTAATGAAGCAAAGACTTATCTTGGTGTAAGATAGGGTTAAAAACCCTAAAATACTGTACAAGACACCTTAGGTTCGGTTTTAGGTTTTTACTCCAAAGACTCTCTACATCAAGACTGAAAAATTCGGATTCTATATATAAGATTACAATTGAGACGGCGTCACCTTATGTTTAGTGACGCCGTCGTGTCGCCGCCATTAGGGTTTCGTCTTGGCCACGTTAACCTTGCGACGGCGTCACTTTATGTCCGTGACGCCGTCCTCTTCAGCTTCTGACGTCGTCTGGATCGCATCTAGGCCGTCTGAGTAGCGACGGCCTACTCTTTCACACTAGACGCCGTCTCTTGAAAACACGAGTTTTGAGTTCTGACCCGTCACAACAATTCTCCGACGGCGTCGCAAATAGCTCCTGACGCCGTCGCCTTCTACATTCAGCGACTGTGAGTGTCTCGATTTCAACTTTGGCCATTTTCTACATATATTCGCGCCTTTCTGTCCAAATAAGTGTCATTCCAGCATTTTGCCTTCACGAGACCTAAAAAGTGAAAAGGAACGATATTAAGCAATAACGGATACAAAAGTGATCAAATAAGGACTTAAACGACCCCTCAAAATGGTACCTTTTAAAACCTTATCAAATATCCCTACACTTGTTATTTGCTTGTCCTCAAGCAAATGTGCTTTTAGCCAATTAATTTATAAGTTAGGGGTCATTCAGCATTAATTCAAAACGGTCCACAACACATATAAGCCCCGCAAAAGTCATAACAAGCACGGAAATTACATACTAGCACCTCACATGGGGTGTTTGGATACTCACATCTCTCTCAGGTGTATAAATGAAATATAACAATATAGGAAATGGAAGATAAACACTCATTAACCGGTCCTAGTACATAGATTACCATAGGCTTGAGAATAGATCAAACCTCCATCGCTTTGGCGTAAGCACCTAGGAAAGACTATCAAAGAGGTCTTTTAAAGGGTTGTAACGTTAGGCTTACGGTAGGGAAATAAGGGTTTGGTGGGGTAGGCTATTTAGTGGTGTTAAGTCAAAAATCTTTATGTTAACTGCATATGAAGAATGGCGTTGCTAAGCCAAGACTCGACACTCTAAACTCTAGATAACTGAAATAAACAAACATAAATTTAAGGGATAGATGTAGGATGGTAGCCCGTTTTTTTTTTTTTTTTTTTTTTTTTTTTGTCACTCTATTTTTTTTTCTTTTTCTCTTTTTCTAATTTTTTTTTTTTTTCGATTTTTTTTTTTTTTTTTTTTTTTTTTTTTCATACACTTTTACTCTACCATCCTCTAAGACAACATCAAAATACTAGGGATTTACAGGCATATCCCTACACTTGAGTTTTTATTACTCTAACACTAATTTGACCCGAATTGAAAAGATCAAAACACTTGGGGTACATTATTACGTAAACAAAGGGAATTTGAATTTAACGTTCCCTTCCCGTCATTTCATAAACTTTAACTTTTCCCATGAATCCCAATCATCCCAAAACTGTATATAAAGGATATGACTCGACTTAGCAACTTATGCAAGCAACTAGATAATTGAACTAAGGGTTTGGGGTGATAACAAATAATTGCACTAAAAGTGAGTGCATAAGGGGTAGGCTAAGGCGATTTGGGTGTATATTTGGGGGTGGGGTGTAAACAATGCTCTTCATTGATATTCCGGAAAAACCGAAACATCACGAGAACCGCGAAAAGGATAGGCTCTGAGGGGTTAACTAGGGGTATCGTGTACTAAAGATGAGTACAACGCAAAGGGTGTGGGGGAATTACTCAACCAATGTGGAAGAAGTAATTATATTACGGGTATCAAACAAGGGTTTATCCTAATGCCTCTTATCATTTAGTTATTTCTAACTACACAAGTGTAGTCTCACTTGCGATCTCGGAATGCATCACAAAACAAGTTCTAGAATCTATTATACTACCGGTTCACACTCTAAGCATTAAAGATGAATGCTTTAATTCCTACTAATCTAAGGGCGATCCTCACATTTTGGGTGGAATTTGGGTGGTAAAGGGTTTTGTGCTAGTCATATAACTTCCTATCCATGAGACGCTTTTGTTAAGACTAATGGCCCACTCTTATATGTCATGAAAAATTTTAAATTTGGTGCCAAAATTACCCTAACCGACATTTCTCATGGTTTATTACACAATCACAATTGGACAAAGCAAATAGTCAAGGATAAGCATAGTTTCAAAGTTCCCGTTTTATTTTCCCTCCCTACACTTAAACTGAACATTGTCCCCAATGTTCCCCGAAAGTATCAAAGTTATGATAAAAGAAGGTAATTAAAAACGAAAGAAACTAATACTCCCCTGATTAGCTCGGTAGGATCCGTGTAAAGTGGTGGTTAAATTCTTTTCAAGAAGAATTATTGCGTGAAAAGCTCCTTCCAATCTTATGTAACTTCTTCTTGACAAACTAAACCTGCACACTTGAAGAAAACAATCGAAACCTTCGCGTAAAATCGGCGGTAATAATATATATAAGACTCGATTTAAACTAGGATATAATGCTTGTGGAATGGATGTTTACAGAATTTCTAAGAAAATTAAGACCTGGAAAATTCCAAAAATTTATAAGTAGCTCAGAAAACGAGAAAAAGTAATCTGATGTTTTTACTCCTTCCTGACGCCGTCAGGTTGCAATCCTGACGCCGTCAGGTTATCCTGACAAAAACTGGTCTGCGATTTTCTGGAAAAATTTCTGGAAAATTTACATCTTTAGAATCTGAAAAAAATTTCTGCAAAACATCCATTATGACTCGATACAAGCATTTGACTCGAACAAACAAACATATATATCTTTTAGTTAATTGTTATTCTCATGTTTACGTTTCTTTTGAAAACGTGTGTAATCCTCCCTACACTTATCCCTTATGTAAAATACCTTTATATGTAATTAAGACGAAGTTAAAAACAAAATAAAGCATTTTTACAAATTTAAACATGAGGATAAACAATTAATAAAAGATATATGACAATAACAAGCAAACAATTAAGCATGGGTTGCCTCCCACGAAGCGCTTTTCTTTATTTAAGAGTCTTGTAGCTAGACTCATAGTCGTGCTCCTACGTACCTATATACGTAAGTCTATCCTCAACAATGTCGTAAGGATCAAACTTATCATTCAAGTTCCTAGTAGTACGTTCGGTTAAATAAGCCTTTTCAAACATCTCACCATCGGGATCATAGATTTGTATCCTAATGTGCCACCTTCCATTACCATCACTAGGCGGTCTATTCCAATTCCACATGTGTTTGGATTTCTCAACTATCCACTTATTCATGACTAGGTTAACGGGCAAGCTTCCTAGGAACTCGGTCATCTTCCTAAATACAAAGGCGTCCTCGAACGGGTTCACTTCTATATCCCTAGCCAATTCTTGTTCTTGGAAAGTTGCTGCACTAGTAAAGGCCTTATCTAGGTAAAAAGGTCTTTGGGGGCCTATAATGTTCTTCTCAATCCAAGGTCCATATCGAGAAGGCTCTCTATCCAACCCTATCTCATGTGGGATTTCCTCATCCTTATAGTATGTATGTTTTTTAACATCGTAAACGGATCTAGCACTCCCCTCTCCTACCACTATTTTGGACATCTTACAATCGATGATGGCACTAGCGGTAGCTAAAAATCCTCTTCCAACTAGTAATGGGCATGTCGGGTCCTTATTCATGTCGAGTACATGAAAGTCGGCCAAAAGAGTCAACTCTCCTACATGTACTACCATGTCCTTTATTATTCCAACCGGACGTGCTATACTACTGATAAGGTTTTAAAAGGTACCATTTTGAGGGGTCGTTTAAGTCCTTATTTGATCACTTTTGTATCCGTTATTGCTTAACATCGTTCCTTTTCACTTTTTAGGTCTCGTGAAGGCAAAATGCTGAAATGACACTTATTTGGACAGAAAGGCGCGAATATATGAAGAAAATGGCCAAAGTCGAAATCGAGACACTCACAGTCGCTAAATGTAGAAGGCGACGGCGTGAGGAGCTATTTGCGACGCCGTCGGAGAATTGTTGTGACGGGTCAGAACTCAAAATCGTGTTTTCAAGAGACGGCGTCTAGTGTGAAAGAGTAGGCCGTCGCTACTCAGACGGCCTAGATGCGATCCAGACGACGTCAGAAGCTGAAGAGGACGGCGTCACGGACATAAGGTGACGCCGTCGCAAGGTTAACGTGGCCAAGACGAAACCCTAATGGCGGCGACACGACGGCGTCACTAAACAAAAGGTGACGCCGTCGCAATTGTAATCTTATATATAGAATCCGAATTTTTCAGTCTTATGTGGAGAGTCTTTGGAGTAAAAACCTAAAACCGAACCTAAGGTGTCTTGTACAGTATTTTAGGGTTTTTAACCCTATCTTACACCAAGATAAGTCTTTGCTTCATTAATTCAATTATGTCTTTGATTATTTGTGTGTATGCTTGCATGTTCTCCATGTCCGGCTAATTTATTTGTGTGTTTGCTTAGGAAGTATGAAACTTAATTATTAAATATTGATTGGTTGTTTCTTATCTTAGTTGATTAATGATCTAGTAATGCGATAGGTCATTCGTTGTGTACTTAATGCTTGATTCACCTTTGTGAACCCTAGAGTATGATTACCTGAGTGATTGTAGTCTAAACCATCCGAAGAGCGCCTTAGAGTAGGAGTCTATAATCTCTAAGTGGATTTGTAGACAAGACCCTTTGGTAATTTCAAAGAGTTAGGGAGAAACGCATACCCTACAACTTTAGAAACACAACGCAACTAGGAATAAGACGTGACACTCAACCATCAATAGGAGATAATTAAGGAGTAATACAAACTAAGTAAACACATCTTTAAACTATCATACGAGCACACATTAATTAGACATAGACTCCCACAACCTTAGTTTAGATAATTAGATAATAGTAGAGTAATCGGTAGAAATACCAACCCCCCAAATCCAATACCCGAGATTCGTACCTTTCCATTTTCATAAAATATAAAAAGAAAAAAAATAATCTTCCTCAACCTTAACCTTAGCGTAGTAACTCCCTACTAGCATTCCTATTCCCCTAGAGAACGATATCAATACCCGTGGCTTACCCTAATTACTACACTACAACGATTAGGTTCACTGCCTAGGGTGTTATAAAACTTGCTCGAAGAAAAGGAAGTTCCTTTGACCCCGAACGACGCGTGTAGCGTTATCAACTACCGTCCGCTAATCCTAAGATAGTTTCCGTTGGTTCAATTTTACCTAGGTTGAGGCTTCTATGAAGGGACA
>BPTQ01000006.1:270233852-270280492 GCA_019973895.1 Chrysanthemum seticuspe | reverse complement strand
GAAAACTCGAATAAAGTATTCGAGTTAAACAGGTGAAACCAAAGGACAGATCCCACAAACCTAGAGTCAAAATAACCTTCACGAATATTCGAATAATGTTCGAATAATCGGTTTAGGTAACTTGTGTGAACAAGTATAGACAATTATATGGTATATATGTATCATTAATAGGAAAACAAAAGAAAGAATTCGAACAAAATTTCGAACAAGGTTCGAAAGTTCGAATAAAGTGAGTGAGTATTTTGACTCACTTAGTCAAACCTGGGGAGTGAAGTGTTCGAGAAAGACTCGAGTAGTCACCCAGGGTATGGGAGTTAGAACCAAGAAGGTTGGGTGGAGGATGGTCCGAACTGGGTAACTGGGAAACAAACCGGATCTAGTATCACCTGGGGTGAACCAAAATGGAGTGTTCCATGCTTATTGGATTCTGAGACAGAAAATGGGACAACCTTGTGAGGTAAAACCAAGTGGGGTCCACTATGATCTAGGCCAAACAAAGGGTCAATGGGTCAAGCCTGGTAGGAGGTGGGTTGGAAGAACCAAGATTGAGGGTATGGGACCCACTGATGAGCTCAGAAAGAGCTTGTGAAGTGAGGGGTCCAAACTGATTCACTCAGTTTTATGAGTGAGTGAAATAAGCTTGAAAGCTTGGAACAAGCTTTAAAACAAGCTTAAGAAAGAAAACAAAAGGATAATTACTATGTATATATGGTATATTAACAGATATGAACAAGTGTGTTCAATGGATTTGGCTAATAAGCTTGTAATAAGCTTATAAGCACTTCCAATAAAACTGAGATCCAAACACCCTAGACAGGAAACCAAAGTGGACAAATTGAGCTTATGAAATAAGCTCAAAAGAACTTATTGAATGCTGAAGTACTAAGTGGGGCTGGTAAGGATTCCAAAATGCCAAAGCTTGACCAATGGGGACCACTGGGTAGCTTTGGCAGGGCTTATGAAGTTGGGTGGGTTGACTGAGTCACTCAGTGAACTGAGTGAATGGACAAGCTTAAGCTGAGATGCATCCCTAGTAAAAGGACTTGTGAATGAAAATTAAAGCTTGAACTGTGAATATGAGCTTATGATTAGCTTGAGAAGTTGCTTATTTATACTGAATGCTCAGTGATTAGGTTATTTTGATAGCACAAGTTAAAGCAATATAAGCAGTACAGATAAGCAACTAAGGACAAATAAGCACTTAGTTCAGATAACTAGCCACATGGGCATCACAAACAACCAAAATACTCAGACCAACACTCAATAAACAAGCTTATGCAAGCTTGTGAAAGTGGGTGTCAAACCTGTGCACAGGGCAGTTTTTCAAACAAGGTATCCAAAACAAGCTGAAAAATAAGCATTCTGTAAGCTAATTAAAACTGATCTAGTATTTTTCTAATTTAGATAAGCAACTAAACTTTAGTATCCCAGAAGCTTATAAGCTAAATCTTAATATTAAGCACACAACAAAATTCTAAGTTTTATTCAAAAACGACTCAAAGGAAAATTTTGACTTTTTAATTATGAACTATGTTGACTTATTTGAACTTTTAATCAATTCTAAGGACTAATTATGTTGTAATAAGTTATGATAAGCTGATTTTAAGCTAAAGTACTAAATTATAAGCAACCTTGATGAGTTTCACACTATAAAATTCTATCAGTTAACTAGTAAATGAGATCACAAAGTATTTTGACTTTAATACAAACAAATACTGGTTTTTCTTGTTGAAATGAGATATTAGATGCTAAAGTGACATGAAACAAACACAGGCAATAACACAAGCAACCTCTAAAACAGTTAAACTAGCAAATACAAACACCCTTTTTACTAACTGTTTCAAGGCTTTAGACATCAAAATAGATTTTTGAGCCAAGAAAACTATTAATTAACTTATATTAACTATAATTAGACAGTATTAAACTAGAATTAACATACTTTGAACACTTAAATTAAAAATTGCAAATTATGAGAAAACTACTTACAATTGGAGTTCAAGCTTAAAACAGAGAACCAAGGACTTGTAACATTTCCTAAAGCTTCCCAAGAAGCTCTAAACCAGGGCAATCCTGTATCTACCCTGCTCCAGCTTTCTTCTTCATCTTTTGTGATTTTTGATTTATGACTGAATTTTTTTGTATTTTTTAGTATTTTTAAGTTTCAATGATAAACACTGAATTAATGTTTCTAAAAGCTTTTAACAGCTTTATAAGGAGCTTAAGTGAGCCTAACAGTCCAAAACAACAACTACTTAACAACATTCAAACATTTTTGAGAATTTGAGCACTTGAAAATTTGAACAACTGAAATAAGACTTGGAACTTGAAATTACTAATTGAAAAAGGTTCATGTACACTGAAATAACTTAAACAAAGAACTTGGAAGCTTAAAATTACACCAGAAAATGAAATTACACTAAAACGACAATCTACACTACTCTAAAATTAACTACTCTCTCTTCTCAGCTCCTTTTCTTCTATTTATTCAACAAAAAGTATCCTCTCACATCTCTGATCATTTCCCATCACATTTCTGAGCCGTTGGATGAGTCAAAGTGATCACAGCCTTTGAAATGCAAATTGGCGCCAAAAAAGTCCTAAAGCAGGTTTTATGCATTAAATGCTTCTTGGGTGTATGTAGAGGTGGAGGAAGGTGATAGTGAGAGGTAGGCAGCTGGAAAGGTGAGAAAACCAGGTATGTGGAGGTGAAACCATGGCAGTTTCTGGTTTTTGGCTCGTTTGTGAGGGTCAATGAATAGTAACACTAGTTTGGGCGGTTCTTTGACTTTTTTGACCCGAGTTTAATTATTAAAGGGGTTGGGCTGGTAAGATATTGGGCCAGCTGGTTTGGTGCTTTGGATAATATAAAGGATCCATTTGGTTTGGTAGTAATAACAAGCCCAAGGACCAAATATGTAATTCTGCCAATTTGAAGGACTAAACCTGCCATTATACCAAAGTTAATACAAGGGCCTAACTTGCCATTCATTAATAGTACAAGGACCATTAGTGATAAAATCCCATTTTTTTATAATTCCAAGGACTAAAATTGCCAATTTTGTAACTCTAGGGACCAAACTTGTAATTTTCCAAAAGTTTACCATAAGGACCATTTTTGTCATTTATGAATAGTACAAGGTTAAAATTTGATAATTTTCACTTTTTAAATTATCCAAGGACTATATTTGACATTTTCCAAACTTGAGGGACTAAAGTTGTCATTTTGTAAATTTTAAACTTTAAAGGGTTTATTTTGACAACTTTTGAATCCCATGGACCTTAAATGATATTTTACAAGTTTTTGAATTACCAGGGACTAGTTTTGACAACTTTTGTAACTTGGGGGACTAAAACTGCCAATTATGCAAACTTGATACGTTTTTCACCAGATTTTGATGTTTTTGCATTTAAAACATATAAAACACTTGTTTGTGATATTTTTATCATTTTGATGCGTTTCTGAGTGTTTTCAGATGTTTTTGCAGTCTAGATAGTACAAAAATGATGAGTATTTAGACACTCATCAGAAACCTTGCATTAACTTTGCAAAGGGTTCATGTCGCTTTGGGATGGGATGCAAATTTGTCCATGACCCGAACAATAAACCACATGCTCGTGATTTTGTAACCAATGAATGTACCACTGAGGAAGTACTCGTGAAACTATTGGGCAAGCTTGGTCTCATGAGGCACCATACTGACGCCCCTACCAATTCCACTCGTAATAATCTTTCCAACATGTCTGGGCCCTCAGCATACTATACTCAAGCCCAATCAGTACCACCCTTCCCAAGCCCACCTATACCTTTTTATTACACAACCCAAACTGACCCAGTCCACCAACTAATACCCCCACCTGGATTTGTTAGCCCACCCACTGGTACTGTTCATCAGACTACAACTGGTCCAACAACTCCCCCTCCCATCGCTGTTCATCAGGTGCAGCATACTCCCGTGGGACCACTTTCTCAACCTATAGGGCAGCCGGTCACTTAAAGTCAGGAAACTACAGTGCCTCATGCTTTCGCCGCCGAAACTCTTCATGACCCGACAACAGGTGCCTGGAACATGGATACAGGTGTGAGCTTACACCTCAATGCATATGTTAATAGTCTTAGTAATGTTTTTAATACGTGTATGTATCCGTCTGTCTCGGTTGGTGATGGGTATTCTATTGCTGTCATCAATACGGGTCATGGCATTTTTCCAACTCCATCTCTACCTCTTTACCTAAATAATGTGCTTATTACCCTTCATATTGTCAAAAACTTAATATATGTTGGCCAATTTGTTCACGATATTAATTGTACAGTTGAGTTTGATCCTTTTGGTTTTTCTGTTAAGGATTTCATGACGCGTTGGGTTCTTCTCCGATGTGATAGCTCGGGTGACCTCTACCCTATCACAACTCCATCTCCCATTCCCCAAGCTCTTCTTGTTAGTCAGCATATGTGGCATCAGCACCTTGGACATCCAGGAAGTGAAGTGCTACGCCATCTTGTTTCCAACAATTTCATTTAGTGTAATAAAGAGAAGCCTCCCGTGCTTTGCCATGCTTGCCAGCTTGGCAAACACGTCAGACTTCCATTCACTAGTTCTGACACTGTCGTTAATGGATGTTTTGATATTATTCATTCTGATGTTTGGACTTCACCTATTCCCAGCCTTTCGGCTTTTAAGTATTATGTATTGTTCTTGTACCATTATTCGCATTTTGTTTGGGTTTATCCTTTAATTAACAAATCTGATGTGTTTTCTAAATTCTCATTATTTCGTAACTATGTTCTTACTCAATTTAAGTGTGAAATTCGGTCGTTCTAGTGTGATCATGGAGGAGATTTTGACAACCGAACCTTACACAATCTTTTTGCCGATAATGGCATACAGTTTCGTTTTTCCTGCCCCAAAACATCACAACATAACGGTAAGTCCAAACGAATGCTTCGCACCATCAATAACTTCATTTGAACCTTGCTTTTTCAAGCCAACCTCCCACCAACATTTTGGGTTGAAGCGCTTAATATGGCCATCCAGTTACTCAATCTCTTATCATCAACCTCCATCAACAACAAAATCCCGTATACTCGTTTGTTTGGCCAAAACCCAGATTACAGCCTGTTAGGCACTTTTGGCTGTTTATGTTACCACACCTATACCCAAATCACAAACTTAAACCCCGTGCTACACCTTCCATTTACTTGGGCCAAGCATCAAACCACCGCGGATATCGCTGCCTTGACTTACACACCAACAAAATCATAATCTCTCGCCACGTAACTTTTGATGAGACGGTCTTCCCATATGGTACCCCTACACCTTCATCAGCACCTACATACACTTTCCTTGATGACTCACCTGTCATAAACCCCTTGTTCTCCCATTAAACCCCACTCTACAACCCGCTGTAACTCCACCCACTATCGATCCCATTATACCTACACCCACCAATACTCTACAACCTGAACTAACCCACAATACACCTCCCTCACCAACCACTCCACAAAACACACCTAATCCAACACCTAACCAAAATCAACACCCACTTATTCTGGAACCACGTCACAACCCAAACCCTGTCTCAACTCATCCCATGGTCACACGATATCGTGTCAGGACTAACCGTCCACTGAGCGTCTCAACTTGCATGTCTCTTCGGTGTCTCCGTTATCCAAATCATATCGTGATGCGTCTAGTGATCAAAACTGGCAAAATGCTATTATTGAAAACTCTGCACTTAATAAAAACAAAACTTGGACTCTTGTACACGACCCAAAACCAGTAACATTATCCGTCGCATGTGGCTTTTTTACCATAAGTATTTAGCTGATGGTAATCTTAGTCGCTACAAGGCTCGCCTTGTGGCGAATGGAAGAAATCAAGTACAGGGGATTGATGTTGATGATACCTTTAGTCTGGTTGTAAAACCGGGCACGATTCGGACTGTCTTGAGTTTAGTTGCTTCTAGACATTGGCCGATTTATCAGCTTGATGTCAAGAATGCATCTTTGCATGGGGATTTATCCGAGACTGTTTATATGCATCAGCCTCCAGGGTTTCGGGATCCTGAGCATGCTGACTATGTGTGTTTACTGCAACGGTCTCTCTATAGGCTTAAGCAGTCCCCAAGAGCATGGTTTCAGCGGTTTGCATCTTATATCACTCGGGTTGGGTTTGGTCATAGTCGTTGTGATTCATCGCTTTTTATATACAGACAGGGGACAGACACTGCATATCTGTTACTATATGTTGATGATATCATACTCACTGCTTCTTCGGAGACTCTACTACAGCAGATTATTCATTCCTTACATCAAGAGTTTTCCATGACATACTTAGGGCCACTTAATTACTTTTTGGGCATTTCGGATACACGGAATTCTACTGGGTTGTTTTTATCCCAGAAGAAATATGCTATTGAGGTTTTGCAGAGAGCTCATATGCTTGTTTGTAACCCCTGTCGGACTCCTGTTGATACTGAGTCTAAATTGGGGGCTGACGGAGATCCGGTTTCTGATCCGACTTTATACAGGAGCCTTGCTAGCTCACTATAGTACCTTACCTTCACTAGACCGGATATATCTTATGCTGTTCAGCAGGTTTGTATCTTCATGCATGATCCTAGGGAACCACATTTCTCTGCTCTTAAGAGGATATTGAGATATGTTCAGGGTACGCTTGATTATGGCCTGCAGTTGTATTCTTCATCTCCTACTGCGTTGCTTGCTTACTCTGATGCTGATTGGGCTGGTTGTCCTACTACCCGTCGGTCCACTTTTGGTTACTATATATTTCTTGGCAACAATCTCATCTCTTGGTCCTCTAAGCGTTAACCAACACTTTCTCGTTCTAGTGCAGAAGCTGAGTACCGTGGCGTGGCAAATGCCGTTGCTGAGTGATAACGCTCAAATTGTGCATGTTTTTAGTAGCGTTATCCGTGATTTGATGTATGTTATTTAGCTATAATCATATGCTTTTGTTACTTAATCACATAAAAGTGTGTATGCTAGTTCATTTGTAGCCAAGTACAAGAAAGTGGAGGAAAAGATGGAAAAAGAAGTAAAATACGAAGATTTCTCCATGTACGAAGAATTCTTGACAAAAGCAAGACTTGTGGAGTATATTCGAAAAGATAAAGTCATCAAGCTGGTGGTCTAAAGACTCAAGAGTAAAGTTCAAGAAGGAAAACGAGAAAGAAATGAAGAAAAGAAGCTTAAACGAAGAAATATTGAAAGCCTCGTTTTTCCCGACATACCTTCACCATTTTCGCCATATCTTGAGCATACGAACTCCAATTTAGGTGATTCAAGCGGCCACGGAAATCTAAGAGAAAGATCTACAACTTTGGTGTTTATCATTTTCTATCAACTTGCTCCAGCTGATCGGTCGGGCCCCGCAACCGATTCGGCTGCAGGGCAGTCGAGAAGACCAGCCGATCGGCTGGTGACCAAACCGATCGGCTGGGAGGCCCTGGTCTGCCAGTTCTTCATCGCTAAGACTCCAAACTTATTCCAAACGATTCTAGGCCCTTCCCACTTTATTTCTAGTCCCTTCCAAGCTCCTTGGTGACCAAGAAATGCATTTATAACCCCTAGGCTTGGAAGGAGTATAAATAGAGGCCTTTGCAACCATTTCTAAGCATCCCAACTTGAGAGAACTTCTATCACACCACCCTTACCACCACAACTCCATCCAAAGGTGTGAAATTCGAGCCTCCACCCTTAACGACGAATTTCCACCAACTTATCTTCCCCAAAAGACCACAAACCTCTGCCAAATTCGTGTAGTGTGCTCAAGGGCTAATGAAGGCGTTTGGTTATGATTTTTCGGCTTGGTAGAACTATTTTAGTTGATTGGAGGCTTGAAGGAGGGCTATAATCCTTCACCCTCGCCTAATGTAATCTTACTTTAGGTACATCCTTGTTACTTTTATGATGTTGAATTCTATTATTTTTGTTTGGTTCTTTGGTTGTGTTGATTATGTGATTCTAGTGATGTGTTCTTGTCTTGTGAATGTTATCTTGATACTTGTTTATTTCATATGAGAACTTGTGATAAAAGGATGTTTGGATAAAATGCTAATAACATCATATTTGGTTAAATTGGAACTTGTTCTTGTTTATTGTTTTGGTTGATCATTGTTGAGTTTAATGTCGAAAGGATTCTTAATAATGGTTATTTCCAATTCATTAGTCTACGAATGATTTTGGTCTTGTACTTTGTGACGATTGTGCAAGAGAATTAATAAACATAACAAGTAAAGGTTTAATTTGGATTAAGGCCGAAAGGAATCTTTTGAATATGTGTTCTCAGTATCTTTCAAGTAAATGGAACTTATCGAATTAATAACATCAAAGTCTAAGGTCGAAAGGATTCTTTGTTGTTGTTGGTTTAGGCATAAGGCTCATGACATGACCACTTGATTGAGGCTTATGCATATTTGATTTATAAAACACTAAACTATTATTATAGGTTCTATCTTTGATAATATGTTTTCCAAACTAAACATCCTAATATCCTTGTGATCATTTGTCTAAACATGTATGTTCTTTGTGTGCTCGTTCTTATTGCTTTTCTTGTTGGTTAGATCCGTGACAATCATAACCATCAACTTGTTACTTGCTTAAACAAACAAACGACACTTGTAGTGCAACCAAGTCTCTTGGGACGACCTTGCTTTACAAAACCTATACTACAACTTGATTAAGGTACACTTGCCTGAATGTGTTCCTAGTTAACCGGTAATTCTTGTTTACAAATTTAAAACCTCGTGCGAACGCGTCACTGAGACATGTTGGTTGCGGAATTTACATCGAGGGCTTCATACTCCCTTGTCTTCTGCTACACTTTTCTACTGTGATAATGTCAGTGCTGTATACTTATCCTATAATCCGGTTCAGCATCAGCGTACCAAACACATTGAGATAGACATTCATTTTGTCTGATACTTGGTTGCTACCGGTTAAGTTCGGGTTCTTCATGTTCCGTCTCGCTATCAGTGTGCAGATATCTTCACGAAGGGTTTACCATTGGCTCTGTTCGAGGAGTTTCATTCCAGTCTTAGTGTCGGTGTCCTCCCGCTAAGACTGCGGGGGAGTATTAGCCCGAGTCATTTGTAATGGGCTTCAACGCACTCTCCAGAAGATGAATCAATCTGATATGTGTATTTATATGTGTCGATGTAATCACAGAAGATCAATCAATCAAATATTTACATTCCAATCAATATCTTTAATACTCAACAAAACTTACCAATCCTTCTCTCCATTCAAACATACTTTACACCCTCCTTTTCTTCCTCTTCGCGTTTCCTCTCACCAATTATGACCAACACATTATCATCTTCAACTTGTACCTTGATATAATCTGATTTCAATCCAGGCATATCCACAATGAAAGCGTAAACATTTGGATATTCCTTAACGTCTGTTAGAGTTGCCGCCATTGCTCTTCCGTCACGTACCTATGCGTGTGTTGGTTTGGATTTGGTGGATTTGTTGTTGGTTTTGTCGTCGAGGATGTTGTGGAGGTTGTGAAGGAACAAAGGCGAGTCTAAGCCCAACAAAGTACTGATATCCATTAACATTGTTTTTTGAAAGCAATTAAAGAATGAACATAGAAATTAATTAGATGTTTTTGTGATTACACGATGATTGATAACGTATTGCGATGACGAGTTGATAACATCAAATAGTCCTGAATATTAAGTGTCAATTTCCCCCGATAATGCTTGTAATTTATATCATTTATATGGATTTACACTTGTTTTCCATTGTTTTCCACTTTCAAGTAAATTACGAGCATTGGAGCTAAAGAGACGCGGAATTCGAGAAATATCAAAGATTTATCATTAGTATGCTGACTTTGAAGAAGTTACGGCGCAATTCATCTCTCTCATTACGCCATAACTAAAGCGTGACTCAGAAAGCAAACTCATTAGAAGATTACGGCGTAACTCCCCCTAAAGACTACGACGTAACTTATTAGGTCAAATGAGGTTCCACGCCGCTGATAACTACGCCGTAACTATTTCACCAACTACGGCGTAACCAAGTAATATTGAAGATACGGCGTAACCACTTATAAGGTTACGCCGTAACCAGCAGATCTAGCGCAAATTACGAAGGAATTGAAGATTATGACGTAACTCTTATATTAGTTACGCCGTAACCCAGATCTGGCCTATAAATACCCCACGATTTCCAGCATTTCAAAGCATCCCATTCCACACACCACAACCAAAGAACGTGGGAAGAAGCTAAAGGCAGGTCTAGAGGAGCATACGGAGTTGTCTCCATGGAAGAAATCACTCCCCGACGATAAGCATTAGCATTTTATATTTTCTTTACTTTCGATTCATGTATTTCGTAACTTTGAATATTGAATTGATTCGTATGGTTAATATGAGCGGCTAAGCACCTCTTGGTGCTGGCCTAGTTATGATTCCTTAATTGTTTTGTTTGTGTTTACATTACTTCCGTTTAATTATTTCTAAGTGTATGCATGCATAGTTTATTGGTAGCTACCCTTGTTTCGGTAGTTTTGAATGGCGGTAGAGGCTAGTTGCTTAGGAGATATGACCAACTGACCCTAAGTGAGTAGATTGAGACAGGAAGGGTAAGATATGACCAACTGACGACCCTTTCTACTTGTGCGATTTGACCAACTGATCACCTACCGTTTGGATGAACTTAAGAATTAGGGGGTGAGTGTTTAAGTTGCTAACGCCCGGGCACTCACTATTATAAATCTAGCATGTAGCGGTACTTAATGACTTGGCTTAGGGGACCAGGAACAACTGGACTTATGAAGGGACACCTGACTTCTCCAGTGGTGGCATCTTTGCTGATAGGTTAGGGCGAATTGACCAAATGCTGTCCTCTCGAATTTGACCCCACCTGAAGTAAATGGAAGTAAGTAGACGTAGACATTACTAGCTAGGAGGATTAACTAGGTTAGCACCACTCTCCTCTATTGATTAAACCATTGCCTTTTATCTGCTTTAGTAGTTAATTAATTAATTCCTTATTGAAATCATATTAAAAACTGTGACACCTAGACTTAGTAATAATCCAACACACATAGCTCTTGGGACGACCTCGGTTTTACCGAATACTACACTACACACGACCGGGTACACTGCCCATTAGTGCATTATGGTAGACTATAGGTATAACGAGACAATATTAATATTAAAACCTGGTCAGTAAAACCTGCATCACGAGTTTATATAGGCCTTAATAAGTATTTTTTAGAAACAACGGAGTGGAACAATGAGGGGTTTCTAGTAGCTTTTTCTGGCGTTTGGAAATTACTAGAAAGTTCTTCATTAGATACTGGATAATCAGATTCGAAAAGGAAGTGATTTGCACACTCTTATAAATGATTAGGACACTCAAATTTTGGGTGTTTGGACATTTATACCCTCACAACATTTGTGAGGGTATAAATGTTCAAACACTCAAAATTTAAGTGTCCCAATTATTTATGAGAGTGTGCAAATCACCTCTCGATTCGAAAACACGTGTGTAAGCCATGTCTTTAATTTACGGGTGTGTTTGTTGAAGCTATGTTAGGATTTAGAAAATCCAGTTACTAAAGTGTCGGTCACCTCAAGTATATGTAATCGTTAGAAAGCTCGTAGTCATAGTTATTTAATGTTTGTTAGTAGCTAGTTAAGTAACACCGTGGAGGACGGACGGGTCTTTACCTACTGTATGTCTGATCCCAAGGTAGAGGGTTGGAGCTCATAATAAGATTTTTCTTTCTCTCTCTAAGTTCCCTAAACCTCTAAACTTTCTCTCTCTAAAATCCTTAAGTCATACGCCACTTATAAGTTATGGTTTGATGTGTTAATGAAATCCAATATGTTACAATTGGTATCAAGAGCCATGGTTTGATCATCTCTCTTACATGTTCTTGGATTTCTAGTGGTTTTATATGGTTTTTGGGTTCAAAAACGTTTAGTGGTATTTGCATCATTTGGACCATTTCTAGTGTTAAAGTTTGGATTTTGATTATACTTTTGTGTTTAGAATCATTATAAGTACTTAGGTTTTGATTTGGAAGGCTTGAATCAGTGTGGTTGGGTTAGTTTTGGATTGAAAAGTGTTGTTTTTGAAGATTTCATACTAGCGACTTGTGTCTCGGACTTGATTTCTTCGTAGCGACTTGTCTCTACGATTTAAGCTACTTGTCTGTGTAGTGTGAAGCGAATTGTGCCCTAAGCGATTTGTCTTTTGAGACAAAACGACAAATAGTACAAAGTAGTGGTCGTACTGTTTTGTCTAGCGAGTTGTCACTAGCGACTTGTCCATCTAGCGAGTTCTTTCTATAGCAACCTCTGTGTCTAGCGACTTGTCACTAAGCGATTTGTCTTCATATCTACTTGTGTCACTAGCAACTTGTTCTTCTAGCGAGTTGTTACTCTAGCAACTTGTTACTAGCGATTTGTCTTCATAGCGACTTGTGTCACACAAGCGACTTGTCCCTTGAACGACTTGTATACCTAGCGACTTGGTGCAAAGCGACTTGGTGACTAAACGACTTGTCTTCAAGTTTTGAAGCGACTTGGTTAATTATTGTTTCTGATTGTTACATTTTATGGTTTTCTCTTGATTTAGTAAAATCCCGTGAAAGAATCTATTTCCCGGTTTAATCATAGAGTTATAAAATCCCATAAAATATGTAAATCATGTCTACCAACGTGCCTACAATCATCTCTTCTGTAGCTGAGGACGTTCAAGCAGCTGGATCAGATACTAGTCCACCTATGCTTGACATAACTGATTATGACTCATGGGCTCAACGAATTAGGTTGTACTGCTTGGGAAAGGAAAATGGGGTTAACATTCTCAAATCAATCGATGAAGGACCTTATCAGAATGAGACTACAAGAGACACACTTGAAACTGCTACGGATGGTACAGTGATCTTAGGTTTGGACAGACCCAAGACGTATGATGAGCTCAATGATAAGGAGAAAAAGATATACGATGCTGATATCAGGGCTTCAAACATTTTACTTCAGGGTCTTCTAAAAGACATCTACAAGTTAATCAATCACAACACTGAAGCCAAGGCAGTTTGGGACAATGTTAAGATGCTTTCTCTGGTTCTGAATTGACCAAAGAAGACAGGGAATCTCAATTGTATGATGATTTTGAGAACTTCGAAATGAACCCTGGAGAAAGTGTCACCGAATACTATCTGAGGTTCCACAAACTTGTGAATGATATGAGGAATATCAAAATGACCATGCCAAATATTCAGCTCAATTCAAAGTTTGTGAACAACATTAATCCCGAATGGCACAAATTTGTCACCTCAATCAAGCTAACCAAAGGATTAAGGCACACCAACTATGAGCAATTGTATGCGTTCCTACTTCAGAATGAGAAGCATGCTATGTTTGAACGAATGATTCTTGAAAAGTTCAAATCTAATCAGAGAGAGGCAAGCTCATCAAATGACTCAACAACATTCTACACAAATGTAGGAATTACCACCAAAGCCTCTCAAGTCATACCAACGGGTAACAGTAACCACAAGCTCATTCCAGATCCAGCATATAAGCCTCCGGACTCAAACACAATCATGGAACATTTTATCAATCAACTGGCTTTTATGGTTAAGCAAAATCTAAACCTCACTCCACACACTAACAATGATATCAGAACTGCATCCAATCTACACAATCATGCTATTATCAGAGATGGTAAGATCATGGTGCAACCAGTGCAAGGAAGACAGTATGAACAAGGAAAAGGTGGAGTAGGTGGAGGGTATGTGGCTAATCAGAATCGTGGAAGGAATTCAAATCAAGGACAAGGAAAGCCAATCAAGTGCTACAACTGTGGTGGTGAAGGACATATTGCAAGGAACTGCACATCTCCAAAACGCCCTCAAAATGCAGAGTATTTCAGGGACAAGATGCTGCTGGTGCAACCTCAGGACAATCGAGCGGTTTTGAATGAAGAAGAGTTGATGTTTTTGCTGAGGGAAATGCCAAAACATATGATGCTGATGTGGATGAGCAGCCAATCCAGGAAATAGGTCATAATCATCAAAATGCCTTTCAAGTTGATGACTGTGATGCATATGACTCTGATGTTGATGATGAACCTACTGTCCAGACAATCTTCATGACTAGCATCTCACCAATGGTCTCTCCAAAGGTCTCATCACCACAACAGGCTGGTCCATCCAAAGATTCAATCATTTCAGAGGTATTAAAACTATACGATGAAGTTGATGAGCAAAAGATACATAACGAAGTGCAATCACATGAAACTAATGAATCAGATATAGATAATGTGGGTAATAGTAATATTGTCCCATATGATCAATATGTGATACAAAGTGAAAGTGATATTGTACCAAGTGATGCATCTTTTGCAGTCAATGATGACTATATTTTTGATGAATACATCTTTTGCGCCTGATGATTCGGTTGTCTCTGAACTGAATGCCTATAAAGAACAAGTTGCTATTTATGAACAACGTGCTAAGTTTGAGTTAACTACCCGTGAGCAGGAAATGGATGACCAAATGCGTACAATTATTAGAAAAAGTAATTTTAGGGAAGAAATATTAAAACAAGAGCTAGATTCCTTAAAAGACAAACTAAACAAAACTGTTAAGCAAAAGCAAGAACTTAAAGAAAATGTTAAAGTGCTTAAACAGGAATTTAATGCTAAGGAATCAAAACTTTTAACTGATTTTTCCAACCTAAAAACTTTGAAAAACAAGCTTGAAAATAAGTTGTACATACAAGGGAATACCATTCAGACTGCTCACATGATCACTAAGCATAGAGTTCTAAGTGACAAACATAGTGTTGCGCTAGTAGAGGAGCCAAATCCCGAGTATTGTAAAAAGGCTAAAGCTTTCCATACGATTGTATATGATGGTAATGAGATCCTAAAGCCTAGGCAAACACCATCATGTATTGAAGCACGGAAGAGGATAGAAAATTAGAAGATGCCTCTAGGGAGAAAATGGATAAGAAGCTAAAAGATCCTCAGTGTAAAAAGCAAAACATAACGGTCAAACCCCATGATTACACAAAAGAAAATTGGATTTCTTTGAACATGTTTAAGCCTCAAACTCAATTAACCCCAGAACAAGTTTTTTGGAAAAAGGACATGGATAAGCAAAAAGCAAATGTACTTGCTGAAACAAACACTCCCCTTAGGAAAGTGCCTCCAGCTACAGTGTATCCTTCGAATACTCCACTACATTTAGTTCCTAGAACTATTCCCACTAAGAGCAAGACCTTAATCAGCCTGTATGCTGTGTATCAACTATTCGTTGATTTTGAAAAGACATGTAAGAAAAGAATCACACCTACAGGGATAACTGAAGGGGAGAGGGGTTTTGAGCAAACTAAAGAATGCTATTTAACTAAATTCATGCCTTTCTTTAAACAATTAAAAAATCAATTTGAGAGTCTTCAAAAGGGGATAGACTCAGAGGTTAAAGAAATGGAAAAAGAATTTGATGCAATGATAGTTGAGGTCAATAATTATGAACGGGAACTTAAATATAATGAAATTGAAAGAAAGAATCTGCATATCTTAAATGAGAACTTGATTTCGAGTTGTGTTGCTCAAGATGTGTTTTATACTGTAACTAAGTATTCTATTATTGCTTCTCAATTTCATGAATTATCTGTTGCTTTGAAAGTTTCCCATGATCGTGTCATTGAGCTTGAAAACAAAAACTCAAAACTAAATGAGAAAATTGACCAGGATGATCACGATAATTTGGTAAAACACTTTTCTAAGTTGGAAGTTGAACATTTTGAATTGCAACTAAAATATCAACATCTCAAAGAAAATATTAAAACCTCAAACATCAAGATATCCTCAGATGTTCCAGAGTTTGATGCAGTTTTTGAAATAAACAAACGTGATGAACAGATTCGAGCTCACTGTAACACGATCAGAAAGTTAAAAACCCAAATTTCACAATTAAAGGGTGAAAAGAACAATGTGACTGGCTCCCAAATGCCTCCTCCTTTAGATTCTCAATTTTCTTAAAACTTTCATCTTCAAAACATCATTAACGTATTACAACAAGAAAATGAGAGTTTTCTAGAAGAAAATAAAAAGGTCAAATGACACTTCAAAGAGTTATACGATTCAATGAAAGTCACTCGTGACAAAAACAATGAAAAAGTAACTTCGTTACAAAAGGAAATTGAGAATCTGAAGAGTCAGGTAAAAGGGAAAATGCCACTTGTCTTTAATGAGAATGTTGCATCAAAGTCATCTGCAGATTCTAAATATACTGTGACTGTTAAATACATTCCTCCTCATCTTAGAAATAACGAACTTGTGTTTCATAACTATTTTTGTCACCTTAAGGATAGTCTAGAATGTCTCCGTGAGATTGTAGAAGAGGATAGCATAAATAAGCCACTTGATAGTGAAATTAGGTATGCATGCTTATATGCCAAACGATCTCAGGTGCTGTTAGAATGTTTAAAAGCAACATGCCCTAAAACCTTATGTGAGAAAGATAAAGCTGTGATGCCTTGTTCTATGCCTAGTGCTAAGTATGCAAACCATTCTATGCCAAAATCCAAGCATGTGAGCTTTGATGTGCCTATAAGTAGTTCAGATCCCAGCACTTCTAAACCTGAAATGCAAAAAGTAGCAAAACCAACTAATGTTCCCATTCCCTCTACAGGAGTAAAAAGTGACACAAAAGCGAGCAGGTCAAAGCCTCAAGGAAACACAAAGAATGATAGGACCTTGCAAGCTAGGAATATTCAGTGGAAGAGAGTAGAAGATCACCTTAGGAAGAATGAAACTATGTTGAATAAAATTAATTGTGTTGATTCTAGTGTTAGCTCTAAGCATGTTGTAATTAATGCGAATTCTGTTACTTTTGGCAAAACATGTAATGATGATTGCTTGGTTTCAGTTACTAATCATGTATGTGGTGTGAATGATTTGATTAATTCTGTTAAATACCCAGTTAAAATCGTTAATGCCAACAATCATGTTAAGAAGGCTAGAAAGCAATGGTGGAAGAAGGTTAGAAAACATTAGAAACCCACGGGAAGAAAATTTAGTAATGTAGGTTATCAGTGGATACCTACTGGCCGCAAATTTAATCTTAATGAGTTGTGCCCTAAATTATCTAAGTCAATGCCCATTAGGAAATGGATGCCTACCGGTAGAACTATTCCTTTGAGAAGTGAACATACTTTGAATAGGTCTAATGCGTACACTAGCACTGCATCTATCCCTAATGATTCCATTGATTCTGCTTCTGATGTGGGTGTTCCAATCACTGTTACTAACCAAATGGAACCCATTCTTGCATGGGGATCCCAATTATCCAGTTATCCATTTTTGTCTGTGTTCAACTGCAGGTCGTTCAAATCGTTCTGTGGTACTTGGACTCAGGCTGTTGCAAGCATATGACTGGAGACCGCTCGCGGCTCATGAACTTCGTGAGTAAATTTATTAGGACTGTTAGATTCGGGAACGATCATTTTGGTGTAATTATGGGTTATGGAGATTATGTTATTGGTGATAGTGTAATCTCTAGGGTATATTATGTTGAAGGTCTTGGTCATAACCTGTTTTCTGTTGGTCAATTCTGTGATTCCAATCTAGAGGTGGCTTTTAGAAAACATACTTGTTTTGTTAAAGAACTTGATGGTGTAGAACTTTTAAGAGGAACACGTGGTTCAAACCTATACACCATTGATAACGCTACACGCGTCGTTCGGGGTCAAAGGAACTTCCTTTTCTTCGAGCAAGTTTTATAACACCCTAGGCAGTGAACCTAATCGTTGTAGTGTAGTAATTAGGGTAAGCCACGGGTATTGATATCGTTCTCTAGGGGAATAGGAATGCTAGTAGGGAGTTACTACGCTAAGGTTAAGGTTGAGGAAGATTATTTTTTATCTTTTTATATTTTATGAAAATGGAAAGGTACGAATCTCGGGTATTGGATTTGGGGGGTTGGTATTTCTACCGATTACTCTACTATTATCTAATTATCTAAACTAAGGTTGTGGGAGTCTATGTCTAATTAATGTGTGCTCGTATGATAGTTTAAAGATGTGTTTACTTAGTTTGTATTACTCCTTAATTATCTCCTATTGATGGTTGAGTGTCACGTCTTATTCCTAGTTGCGTTGTGTTTCTAAAGTTGTAGGGTATGCGTTTCTCCCTAACTCTTTGAAATTACCAAAGGGTCTTGTCTACAAATCCACTTAGAGATTATAGACTCCTACTCTAAGGCGCTCTTCGGATGGTTTAGACTACAATCACTCAGGTAATCATACTCTAGGGTTCACAAAGATGAATCAAGCATTAAGTACACAACGAATGACCTATCGCATTACTAGATTATTAATCAACTAAGATAAGAAACAACCAATCAATATTTAATAATTAAGTTTCATACTTCCTAAGCAAACACACAAATAAATTAGCCGGACATGGAGAACATGCAAGCATACACACAAATAATCAAAGACATAATTGAATTAATGAAGCAAAGACTTATCTTGGTGTAAGATAGGGTTAAAAACCCTAAAATATTGTACAAGACACCTTAGGTTCGGTTTTAGGTTTTTACTCCAAAGACTCTCCACACCAAGACTGAAAAATTCGGATTCTATATATAAGATTACAATTGCGACGGCGTCACCTTATGTTTGGTGACGCCGTCGTGTCGCCGCCATTAGGGTTTCGTCTTGGCCACGTTAACCTTGCGACGGCGTCACCTTATGTCCGTGACGCCTTCCTCTTCAGCATCTGACGTCGTCTGGATCGCATCTAGGCCGTCTGAGTAGCGACGGCCTACTCTTTCACACTAGACGCCGTCTCTTGAAAACACGAGTTTTGAGTTCTGACCCGTCACAACAATTCTCCGACGGCGTCGCAAATAGCTCCTGACGCCGTCGCCTTCTACATTCAGCGACTGTGAGTGTCTCGATTTCAACTTTGGCCATTTTCTTCATATATTCGCGCCTTTCTGTCCAAATAAGTGTCATTTCTGCATTTTGCCTTCACGAGACCTAAAAAGTGAAAAGGAACGATATTAAGCAATAACGGATACAAAAGTGATCAAATAAGGACTTAAACGACCCCTCAAAATGGTACCTTTTAAAACCTTATCAACCATCTCTATCGAAGACATGATGAAGTCTTCTCCAATCTGCTTGTTGTCAAAGGCTTCGAAAACAAAGTCATGGTTATGGCACCGTCGTCTCAATCACTTGAACTTCGGCACCATTAATGATCTTTCCAGAAAGGACCTTGTAAGAGGCTTACCCAGATTAAAGTATGAAAAAGATCATCTTTGTTCAGCATGCCAATTAGGAAAAAGTAGGAAGTATGCCCACAAACCCAAATCCGCAAACTCAGTTATGGAAGTTCTTCATACTCTTCATATGGATTTGTGCGGACCTATGAGAGTGCAAACGATAAATGGGAAGCAATATGTATTAGTCGTTGTTGATGACTACTCTCGATTTACTTGGGTTAAGTTTTTAAGGACAAAGGATGAAACTCCAGATTTCATCATCAAACTTATCAAACAGCTGTAGGTTCGGCTTAACAAGACTGTTAGAATTATTCGAACAGACAATGGCACTGAGTTTGTTAACAAAGACCTAAGTCAATTTTATGAAAGCATTGGAATCAGTCATCAAAGAAGTGTTCCACGCACGCCTCAACAGAACGATGTAGTTGAAAGACCAAATCAGAACCTTGTTGAAGCTGCAAGAACTATGCTAATTTATTCAAAGGTTCCAATGTTTCTTTGGGCTGAAGCCATTGCCACTGCCTGCTATACCCAAAATTGTTCCCTCATACACATCACTCATGGAAAAACTCCATACGAACTTGTCCATAAACGAAAACCTGATCTCTCCTACCTTCGTGTATTTGGTGCTTTGTGCTATCCAATGAATGACGGTCAAGATTTAGGTAAATTAAGAGCTAAGGCGGACATTGGAGTTTTTGTGGGTTATGCACCAAACAAGAAGGGTTACTGAATCTACAACAAAATAACTCGAGATATCATGGAATCTATTCACGTCACGTTCGATGAGTTGTCTGGGCAAATGGCTCCAGGACAATCAAGTTCTGGACCCGCATCACAACTTTCATTAAGTAGTCACATTAGTTCTTCTCTTGTACAAAATCCCTCACCAGCAATTCCATATGTACCCCTTTCGGAAGATGATTTGAAGAAATTATTTGATCCAATGTTTGATGAACACTATGAGCCTACTGCTAATGATCAGTCAAATCCATCAACAGAGGCTGTCCCTAACCCAGTTAACGTAGATAACCCATCAGTTTCTATGTCATTGAGTCAAGAAGCGCCTATTGCAGATCACTCATCCTCATCATCAAATCCTCAATCATCGAGTGTACATCATGGAAATGTGTCTGACACCTATCATGAAGATAACCCCTTTGCTACTCCCGAACATGCTCCATTTGAGAACATATTTGCTCCTGAACCAACTTCAGAACCATCTTCATCAGGAGATCCAAACTCTGCTACTTCAGTTCCTCAACAACAACCACACGAACACCTTAGAAAATGGACACATGACCATCCATTGGACAACATCATTGGAAACCCTTCTCGTCCAGTATCCACTCGTAAACAACTTGCAACTGATGCCTTATGGTGCTTCTTCAACTCCGTACTATCTAAGGTAGAACCAAAATACGTTAAAACTGCCATGAATGAAGACAGCTGGTTCAATGCCATGCAAGAAGAAATTCATGAGTTCGATCGACTAGTGTGCTATGATCATTGCTCTAAAGTGGATCTTAAAAGTAAAACTTGATGAGCATGGTGATGTGCTAAAGAACAAGGCTCGATTGGTTGCAAAAGGATACCGTCAAGAGGAGGGTATTGACTTTGAAGAATCATTTGCTCCGGTTGCACGTATTGAGGCAATCAGAATCTTCCTGGCTAACGCTACAAGTAAGAACATGGTAGTCTATCATATGGATGTAACGACGGCTTTTCTTAACGGAGATCTTAAAGAAGTTGTATACATCAGCCAACCTGAAGGTTTTGTGAATCCAGAGCATCCTACTCATGTATATCGCTTGAAGAAGGCCCTTTACGGTTTGAAGCAAGCTCCAAGGGCATGGTACGATACGCTATCAAGGTTTCTTCTATCTAATGGATTCAGCAAAGGAGCAGTTGATCTGACATTGTTCACCAGAAAGTCAGGCAAACACTTAATTCACGTTCAAATATATGTTGATGATATCATTTTTGCCTCGACTGACCCCAATGAATTTGACCATTTTTCTAAGGAGATGGGATCCAAATTTCAAATGTCAATGATGGGACAAATGTCATTTTTCTTGGGATTACAAATTTCACAAAGTCCCAGAGGCATTTTCATCAATCAATCTAAATATGCTAATGAAATTTTAAAGAAATTTGGATTTGATTCTTGTGACCCTGTTGACACTCCCATGGTGGAGCGTACTAAACTGGATGAGGACCTCTCAGGGATCATGGTTGACCAGAATAAATATCGTAGTATGATTGGGTCCCTGATGTACCTTACTGCCAGTAGACCATATATTCTGTTCGCTGTATGCATGTGTGCTAGATACCAGGCTAAGCCTACCAAAAAGCACCTTGAAGAGGTTAAACGGGTCTTTCAGTATCTCCAAGGAACCATCAACATGGGACTTTGGTACCCGAAGGACACCGGTATGTCACTAACAGCCTATGCAGATGCTGACCATGCAGGGTGTCAAGATACACGTCGAAGCACGTCAGGAGGTGCTCAGATTTTGGGTGATAAACTTGTGAGCTGGTCTTCAAAGAAACAAATGAGTACTTCTATATCCTCTACAGAGGCAGAATACATAGCCATGTCATCTTGTTGTGCTAAAATCCTATGGATGAGATCCCAATTATCTGACTATGGCTTTGAATTCAACAAAATCCCTCTGTATTGTGATAACAAGAGTGCCATTTCTCTCTCATGCAACGACGTTCAACATTCAAGAGCAAAGCATATCGAAATTCGACATCATTTCATCAAGGAGCAAGTGGAGAATGGTGTGGTGGAACTATATTTTGTGAGGACTGAATATCAGTTAGCAGACATCTTCACCAAAGCTCTTCCTAGAGAACATTTTGAGTTTATCCTTCCACGACTTGGTCTTAAGAGTCTACAACCGGAAACACTCAAACGTGACACATGTCTTTATTCGATTTCATCTACAGTCTTTGTGTTGTCATTCAAAGAGTGACACGTGTCTTTAGATGAAATTCAAATGTACATAAATTGATAAAAAAAAATTAAAAAAAAAATGAGAGAATTAAAAACAAAAGGTTTATAGTCATTTCAGACTATACCCCGTTTTTAAAAGCAAGAACAGAGCCATGCTTTATCTTATTTTTCATATCTCTTGCTCTGTTTCTAAAAACAAATGTTTGTCACCAAAAAGACAAATGTTTCCTTCACAAATATTTTTCCTTCTATAAATTTTTCTGAAAAATATTTTTTATCTAATGAAAACTAAATAGCTTTGAAAAATAACTCGGACTCAAGTTTTGAAAATCATATGGACTTGACATTTGTCAAAATCTCTATCTCTCAATCAACAACGTATGTCATTGATTGAGAAGGAGAATGATTTCATCTAAATCAAAAGGTTATTTGTCATACAATTGGTTCAGGCCAAGGCTAATGTCATGTTTTCAAAAGATACTCAAGCATGTTTAATCGTTGGAGTTTTATGTCTCATATTTGATCCTTATCGATTAAATGTTTTCATAAGCAAGTCACAATTCTTCTCCAAAGTTTTCAAAATCAATTTTAATCAATCGAGATCACAAATCTCAATGGATTTGAAAATTGTGATCGAGGGAGAATATCGTGATTTAAATTGGATCTAAACTGATAATTCGATAAATGGTTTTATAAGTGATGAGCAAGCTCTCCTCCCTACATGTGCCAAACGATTTCAAATGCACATGTTGAGGGGGAGCACCTATATCAAACCAAATAATGGATTGAAACGTGACTGATTTGTCACTAAGTGCAGGTTTTCCCTAGTATGTGCAAAACACTTTCGAATCTTGATGCATATATTGAGGGGGAGCAACTTTTTGAAAACCACATCATTTCCCAAAATTACCTTTAACAAAGTATTTAAAAATACTAATTTTGATCGGGAAAGTGATGTCGACAGTTTTAGAAAATGTTAATCAAAGAAGTGAATTCTTCCTCTTGCCTCCATGTGCCAAAAATGATTTCAAATATCGATGCACATGTTGAGGGGGAGCCTTTTTCTAAAATATCAAAAACAATTCAGGTACAAAATGCTTTGATAATATATCACAAGTACCTGGATTGATTTTCAAATGGTTTTCAATTGGTTCCAATGGCAGAAGAACAATACCAAAAAGACCGATCAAATTTACTTTATGTATGGAGATATAAGGATGGTTAGGTTAGGTATTCGTTCCCACGATCCCGCCAGAGCCGGAGGGATCTACCCAGGGACAATCCACTAGTAAGTGTAGAAGTCCTTAGGTATGATGAAAAAAGGAGAAAAGTGAGAAATGGGAAGAGTGCGGACTGAGGCTGAGCTAGTACTGGAATAAACTCAACAAGGTTCTAGTTATGAAGTCTCGGTAAGCACTGAAGGGGTTGAAGAATGAAAAAGAAATGAATGTGAAAAGGGTGAAAAGAAATAGCCCTCCAATAATTCAACCTTAGGGCAGAAACCGGGTTCAATACATATGCTACTGGTTGTTACTAAGGTAACACCGGTATTGAAGACAAGACGTCATGGACCCAGTGACGCACTGCACTACATCTTCCCAAGCTACTCAAGTTCCTCTTAAAAGGACTTGTTTCATCCTCACGGGGAACCTACATTATCTATCGACTTTCTCTTAGAGATGGTTGATATTGAAGAAGGAGACCCTCTCCCTAGTCTCCGGCATAGGAACCAAATGTGCACTATTGAGTCTAGAGCCACGAGATCATCAATAAATCTCATTAGGACACAATCAATGAAGACTCACTATTTCACACAATGTGGAAAGTGAGAATATATCTTATGAGTCCTACGCATTATCCTTGTGGTATTGCCAGAAAATCTGAGTGATATGCCAACATACTCACAATGAAGATGGAAAGCCTTCTAGAGCCAACATCAAACAAGCTCTTGGTAGGTGGCATGTGAGATCTATCCAATAGATCAACCATGTGACAACTGAACAGAAACAATGGGGCGATTCAAAATTATGAATCAATCCTGGTTCAGGTAATGGATTGACAGATATCTTTGAAAAACCAGTCGTTGTGCTTAAAATTCTTTTCTCTAGCACATCGAATGTGCATTAATATTTCAAAAATACAAGGAGTTTATGATTGATAATTGATTTTCCTTAAAAACCTTCGTTGTACTGCAAAAACACGTTATATTGAACAGTACACGATTGTTTTTCAAATCTCTTTTCATCAATCAGTGAATCTCAATTCGCTGGTTCACTCACTCCGTGTTGTCTTCTTTGAGATGTTCCCGTTTTAGAACAGCTAGAGCAGCTGCGAAACCCTATCAAGGAGATTCTTCGAAATTATACCTGATCACAGCCAGTACTTGTACTGATCAATGGGGAACCGTGGGCCATGTACCTCAATTCAACGAAAGTGATCAAAGACACTTTTCGTGCGCTTTATTGCTAACTGTTGTATGCAGGTACACCCAACGTTTGCAGCTGATCAGAATTGAGAGGTCAATCCATAGCCGCATGCTCACACAACACATTCATCTCTAAAGAAATCATGATAAATGCATCAACGACTCTGATATTCTCACTCCATGCTTCTGCTATGCTGCTGTAAATATCATGAATCAACTAAAGCTTCCACTAGTCTTATGAGAAGAAATCATGATCCAGAATGTGAGCATGTCGGTCCAATGTCACAACATCACATAATGTCAACACTACATAGGAAGAGTCAGAGATTTATGGAATTTGATGATCTCAAAGCTGGCTCAAAACTCATCATCATGTGGATCAGTTAAAGACCTCCACTTGGATTAACCAAACATGCAAAACATGAAAAATCAAAGACTACGGGCTACAGAGCAATGAACTTAAACAAGAATCCAAGAACAATCTTAATGTAATATCTATTTGTACTCTATGCAATTTGAGGTGACCTCCCTTAGGGGAGATTGTTAGGATTTAGAAAATCCAGTTATTAAAGTGTCGGTCACCTCAAGTATATGTAATTGTTAGAAAGCTCGTAGTTGTAGTTATTTTATGTTTGTTAGTATTTAGTTAAGTAACACCGTGGAGGACGGACGGGTCTTTACCCACTGTATGCCTGATCCACAGTCCGTAGGTGGCGTTTTGTGTAAGGTACTATAAATACCCTCTACCTCCCAAGGTAGAAGGTTGAAGCTCATAATAAGATTTTTCTTTCTCTCTCTAAGTTCCCTAAACCTCTAAACTTTCTCTCTCTTAAATCCTTAAGTTATACGCCACTTATAAGTTATGGTTTGATGTGTAAATGAAATCCAATATGTTACAAGCTAGCAGTTAGTAGAAAGCATTTAGTAGTAGCAGTTAGCAATAGCAGTTAGCAGTAGCAGTTTTAATTGATAAAAGTGTTTGGTGGAAACGGAAAAAACTCGTATCTGATAGGGACTCGATTCTTAAATCTGCTTTAATTGTGGAATTTTTTTATTTGACTGGGATTAGGATGAGGACGGGGAATCTCCGAATTACGTAACCAGGTATGAGGCGGTGATGGGGATACATCAATCCCCGAACCTAAACCCGGGCCCGATCTTTAATGTATAAATATATGAAAGTTATATGTATAGTCATACAACATTTTCTTTTGTATGTATATTTCTATAAGAATTGACATGTAATATACGGAGTATATGCATGTGTGATATATTTAATTGATCAAATAGTTTAAAAAGCATAAACTATTCAACATTAATTATTATATACTAGTTAACCAATGTTTTATTCGAATACTCACATACAATGCACATTATTCTTATATTATATGTGTTGTCACAATTTCTACGATACTTTAAAGTTCAATTAACATTGTAACTAATTTAAGTATGAGTGATGTACGTTTCTTGAGACACTTTATGGGTCAAATTCTTTATATTTTCGATGAGTTTGTATACTTTTTTATGTTTTATTAATAAGGATGGAAAATTCTCGAATATCCGCAGGGATCCTTGATCCCTATTGAGGACGGTGATGGGGATGTAAAACTATTCTCTAATGGCAACGTTGGCAAGGATGGGGATGAAGAGTGGGAATTGGGGGGGGGGGGGATGGGGATTCGTTTTACTGAAGAACAAATTATTTTATTTTTGAAGTAATTGTCAAAACGTTTGTAGTTTATTTTAAAGATTTTCTAAAGTACAAATTATTTTTTTTAAATATCTTATAAAATTTGTGTATTACACCGGTATTAAACTAGTTTTTAACTAAAAGAAGGAGATACATGAAATTTAAAAAAAGAACAATTTCACATCTTTTTGTTTTTATTTAAGTTCGAGTTTTTTTAACTTTGAATAACTAGAAAATTTATTTTCCAACACTAGAGATGGCAACGGGGCAGAGAATTTAGGGATCATATTTCCATCCCCATCCTCGCTTCTCACTCTCCATCCTAGTGATTTTCTAAAAATTTCGGGGATAGGGATTCTTTAAAGTAAATTAATTTGTACTTCAAAAAATCTCTAAAGTAATTACAAATTTATTTGGTCTCTTAATAATTTGTACTAGTACTTTATTCATTCTAGCATAAATCATTAGGATTCGTTTTAGAATTTAATTTTTTAAGAGACCAAAAGGTTTAATGAAATCATTATACTTAGAAATAATTTATGCAAAACTTTTTGACAAATACTATCCTTTTCGTGATATTTTTTAAGAGATTTTTAGGCTCTTTGAGGTAATGACAACAAGCATTATACCCGTGTGTTGCACCGGAAAAGTTTTATATCATATAATTTGACATTGACCAACACAAACATGTTTACACGGGAAAACTTTCTTGGCCAATATCTTTAAAACATCATTCGAACATTAACCAAAACACACTAAAACAGGATCACTTGAAACAACCTAACAATCGTCTAAAGTTTGATATTTGAAAAAACTACAAATAATTAAACAGTGATTAACTAGCATTCATCATTAACATCGTGTTCATTTTCTTTATTTCTTAAGAATGTGTTGTATTTAAGAGAAGCTTAAACCTTCTCCCAAATAAATCGTATAACAACTATTGTCAACACTAAGAGGATTATGTGGGAACTAAATTTACTTTGATTGTACAATGATTTATTACATGTTTTTTTTTAATATACAGTATTTTTTTCTTTTATTCCTAAGAGCTAACAAAGACCCGAAAAAGCTATTAACTTGTATGAAGTTAACTATCAAAGTTGAGAGATCATTCCTACATAAATTAAATCTACAATAAATTAAGAGGACAACACAACTTTTAAAGAAGATTTTGACATACAATATGGTTTTTCTCCACAAAATAAACTTTTTGGTTGTTGATGGCTTTCAGAGTTATTGACATTAGGTTGCTGATGACATTGACTTTGGATTGCTAATGACATTTGGTTGCTGATCATATAGGGTTGCTCATGACATTTTGTTGGACATTGGGTTGCCGATGACAAGGAATTTGGGTTGTTGCTGACGTTGGGTTGCTATAACCCTAATTTAAGTAACAATTGTCATCTTGAAGTATGTGAGATAGAGCACGCTACAGTGTTTAATGTCTTTTCTGATATCATATTATCTAATACATGTTTTGTATTCGGAATATTAACACAAAAAGTTGAGTAGCTTAGTTGGTGGGGTAACTGTGTGTTTAAACTTAGGGCTCGTTTGGTTTAAATGCATGATTTTTTTATGGGGATAGGATTAGTAGGTAGGGAGTTGGGATTTGATTTGATCGCTTCAAATATTATGTTTGTTTTATTATGGTTTTGAAAATCAGCACAATAAATTATGTTTGGTTTATTATTCTATGGCATGTGAATGACTGGGAGCAAATACAAATATCAAAAATCACAACATAACATATAACATATCATACATATAATGGTAGATAATATGGTAAGATTTCAAAATTAAAATATTAGTAAAAATCGTAAAGGCTAATACTATTACACCGGCAACCCGATGAGGTATTATTTAATAAAAGTAATGATATTAAATTAACTAGGATGTATTTTTAGGAAAATAATAAAGTTATAAATTGCATATAAGTAAGTGATAAGTTGTATAGAGAAGTGTGGCCAAACTAAGAAGAATGAGACTTGAGGGGATAGTTTTTCCAAGTGCGCAAAGTTAAACTAATAAATATCTATTACTAGATAATTATTGAGATTTCCAGAAAATATGTGTGTGTATGTGGTTGTTGGTGTCGCTCCAGGAAGAAGAAAATAGAGGGAAAAATGAATCTTGTGTTCTTGTGCTTTTGATGAAAGAATTGAGTAGAGAATCAAGCCCTAGACACCCCAATCCCTATTATACATCCCAAGTAAGTAATTTGTTATTTTTATAATTAGGGTTCATGAGATAGAATTTGGGCAAATTGATTAAATATTAGTAATTTATTAGATTAATGATGAATTAGTTACTAATAGGGTTAATCCCCTTATAGAAAGTAATTGAAGAACAAGCTTTGATTTTTAAAGTAGAGAACTAGTAGGTTATTGAGGTAATTATATTGACTAAACTTATTAATGTTTCATAATTTTAATTTATTTTGAATTATAATGTGTAATGATGTAATGATCAAGGAATTGTTAATGTTAAAGTAGCTTGGATCCAATGCTAGAAAGTGTGTAATGTTAGCATAATTATTTGGGTGAAGGCTAAATATACGTAACAAACTTTCTCAAATATACCGATGTACGTAACATACTTATTTTATTATTAACATGCGTAATATACTTTCAAATACTCACCAATGTACGTAATATTGACAGGTTACCAAGTTTTAAGGTTACAACATTGGTCTCTGTCGTTTGCATTCACTTTCACCGTTAGTCATTTAACATTTTTTCACTTAAAAAAATTACAGTAACGGTCCTTGTAGTTTGCGTTGACTTTCACCATTAGTCCTTTGTCTTTCATCTTTTTTATATACGTTTTTTACGCGTTTTTATACACATTTTTTTACATATTTTTATACACGTTTTCTACACAAGTTTTTATATACATTTTTTTACACATTTATATACACGTTGTTTACACGTTTTTATACATGTTTTTATACACGTTTTTATGTACGTTTTTATAAACTTTTTATACACGTTTTTTATACACATTTTTTACAAGTTATTATACACATTTTTTAAACATTTTTATACACGGTTTTACGTAAAAAACGTGAATAAAAAGTGTATTAAAACATACATAAAAACATGTATAAAAACGTGTAAACAACGTGTATATAAATGTGTAAAAAAATGTATATAAAAACGTGTGTAAAAAACGTGTATAAAAATATGTAAAAAAATGTGTATAAAAACGCGTAAAAAACGTATATAAAAAAGATGAAAGACAAAGGACTAATGGTGAAAGTCAAAGCAAACTGCAAGGACCGTTACTGTAATTTTTTTAAGTGAAAAAATGTCAAATGACTAACGGTGAAAGTGAATGCGAACGACAGGGACCAATGTTGTAACTTTAAAACTTGGTAACCTGTCAATATTACGTACATTGGTGAGTATTTGAAAGTATATTACGCATGTTAATAATAAAATAAGTATGTTACGTACATCGGTATATTTGAGAAAGTTTGTTACGTATATTCAGCCTTCACCCTAATTATTTGTGCTTGATAAAGGTTTGTTTAATGTTATGAATGTATTCCTTGATATGTTGTAGCTAACAATTCGTTAGTTATAACTTGTTAATGTTATGTTTATGTCATGTACTTACTAAGCGTAATGCTTACGGATAAGTTTAATGAATGTTTTGTAAGGTGCAAGTGTTGAAGGTAAGAATAAGGAGAAAGTTTAGAGTCTAGCAAGTATGGAAGCTTAGTATTTTGAGACCGACAAGTAGAAGACCTCGTTTCTTGGATCAAGTGTGTCGAAAGTTGGAAGCCCCGGAAGAGTCGTTTTTCAACTTTGTATATCTTTTGTTTCATTTGGTCATTTCGATGTTGTGGTCTTTAAATTGTGTCCAATTTATGTCTTATAAATGTTAGTAAATATGGTCAAGTTCTAATGGTTAAATGTTAATGAAATGTTAATGGAATTGTATAGAGTATATTGATATTTAATAATCTATAAACACAACATTTCTTTATGTACTTAAATTTATAGTAGCAAATTATTTTTATGGCACATTCCTAATTTATTATAACAATTTTCATATGTATTTTTAGTTCTTATCGTTATTATTATTTACTATTAGGGTAATTGGCAACAAAGATATAATAAAGATTTATTTGGCAAACAATTTTTCTTGGTTATACGCTTGACGAATAATTTTTTGCGCACAATGTTTTCTAGTTGTAATTGTATTTTTATCCCTCCAAAATTAAGTGTAATGGAGTGCAAATAAATGTTTTAGATATTATTAAAACTTTTTACATACTTACATTTAATTTAAATTAAATGACTTTAATCTCTTGTATGATAAACTAAAATGTCATTTTAGAGCTAATTGAGAAAACAATTTTTTTAACAAAAACTAAATCTTTTCAATAAAAGTAATTATATTAGTAATATCTTCACAAAATTATTCACATTATACTATATTACATTTGTTGGGATTCTTAGCTACAGGACTTTTGCTACAGTTATTATCTACAGTACACATATGGGCGGCCTTTTTGGCCGTGTTTTTTTAGCGGGGGTCCATTTAGTTAACCTGCCCATTCTATTCATGTCTACTCACATTCGTCCGTTTCGTCTTAGATCCACCTGGGTATTTTTCCGGGGAAAAACCCCCATGTGCCTTGATCAACCTAAACACCTTTGGGTGTTCGTATGCTGGTTGGTGAGAGGGGTACAGTGATCTTTACTATGGAAACACTATTTTTATCTTTTTTGTGGATCTCCGTTGGCCACATGGTCTTTGCTACAGCGGTAGCTTTCTTTTGGTCCATATATTTGGTGTGTTTGGTGAATCTGACAGTGATGTTACCAATTTCAATTATTGATTATGGAAAACCCTAGCTGCATATTTCCTAATTTTGGACAAACGATTAAAGGTATGAATTTTTTTCCCTTTCTTTAGGGCTTATTTTACTTCATCTTTATGGTAGTTATGGTATCGTGTGTTTAGTTTCGGTTCTGGGTTATTTTAGGTTTAGTTAGGGTTTGGTGTTTCTGCTTGGCATGTCTTAGATAAAGGTTACGTATGCCAATTATTAATGATCAAAAAATCTGAGCTGTGTCTTTTAGATTAGCAAAGATTGATATAGGGAGTCATGTTTTTCACTTTTCTTTTTTGCCTGCTTTCTCTCTTCTTCATGCTTTGTGGGCTATGTTGTGTTTACCTTTCATTGTTTTGGGAGCATTGGATACTGCCTGTCATGTTTTCCCTTTGCTTTCTCGCTAGCTTTGTTGTAGCGAGGGTTTAAAGTTTTTTTTTAAAATATAAATTTTCTGTATCAGTTTATTTATCATGGAATTACGCCCTACTTTGATAGTTCATGTTTATTTAGTCAGTGTAAAAATAAAAAAAGCCTCTCCATGCTGGTCGGATTGGATGTCATGCCTTATGGTTAGCCACTTTCTGCCGATTAGATTTTGATTAAATAGTGTACCTTCTAAAAAAATTTTGCGGGTTTGCAATGCTTTCAGGTCTTGCTATTGCAGAGTGGGTTTACCGAGGTTACAGCAGTTTTAAGCAGCGTTGCTAACAAATCACGCATTTTTGTCATACTTAACTTCGCCGGTAAACATGTTTTTGCTGTCGGTTACCTTTGCTGAAAAGCGTGGTTTGGCAGGGTAACCATTTGGTTGCAGCCATGCTGTTTTTTAGTGCACCCACCATTTGGATAAACAAAGCTGAGCCGCTGTGAGCAGGGATGAATTCTACGGGTTGGTTAACCTGGTGGCCTTCCAGCCAAACATGCTGTCTAAAAAAATAGCTTTTCTTTGTATTGATAGCTTGGGCAGGCCTGTAAACATGTCTTGGCAGGGTAGCCAGATGGTTGAACCCATGCTGTTGTTCGAGTGTCAATCAAATTTGAGCCTCAAAACATGTCTTGGCAGGGTGACCAGATGGTTGCAGCATAACGATATTGCTTTTGTTCCTGTTTGACCCTGCAGCTGCTATAACTATGGCCATTGTTTGCAATACGTGACTCCACCTATGTTTGGATCATTACATTGTCAAATAATTTTCTGGAGATATACCTGGTTGGATCTAAAAGGTATGAGCATAATGGAAATTATGTTCCGCGCATTTGTTTCTGTCGCTTGGCCTTTTGCGCTGGGGTTGGTTAAATATGATTTTCTGAAACTTTCATTTCATTCTTGCAGATTACAGATACAGAGAACGCTCCCATGAATGTTGATTTCTGTGGTTGCAGTTTTTGTCATTCGTGCAATGCTGAATGGTTGACGGTTGCAGTACGTTTTTTAGGCTGTGATGAATTGGGCTTTATTCGGTAAATGTGAGATGGCCCGTATCTTGGCAGTGTGACAGGCGACTGTTGCAGCCATGGTGGGTGTATCTTCTTTGCTTGAATATTCGCCCATATGAGCCGTGTGTCCAGCAGAATTCTCACACGTGGCTAAAAAAGCGAACCCAACAAATGTAAAAGTATATAATATACAAGTAACCTATAGAGTGTTATGAGATTAATGATGCAATGATGATGGGTTTGTGCGTTGATCTGGTTCGTTAGTGTGCTTTAGCACCCCCTGTCTGTTGGCGTGGCACCCATATTCACATTGCGGTTGCAGCCATGACAGGCTGCTGATGCCGCTAGGATGTTCGCATGTTGTTTTCAATACATGACTCCACCTATGTTTGGATCATTATATTGTCGAATAATTTTCTGGAGATATACCTGGTTTGATCTAAAAGGTACGAGCATAATGGAAATTATGTTCCGCACTTTTGTTTCTGTCAGTTGCCCTTTTGCGCTGGGGTTTGTTAAATATGGTTTTCTGGAACTTTCATTTCATTCTTGCAGATTACAGATGCAGAGAACGCTCCCATGAATGTTGATTTCTATGGTTGCAGTTTTTGTCATTCATGCAATGCCGAATGGTTGACGGTTGCATTCCTTTTTTTATGCTGTGATGAAATGGGCTTTATTCGGTAAATGTGAGATGGCCCGTATCTTGGCAGGGTGACAGCTCATTGTTGCAGCCATGGCGGGTGTATCCTCTTTGCTTGAATATTCGCCCATCTGAGCCGTGTGTCCAGCAAAATTCTCACACGTGGCTGAAAAAGCGAGCCAAGTAAATGTAAAAGTATATACTATACAAGTAACGTGTAGCGTGCTGGTAATCATACTTTCTAAGATGAAAAGGAGGGATGTGAGTAGGGATGAATGGAACGGGTGGGTTAACAAGATGGCCTTCCACTCGAAAGGGCGGCTAAAAGAGGCCACGTATTTTTTTGCTGTGCCTGAAATATGCAATAGCATACAATCCTCCTACTCTTATATGGCAAACTTTCAGTATAACTGTAAAGCTAGCCAGCAGTTGTACACATATTTTAGGTGTTAGAATAAGTAGGTGTTGCCCATGGTTGCTGGAATGTTACTTATGGTTACATGTTGGTGCAAAAAAATTAGATGAGTACTTTGATCTGTGGTTTAATGTTAAAGTCAGATGCAATTGGATGTCCTTCATGTTGTGACGGTTATGCGTGTATTCTAAAGTAAGAACGCCGATGATGATAGTTTCCTGCATTTATGTGTTTGGTGAGCGCGCTTCATAGAGTCCCATGTTTTGGCAAGGAACCCTAATCTAAATTGTGGTTGCAGCCATACTGAGTCTCTGATGCCACCACCAGATTCGCAGGTCTGAGGCTGTATAGATATTAAAGGGCATAATAAACGTCCTCGCTTTCAATTCATGCCATGTCAGTACACCGTTTTTAAAAGACATAATAAATCAAGTGGAGTGTTGTTCTTTAATAGGCACTTTTCCCGAGATTATGCCAACTTTCCTAGCATGTCGTACTACGAGTGTATCAACTTTGGTTATACAGTATTTTGTCTTACCTTTCAAAACTGAACATTCATTTTTTCACAATTGAGGTATGTCCTTGCACTTCACTATAACCATTACAATGTTTTTTAATGTATCATTGTGCATGCTAATTTTTGGGTTTCTTATTACTGTCACACTTCCTCAAGCGACCATATGTGTATTGTTGTAGGTTTTCCAACCTCTGCCGCATAGGTCTGGTAGAAAAGCCATTATTGGACGACCGATAAGTGATGCGACAATGGAAAGTTACTTTTGCTCTTCTCTTTTCAAATACAGTTTGTAAAATTTGACTGGCCTGTTTGTTTTTTACATAAAACTTTCGGATTACCGAAGCACATCTTCATGCTGTAATTTTTTTTGGGACAGGAGAACTTATATACGATACCGCGTCTTCATGCCATCCTGGAAAAAAATATGGTCCGCAAAAACAGATGGCAACAAACTCAGTTACCCTGCGCTGCATATCTGGTTATTCGGAAAGGTTTCTTCTCTATTTTTGGGATTTTTCCTTGCCCTCGATATGATTATACCTATTGTGATGTTTACCGTGCAAACATATGAATGCAAATATCGGGCGGTTTTTTCTGGGTGTTGTCGACAACCGGCACGTGCAGATTACAAGGCCTCACATAGATTCAGCCAAAGGTGATCGTATCAGTGGACTCTGTGCGGCAATGGGTAATTCTTTCTACCTGAATTTACAATGATTTTTAAAACAGTTGTGTTTTTTTACATGTTTTTCTGATTTTATTTTTATTTATTTTTTTATTTTTTATTTTTTATTTTTTTTTTTATTTTGATGCAACCAACCTTGCTTGTGAACATGATAAGGCAAATGTGAAAGACCATCTTAGCTGTTACATATAGGTGCAGGGTAAAGGCACACCTCTGGCACGATTACCTACGGAAGTGTCCACCATCAGACTGCAGCACCCAGTGTCCACCAATGGAAGGTCCGTTAATGTCGTTTGTTTTTTACACAACCCTATAGAGTCAATCAACGAGTTTCTCATACTATTTTTTAAACTAGGACATGCTGAACTGAACATGATGTCGGGTGCCTATACCAAACTTAGAAAAGAACGGGTATGGGTAGCTGGTGAGTTTATCCCAGTAACGTGGTGATAAGGTTTTAAAAGGTACCTCTTTGAGGGGTCGTTTAAGCCCTTATTTGATCACTTTTGTATCCGTTATTGCTTAATATCGTTCCTTTTCACTTTTTAGGTCTCTTGAAGGCAAAATGCTGGAATAGCACTTATTTGGACGAAAAGGCGCGAATATACGAAGAAAATGGCCAAAGTCAGAATCGAGACACTCAAAGCTGCTAAAAACATAAGGTGACGGCGTCACTGCTTAACTGCGACGCCGTCGGAGGATTTTGTGACTGGACAGAAGCCAAAACTCCTATTTTCAAGTGACGACGTCAAGTTATAAAAGAGTAGGCCGTCGCAACTTAGACGACCTAGATGCAATCCAGACGGCGTCAGAAGCTGAAGAGGACGGCGTCACAAGCATAAGGTGACGCCGTCGCAAGTCTAACGTGGCCAAGACGAAAACCTGATGACGGCGACCCGACGGCGTCACAAAACATAAGGTGACGCCGTCGCATGTGTAATCTTATATATAGAATCCGAATTTTTCAGTATTGGTGTGTAGTCTTTTGGAGTAAAAACCTAAACCGAACCAAGGCAGTCTTGTACAATATTTTAGGGTTCCAAACCCTATCTTACACCAAGATAAGTATTTTACTTCATTAATACAATTATGTCTTTGATTATTTGTGTGTATGCTTGCATGTTCTCCATGTCCGGCTAATTTACTTGTTTGTTTGCTTAGGGAATATGAAACTTAATTATTGAATATTGATTGGTTGTCTCTTATCTTAGTTGATTAATGATCTAGTAATGCGATAGGTCATTCGTTGTGTACTTAATGCTTGATTAAATCTTTGTGAACCTTAGAATATGACTCCTTGAGTAGTTGTAAGCTAAACCATCCAAAGAGTGCCTTAGAGTAAGAGTTTATTATCCCTAGTGGGTTTTGTAGACGAGACCCTTTGGTAAGTTCAAAGAGTTAGGGAGAAACGCATACCCTACAACCTTAGACACACAACGCAACTAAGAGTAAGGACGTGACAATTCAACCACCAATAGGAGATAATTAAGGAGTAGTAAAACCTAAGTAAACACATCTTTAAACTATCATACGAGCACACAATAATTAGACATAGACTACATACACCTTAGATTAGATAATTAGATAAGTAGAGTAATCGGTAGCAATACCAACCCCCCAAATCCAAACCCTGAGATTCGTACCTTTCCTTTTCTAAAAAATATAAAAAGATATAAAATAATCTTCCTCAACCCTAACCTTAGCGTAGTAACTTCTCACTAGCATTCCTATTCCCCTAGAGAACGATATCAATACCCGTGGCTTACCCTAATACTACACTACAACGATTAGGTTCACTGCCTAGGGTGTTGAAAAACTTGCTCGACGAAAAGGAAGTTCCTTTGACCCCGAACGACGCGTGTAGCGTTATCAAATTTTTTGGCGCCGCTGCCGGGGAATAGAATAGCTAGTTAGTTGTAAAACCCTAAAATCTAAAACGGGTAAAAAGACTATTTTGCCCTCTGATTTTAAACTTATAAAATACGTAAAATACGTCGATGCTCATTAAATGTAATTCTAATCTTACTTATAAATGATTGACAAACCTAATATACGAGATTTATTTACGTTTACGTTTAAAAATTTCACCACATGTATATATAATTGTATTAGGCCGAAAATCTCATAAGCTACAAAATTAATACTACAATTAAAAATATTAGAGCCCAACTAAACTTGGATATGGCCCATGTTTCCTTTTCTTTTGTTCGGCTAAGAACAAAACCGTATATCACCTTCCCATCTTCCTCAAAAACCCTAAAACCTGCAAAACAAAAAGAAACGGCAGAGAACTCCTCCCAAAATAATGCCTAGGGCACGTTGGGCAGCAGCAACAACAAGAGTGATCGTGATTTTTTTTGTGTGGTGCTCTTGTTCGTATATTCCAGTTCTTGTGTGTAAAACCGACCAAGGTACCAATCTTCTCTTTTGTTTTTCTTTTTCTTCCAGTCGACTCTCACACAAGGTTTTATACTTGTTTTGCACGTCACATCTGTTGAGGTTTCGTTTGGTTTAGACTATGGTTAAAACCTGTTATATATTGAAAGCGTGATAACCTGATGTTAAACAATATTCGACCCATGTCTTTGTTTTGCTTCGGCATCATTGGTTTCAGCCATAACCATGGTTATTACTACGTATATAAGCCTTAATATCCACATTAAATGATACAATAATTCGGCCACCAAGAATGAAAACCCTATATCGTTGTTTATGATTTTATGAGAAGGGTTTTGGGTTCGTTTCTTAGCTCATTAAAATTCATAAGTATGGGCTGTGGTGATGTCGTGTTTTGAGAACCTTTAATATGTATATAAACTTGTGATTGAAGTGGTACTAATCGGGTTTAAAGAAGTAAATAGGCGCATGTATATATTAGTGTTGTAGTTTTGTTATTTCATGTGAAACTCGTTCAGGGTGTTTTGGATTAAAATGGTTATACCTTGTCTTGGATTTGTGTCGTATGTGTATGGTAAAGGTCAAAAACTTGATGTTTAAATATTGGTTAAGTTAGGGGTACGTTAAATGGGTTAACATGGTGTGAATCATGCAACTTATAATGGATAAAAACAAATTCTGGAAATGGGCAGCTTTGAAGGTCGATTATGTGTGCATTGTAACATGAGTTTTATAAATGTTGGAACCTGGGTTTTTGTGGGAAAAGTTTATTTTATGTCTTAGTTAAGTTTTCCAAGTGGTTTGGTCGGATTTGGAGTTGTCTAAGTCGTATTTTTGAATTTTACAAAATCAAGTGTCAAAGCTGAGAAAACGGGTCTGAAATTTAGTTGTATTGTTTGATTTTTCATTTTCAAACCATAAGGAATTGGGAGCTCTCCTTTTACAGGAGTGATATTCATGACATAAATGAATTTCTGGGAGTTCTGGGGATTTTTCCAAGGTGTCTAAACAGGTCCAATAAGCATAAACTTTTAAGGTGTATTTTCTGATTACCTTCTGGACAGGTCTGGACTTGTGATTTTCCATAGGCCATTTGGCATAGAGATAGAACCCACCAATTTTTGGAGACTCTTTTAAATCATATGGGAACCCCTGGGATTTTGCTTGATTTCATTTGAGCTAAGTAAGTATTTTATAAAAATCGCTAAAGTCTGGTCCGAATATGAGTGTAAGAAACTGAAAGATAAAATATGATATCAATAGGTAACACACTTACAAAGGCATAAGAAGCTTATAAAAGGAACTAATAAGTATTATACGAATCGTAATCCGTGTAGATTCATTGAAGAAGACGTGGCGTCGTATCTTCGTGTTCGTTCATTCATTTGCTTTTCCCTCATTTGCGTTAAGGTACAGATATTCTGACCTTTTCAGTAAAGGTTCCTTATGACGTTCTCTTTTCGTTAGCTTTTCTATTTCAATTATTAGGATTCCCTATGCCATTGCTATGATTCCCTTCTGTTTATATGAATCTCTGTTTGTCTGAACTTCTGTTTGTTGAACCTTGCTATGTCTGATTATGAATCTCTGATTATGAATCTCTGATTATGAACGTATGATATGTGACTGTGATATGAACCTTTGATTTCTGAACATTTGATATGAACCCTTTCTGATTTGTTTGATCCGTTGCTTATCTGAAACTTCTGTTTAGTGAACCATGAAATATCTGATTTGGACTTTATGATATGAAACCTCTGCTATATATATCTGTTGACTTTATGATGAATTATGATCTGTGTCAATTATGACAATCTGTTTGACCTAAGTTGGTTTGATACCCGAGCCAAATATTTCACTAGTCATGGGGGTTCCATGTCCGTATCAGTGATGCACCTCTGATATGACTCTAGGGCAGTAGAGTGATGTTCTGCCACGTCTCTGGATGGTGAAGCATATTTATGAATATGTAGGAAGGGGCGTATGGATGCATCCTAGATCTGATCTGTTATCTGATATGATTTGTCTGGTGAATGATGTCGTGTGCAATACGCGTCTTCACAAATTATGGGAGTTAGCTACTCCATTTGTTATTGAGGTCTCCCCTCATATTATATAAGGTATTCCGAGGTCACCCCTCCGAATAAAATGGTTACTTATGATATGTTATGATCTGATATGTTTCTGGGCTCGTGGTGGATGACTAAACCTTATCTGTTAATTCTGTTTTATGAATTCTGTTTATGATTCTGTAGCTTCCAATGCTTCTATTTACAAGTCAGGTTTATTATATGTTTATTGAAGGTGTTTATGCTTTTGTATATGATTATGTAACTACCGTATGCCATGCTAGGATATGATTAATATGCTTAAATGTGATTCGCATGTTGTCATCTGATGATATGTTAGTTTACCGTTATGTGAATTCGTTGATCTGTGAGATGACTATGCTAGTGTGTATTTGATTGTTTTGTAAGTTCATCCTGTATAATCGGTTCAGTTAATATTGTGAAACTTAATTATCCGTTAGTGTATCTATCTGCTTATATTTGACCTGCCATGATTTGACTGCTAATTCCGCTGCTGCAATATTGAATAAAGTATGTTAAATGTAGATTAATTGATTTGTATGAATGCCATGTTTACCTTCTAGGAACTGCTTCCGTTAGTCCTTAGACTTTTCGTTTGGTTTATATGTAATCTATCTTCTTGATATGTTAAGTGTCTGGATATTCTAATGTGTTTGCGTTTGTGTCATCAATATGCTATGTGAGTTTGCTCTTGATTGCTAGTTGTTCTTCCGGATTTCTGTGTGTTTGTGTTCCGCAGAATCCTCTATGATTCATTATGCTCACTCCGCTGCGACTTCGTTATTCGTTTCATTTGTTTCAGTTTGCATTTCTGTTTTGTTTAGTTTCCGTTTTTGTTATATCTGTTCACTGGGCTTTGTAAGCTCAACCGCACTTTCTTTTCCTGCGGCAGGTATTTAGCATTCGAGATGAGCTTATGGGATAGCTGATCTGGGTTTGAGAGTAGAGCTGAGAGCAAGATTTTGACCATAGAGATCTTAGATTTATTTTGAATATAAGTTATTTATATTATCTTTTGTAAGTTTTTGTAAAGGCTTCCGCTATTGTACATTAGTTAAAGTTCTGATATGAAACCGTATTGTGATATCTTTACCCTTATCGGGTTGGGGTGTTACAATTTATGGTATCAGAGCTCTAGGTTTTAGGACCCTTAGAGCTTAGGCTATGACCTGTGAGAAGTGGGTAGACATTAGGTTTCCGTCTGTTCAGAAATTTTTTCGATTCCTTTTGATGGTCGTTCAGATTTGACTTCGATATCCTTTTGCCTTCACTGAATTGGCCCTCCTTTGTTCGCATCGAATTTTGTTATTTTGTTTTCGCTCGTCCGTTTGTCGATCGTTAGATGGAGACTACCCGTGGAGCCGAAGAAGACGGTGCCGACCCTGCGTTGCTGCGACGGTTCCTGTGCTGGAGAGGTTCGTGAAGCAGAAGCCACACTCGACAGCCGTGCTGTTGGAGACATCAGGATGCTGTTGGAGGAAGTTGGATGGACCAACCAAAGGCGCAAGAGACGAAGACAAGATTCAACCGGTGGCTGAGAAGATTCATCTACTTCATATGATTTGGGCGCGACTTATGTCACTCTGATTCGTTTGTCATGCGTTTCAAGACGATTTGATATTCTGATAAGTGATTCTGATCTGTATTGCTTTTCTCTGATTTGTTTGGAACTCGGTGTGAATCGTGAAGTTTTATCGTTTAGCATTCTGGTATAACTCAACTTTTCTTTTTGGATCGTCAGTAATGAGTCGTGAGGAGCCGTTTTATGCTAGTTGGTGGCCTCCTTTCGTTGTGACATGGTAAGTTGATTTGATGCATTATATGTTGCTTGTATGTGAATCTGGTCTGTTATAGTATGTTACTTACTATCTGTATGTTATCTGTATGTGATATGTTTTGTTGTGATTTTGGTTATGTGGTCTGCCATGACCCGGGACAGAATATTGTGACAATAAGGACTTGTTATGTGATGCAAGTATTATGACGCCTGATCAACGTGATAATACCGAGATCATATAATTTGAACTTATTGAAATCATATGACGTCTGGGAAATGCCTGTGGTTGATACGTGATTGGACTTTGACTTGTATCTGTTATTTGTCACTCCTCATGTTTGAATTGGAATTCTTTACCTCTTTGTGAGTTTCTCACTCATATCTGTTACGTATAAGTTTTGTACGCTTTGGATCCGAAATTGTTATGATTTGTGTAAACTATGGATTGCTATGTTTGCTCTAAATGTGTACGTCTCCGTGTACCCTTATTGTGGTCATAGGATTTTCGTGAAGTGTTTGAAGAACATTAGATCCTTTTAGTTTGATTATCTGCGACTAGTGAGATCGTTAGGATTCGTTTTGTCTATGTATATGTTTGTTCTCCTCATTAGATATCTGAATAGGTTAGAGCGTGTTGGTTGACTTTCTGCATCTCATCTGTTCTCCGCCATTACTATGATAAGTATATGATTATCTGATATAAGTATCTGATTAGTGAATTGATTTCTGAAAGTATGAGTTTGAATATTCTGATAAGAATCCGTTTGTTCTGAAATAAGATTCGTGCTTGCTTTATTTCCTTGAAATTCTGAAATCCGCATTTGTTTCTTGTTCTGTTCCGTCTTGTTCAATTTTCGAGGACGAAAATTTTCTTTTAGAGGGGAAGAGTTGTAAAACCCTAAAATCTAAAACGGGTAAAAAGACTATTTTGCCCTCTGATTTTAAACTTATAAAATACGTAAAATACGTCGATGCTCATTAAATGTAATTCTAATCTTACTTATAAATGATTGACAAACCTAATATACGAGATTTATTTACGTTTACGTTTAAAAATTTCACCACATGTATATATAATTGTATTAGGCCGAAAATCTCATAAGCTACAAAATTAATACTACAATTAAAAATATTAGAGCCCAACTAAACTTGGATATGGCCCATGTTTCCTTTTCTTTTGTTCGGCTAAGAACAAAACCGTATATCACCTTCCCATCTTCCTCAAAAACCCTAAAACCTGCAAAACAAAAAGAAACGGCAGAGAACTCCTCCCAAAATAATGCCTAGGGCACGTTGGGCAGCAGCAACAACAAGAGTGATCGTGATTTTTTTTGTGTGGTGCTCTTGTTCGTATATTCCAGTTCTTGTGTGTAAAACCGACCAAGGTACCAATCTTCTCTTTTGTTTTTCTTTTTCTTCCAGTCGACTCTCACACAAGGTTTTATACTTGTTTTGCATGTCACATCTGTTGAGGTTTCGTTTGGTTTAGACTATGGTTAAAACCTGTTATATATTGAAAGCGTGATAACCTGATGTTAAACAATATTCGACCCATGTCTTTGTTTTGCTTCGGCATCATTGGTTTCAGCCATAACCATGGTTATTACTACGTATATAAGCCTTAATATCCACATTAAATGATACAATAATTCGGCCACCAAGAATGAAAACCCTATATCGTTGTTTATGATTTTATGAGAAGGGTTTTGGGTTCGTTTCTTAGCTCATTAAAATTCATAAGTATGGGCTGTGGTGATGTCGTGTTTTGAGAACCTTTAATATGTATATAAACTTGTGATTGAAGTGGTACTAATCGGGTTTAAAGAAGTAAATAGGCGCATGTATATATTAGTGTTGTAGTTTTGTTATTTCATGTGAAACTCGTTCAGGGTGTTTTGGATTAAAATGGTTATACCTTGTCTTGGATTTGTGTCGTATGTGTATGGTAAAGGTCAAAAACTTGATGTTTAAATATTGGTTAAGTTAGGGGTACGTTAAATGGGTTAACATGGTGTGAATCATGCAACTTATAATGGATAAAAACAAATTCTGGAAATGGGCAGCTTTGAAGGTCGATTATGTGTGCATTGTAACATGAGTTTTATAAATGTTGGAACCTGGGTTTTTGTGGGAAAAGTTTATTTTATGTCTTAGTTAAGTTTTCCAAGTGGTTTGGTCGGATTTGGAGTTGTCTAAGTCGTATTTTTGAATTTTACAAAATCAAGTGTCAAAGCTGAGAAAACGGGTCTGAAATTTAGTTGTATTGTTTGATTTTTCATTTTCAAACCATAAGGAATTGGGAGCTCTCCTTTTACAGGAGTGATATTCATGACATAAATGAATTTCTGGGAGTTCTGGGGATTTTTCCAAGGTGTCTAAACAGGTCCAATAGGCGTAAACTTTTAAGGTGTATTTTCTGATTACCTTCTGGACAGGTCTGGACTTGTGATTTTCCATAGGCCATTTGGCATAGAGATAGAACCCACCAATTTTTGGAGACTCTTTTAAATCATATGGGAACCCCTGGGATTTTGCTTGATTTCATTTGAGCTAAGTAAGTATTTTATAAAAATCGCTAAAGTCTGGTCCGAATATGAGTGTAAGAAACTGAAAGATAAAATATGATATCAATAGGTAACACACTTACAAAGGCATAAGAAGCTTATAAAAGGAACTAATAAGTATTATACGAATCGTAATCCGTGTAGATTCATTGAAGAAGACGTGGCGTCGTATCTTCGTGTTCGTTCATTCATTTGCTTTTCCCTCATTTGCGTTAAGGTACAGATATTCTGACCTTTTCAGTAAAGGTTCCTTATGACGTTCTCTTTTCGTTAGCTTTTCTATTTCAATTATTAGGATTCCCTATGCCATTGCTATGATTCCCTTCTGTTTATATGAATCTCTGTTTGTCTGAACTTCTGTTTGTTGAACCTTGCTATGTCTGATTATGAATCTCTGATTATGAATCTCTGATTATGAACGTATGATATGTGACTGTGATATGAACCTTTGATTTCTGAACATTTGATATGAACCCTTTCTGATTTGTTTGATCCGTTGCTTATCTGAAACTTCTGTTTAGTGAACCATGAAATATCTGATTTGGACTTTATGATATGAAACCTCTGCTATATATATCTGTTGACTTTATGATGAATTATGATCTGTGTCAATTATGACAATCTGTTTGACCTAAGTTGGTTTGATACCCGAGCCAAATATTTCACTAGTCATGGGGGTTCCATGTCCGTATCAGTGATGCACCTCTGATATGACTCTAGGGCAGTAGAGTGATGTTCTGCCACGTCTCTGGATGGTGAAGCATATTTATGAATATGTAGGAAGGGGCGTATGGATGCATCCTAGATCTGATCTGTTATCTGATATGATTTGTCTGGTGAATGATGTCGTGTGCAATATGCGTCTTCACAAATTATGGGAGTTAGCTACTCCATTTGTTATTGAGGTCTCCCCTCATATTATATAAGGTATTCCGAGGTCACCCCTCCGAATAAAATGGTTACTTATGATATGTTATGATCTGATATGTTTCTGGGCTCGTGGTGGATGACTAAACCTTATCTGTTAATTCTGTTTTATGAATTCTGTTTATGATTCTGTAGCTTCCAATGCTTCTATTTACAAGTCAGGTTTATTATATGTTTATTGAAGGTGTTTATGCTTTTGTATATGATTATGTAACTACCGTATGCCATGCTAGGATATGATTAATATGCTTAAATGTGATTCGCATGTTGTCATCTGATGATATGTTAGTTTACCGTTATGTGAATTCGTTGATCTGTGAGATGACTATGCTAGTGTGTATTTGATTGTTTTGTAAGTTCATCCTGTATAATCGGTTCAGTTAATATTGTGAAACTTAATTATCCGTTAGTGTATCTATCTGCTTATATTTGACCTGCCATGATTTGACTGCTAATTCCGCTGCTGCAATATTGAATAAAGTGTGTTAAATGTAGATTAATTGATTTGTATGAATGCCATGTTTACCTTCTAGGAACTGCTTCCGTTAGTCCTTAGACTTTTCGTTTGGTTTATATGTAATCTATCTTCTTGATATGTTAAGTGTCTGGATATTCTAATGTGTTTGCGTTTGTGTCATCAATATGCTATGTGAGTTTGCTCTTGATTGCTAGTTGTTCTTCCGGATTTCTGTGTGTTTGTGTTCCGCAGAATCCTCTATGATTCATTATGCTCACTCCGCTGCGACTTCGTTATTCGTTTCATTTGTTTCAGTTTGCATTTCTGTTTTGTTTAGTTTCCGTTTTTGTTATATCTGTTCACTGGGCTTTGTAAGCTCAGCCGCACTTTCTTTTCCTGCGGCAGGTATTTAGCATTCGAGATGAGCTTATGGGATAGCTGATCTGGGTTTGAGAGTAGAGCTGAGAGCAAGATTTTGACCATAGAGATCTTAGATTTATTTTGAATATAAGTTATTTATATTATCTTTTGTAAGTTTTTGTAAAGGCTTCCGCTATTGTACATTAGTTAAAGTTCTGATATGAAACCGTATTGTGATATCTTTACCCTTATCGGGTTGGGGTGTTACAATTTATGGTATCAGAGCTCTAGGTTTTAGGACCCTTAGAGCTTAGGCTATGACTTGTGAGAAGTGGGTAGACATTAGGTTTCCGTCTGTTCAGAAATTTTTTCGATTCCTTTTGATGGTCGTTCAGATTTGACTTCGATATCCTTTTGCCTTCACTGAATTGGCCCTCCTTTGTTCGCATCGAATTTTGTTATTTTGTTTTCGCTCGTCCGTTTGTCGATCGTTAGATGGAGACTACCCGTGGAGCCGAAGAAGATGGTGCCGACCCTGCGTTGCTGCGACGGTTCCTGTGCTGGAGAGGTTCGTGAAGCAGAAGCCACACTCGACAGCCGTGCTGTTGGAGACATCAGGATGCTGTTGGAGGAAGTTGGATGGACCAACCAAAGGCGCAAGAGACGAAGACAAGATTCAACCGGTGGCTGAGAAGATTCATCTACTTCATATGATTTGGGCGCGACTTATGTCACTCTGATTCGTTTGTCATGCGTTTCAAGACGATTTGATATTCTGATAAGTGATTCTGATCTGTATTGCTTTTCTCTGATTTGTTTGGAACTCGGTGTGAATCGTGAAGTTTTATCGTTTAGCATTCTGGTATAACTCAACTTTTCTTTTTGGATCGTCAGTAATGAGTCGTGAGGAGCCGTTTTATGCTAGTTGGTGGCCTCCTTTCGTTGTGACATGGTAAGTTGATTTGATGCATTATATGTTGCTTGTATGTGAATCTGGTCTGTTATAGTATGTTACTTACTATCTGTATGTTATCTGTATGTGATATGTTTTGTTGTGATTTTGGTTATGTGGTCTGCCATGACCCGGGACAGAATATTGTGACAATAAGGACTTGTTATGTGATGCAAGTATTATGACGCCTGATCA
>BPTQ01000006.1:269941186-270233842 GCA_019973895.1 Chrysanthemum seticuspe | reverse complement strand
AACCGCCCAGTTAACCACCACCCAACTACTTACCACCCACCAATAGTGGAAGGTACTACTTTTCACTACCCTAATGCTTGTTTCCAGTGCTTCTTCCCCCTATCTGATTCTCTTTCGATTTTTAACTCTTTTTTCAAATGAACTATCCTTAGTTCATTTCTTTGGATTTGCTCCACCTAATGATTACATTGTGGGGTTGGGCTATTCCCATTTCTATAGTGTTATGCCAAAGTATAGTCTTGAAATTGATTACATGTTATCGCCTTCGGAAATGTTTTTGAATGTTTTCTATTATATTTATTGAATAAAGGCTTACGCTATTGTACATTAGTTAAAGTTCTGATATGAAACCGTATTGTGATATCTTTACCCTTATCGGGTTGGGGTGTTACATTAGTAATCCACCTCGTTTAGGTTTCTTTACTTGATTCCTATCAAGTAAACTTTTTTCTCAATTTTTAGCTTTCTCTTAGTCTATCCCCCTTCTTCGTGACCTTTGTTCGTAATCCCATCACTTTTCATCATGGAAGGTGATAACCACCCACCATTCATCAACCCACCACCAATTGACCCGCCAAGAGCCCGTACTCTTGGTGAATACTCGAGACCAAGCCACTTAGGCTATAGGAACACCATTGAGCTTCCCGACCAAGCCCAAACTACGGCCCTGCGATCCGACACCATCCGGTTGGTGCAAAACGGACGTGCATTCCATGGACTTCGTTCCGAAGATCCAAATCAGCATCTTAGGGATTTCCTTAAAATTGTCGATTCCATCGACCTTGATGCTACTACTCGGGAGACTACGCGCCTGCGTCTCTTCCAATTCTCTTTACGGGACCAAGCTAGTAATTGGCTTGAGCGACTTCCCGCCGGCTCCATCTCAAGTTGGGATGATCTTACCTCTCGCTTCCATGCTTAATTTTTCCCACCGGGGAGAACCACTAAGCTTAGGAATGACATCTTGATGTTCCAACAACGTCAAGGTGAATCTCTCTACGAAGCATGGACTCGATTCAAGGACTTACTTCATAAAGTCCCTCATCACGGCATTGATCTTTGGCTCCAAGTCCAAATCTTTTATGATCATGTCAACTTCCCCACCAAGCGATCCATTGACCAAGCGGCCGGTGGAAAACTTAGTGATCTCACCACGGAAGAATCATGGGGTATAATAGAGGACCTTGCCCTCTATGACAACAAAAGTTGGGATGACCCCCGTGAGCTACCCAAAACCGTTAAGGCAATCTCCTTGCCTCCCATTACCTCACAATCTTCCGACCGTAGGATGACCGAACTTGAAGATCAAGTAAAATTCCTAATGAGTTCCTACGAAAATCCTAAGTCCTCAAGTCAAGTGAATAAAATCACTCTACCTTGTGAGTTATATAGTGGTCCCCATGACACTCGTGATTGCACAAGACTCCCCGAACAAGCTTTTGCGGACTACGCCTCCATGCGTACCGACGGAGCGGGAGAGAAGTGGTACACTTTCAAGCCCGAACAAAACAACTTAGGAAACTCTTACAACCCCTCATGGAGAAATCACCCTAACCTTAAGTGGAACCAAAACTCAAGCACACCCCAAAGCTCATTTAGTCCACCTAATAGGTTCAACTCTCTAAACACCGGGAACCCCACTAATCTTGAGGCAATTGCATCTAGATTCCTGTCATCTCAAGAGACTCGGTTGACTAAGCTTGAAGCCGATTTTAAGCAAAGACAAAGCGAGATGACAAACAAGCTTGATGCCCTCTTAAAAGCCTTCAATGAACGGAAAGTTGGAGCACTCCCAAGTGATACTATAAAGAACCCAAAAGTGAATTCGATTTCGTCGACTTCATGTTCTTGTTCACCATGGGAGAACACACATCCATTCCCCTCACACCCAACGGTTCACTCGGTAAATGCTATCAAAAAGGGTTCCAAGCCATCCAAAATGAGGTACCAAGGCCCTGCACCATTGGTAGAACCTACTCTTGAGAAACCCGTCAACCAAGAATCCAAACCTAGTTTAGAGGAGGAGTACAAGAAACTCCATCAAGAAAAACCGATTCTTGAGGTCTTAGCTCATGCACCTTATTATAATGCTTTAAAAGAAAAATATGAGTTAGAACTTCAGCTTGGAAAACATGGGTCCGCTTTTGTGCGAAATAATTTACCTAAGAAGTTAGACGATCCCGGGCTATTTACTCTTCCGTGTAGGCTTGGAACTTCCAAACCTCTCGACGCTCTAGCCGACTTAGGGTCATGCATCAATCTTGTTCCGTTGTCCCTCCATAGAAGCCTTAACTTAGGTAAAATAGAACCAACGGAAACCATCTTAGGTCTAGCGAATGGTAGTGTTGCACGTCCGGTAGGAATAATAAAAGACATGGTAGTACACGTAGGAGAGTTGACTCTTTTGGCCAACTTCCATGTGCTAGACATGAATAAGGACCCGACATGCCCATTACTAGTAGGAAGAGGATTCTTAGCTACCGCTAGTGCCATCATCGATTGTAAGATGTCCAAGATAGTGGTAGGAGAGGGGAGTGCTAGGTCAATTTACGATGTCAAAAAGCATACGTACTACAAAGATGAGGAAATCCCACATGAGATTAGGTTGGATAGAGAGCCTTCTAGATATGGACCTTGGATAGATAAGAACCTCATAGGCCCCCAAAGACATTTTTACCTAGATGAAGCCTTCACTAGTAAAGCAACTTTCCAAGAAAAAGAAATGGCTAGGGACATAGAAGTGAACCCGTTCGAGGACGCCTTAGTATTTAGGAAGATGACCGAGTTCCTAGGAAGCTTGCCCGTCAACCTTGTCATGAATAAGTGGAAAGTTGAGAAATCTAAACACAATTGGGATTGGGATAGACCGCCTAGTGACGGTGATGGAGAGTGGCACATTAGGATAACAATCTATGATCCCGATGGAGAGAAGTTTGAAAAGGCATATCTAACCGAACGTACTACTAGGAACTTGAATGATAAGTTTGATCCTTATGACATTGTTGAGGATAGGCTTACTTATATCGGTACGTAGGAGCACGACTACGAGTCTAGCTACAAGACTCTTAAATAAAGAAAAGCGCTTCGTGGGAGGCAACCCATGCTTAATTGTTTGCTTGTTAGTGTCATATGTCTTTTATTGATTGTTTATTCTCATGTTTAAATTTGTAAAAATGCTTTATTTTTTTTAACCTCGTCTTAATTGCATATAAAGGTATTTTACATAAGGGATAAGTGTAGGGAGGATTACACACGTTTTCAAAAGAAACGTAAACATGAGAATAACAATTAACTAAAAGATATATATGTGTGTTTGTTCGAGTCAAATGCTTGTATCGAGTCATAATGGATGTTTTGCAGAAATTTTTCCAGATTCTAAGGATGTAAATTTTCCAGAATTTTTTTTCAGAAAATCGCAGACCAGTTTTTGTCAGGATAACCTGACGGCGTCAGGATCGCAACCTGACGGCGTCAGGAAGGAGTAAAAATAGCAGATTACTTTTTTCTCGTTTTCTGAGCTACTTATAAATTTTTGGAATTTTCCAGGTCTTAATTTTCCAGAAATTCTGTAAACATCCATTCCACAAGCATTATATCCTAGTTTAAATCGAGTCTTATATATATTATTACCGCCGATTTTACGTGAAGGTTTCGTTTGTTTCTTCAAGTGTGCAGGTTTAATTTATCAAGAAGAAGCTACATAAGATTGAAAGGAGCTTTTCACGCATAAATTCTTCTTGGAAAGGATTTAACCACTACTTCATACACGGATCCTACCGAGATAATCAGGGGAGTACTAGTTTCTTTCGTTTTTAATTACCTTCCATTATCATACCTTTGATACTTTCGGGGAACATTGGGGACAATGTTCAGTTTAAGTGTAGGGAGGGAAAATAAAACGGAAACTTTGAAACTATGCTTATCCTTGATTATTTGCTTTGTCCAATTGTATTTGTGTAATAAACCATGAGAAAATGTCGGTTAGGGTAATTTTGGCACCAAATTTAAAATTTTTCATGATATATAGGAGTGGGCCATTAGTCTTAACAAAAGCGTCTCACGGATAGGAAGTTGCTGACTAGCACAAAAACCCTTTACCACCTAAATTCCACCCAAAATGTGAGGATCACCCTTAGATTAGTAGGAATTAAAAGCATTCATCTTTAATTCTTAGAGTGTGAACCGGTAGTATATTAGATTCTAGAACTTGTTTTGTGATGCATCCCGAGATCGCTAGTAAGACTGCACTTGTGTAGTTAGGAATAACTAAATGATAAGAGGCATTAGGATAACCCTTGTTTGATACCCGTAATATAATTATTTCTTCCACATCGGTTGAGTAATTCCCCCACACCTTTTGCGTTGTACTCATCTTTAGTACACGATACCCCTAGTTAACCCCTCAGAGCCTATCCTTTTCGCGGTTCTCGTGATGTTTCGATTTTTCCGGAATATCAATGAAGAGAATTGTTTACACCCCACCCCCAAATATACACCCAAATCGCCTTAGCCTACCCTATATGCACTCACTTTTAGTGCATTATTGTTATCACCCTAAACCCTTAGTTCAATTATCTAGTTGCTTGCATGAGTTGCTAAGTCGAGTCATATCCTTTGTATACAGTTTTGGGACGATTGGGATTCATGGGAAAAGTTAAAGTTTATGAAATGACGGGAAGGGAACGTTAAATTCAAATTCCCTTTGTTTGCATAATAATGTACCCCAAGTGTTTTGATCTTTTCAATTCGGGTCAAATTAGTGTTAGAGTAATAAAAACTCAAGTGTAGGGATGTGCCTATAAATCCCTATCATTTTGATGTTACCATAGAGGATGGTAGAGTAAAAGTGTAAAAAAAAAAAAAAAAAAAAAAAAAAAAAAAAATCGAAAAAAAAGAGAAAAAGAGAAAAGAAAAAAAATAGAGTGATAAAAAAAATACGGGCTACCATCCTACATCTATCCTTTAAATTTATGTTTGTTTATTTCAGTTAGCTAGAGTCTAGAGTGGCGAGTCTTGGCTTAGCAACGCCATTCTTCGTATGCTTGTAACAATAAGATTTTTGACTTGCCACAACTAAATAGCCTATCCCACCAAACCCTTTGTTTCCCTACCGTAAGCCTGACGTTACAACCCTTTAAAGACCTCTTTGATAGTCTTTCCTAGGTGCTTACGCCAAAGCGATGGAGGTTTGATCTATTCTCAAGCCTATGGTAATCTATGTACTAGGACCGGTTAATGAGTATTTATCTTCCATTTCCAATTTGTTATATTTCATATACACCCGAGAGATATGTGAGTATCCAAACACCCCATGAGAGGTGCTAGTATGTGATTTCCGTGCTTGTTATGACTTTTGCGGGGCTTATATGTGTTATGGACTGTTTTAAACAAATGCTTCATGACCTCTAAACTTATAAATTAATTGGCTAAAAGCACATTTGCTTGAGGACAAGCAAATACCAAGTGTAGGGATATTTGATAAGGTTTTAAAAGGTACCTCTTTGAGGGGTCGTTTAAGCCCTTATTTGATCACTTTTGTATCCGTTATTGCTTAATATCGTTCCTTTTCACTTTTTAGGTCTCTTGAAGGCAAAATCCTGGAATAGCACTTATTTGGACGAAAAGGCGCGAATATACGAAGAAAATGGCCAAAGTCAGAATCGAGACACTCAAAGCTGCTGAAAACATAAGGTTACGGCGTCACTGCTTAACTGTGACGCCGCCGGAGGATTTTGTGACGGGACAGAAGCCAAAACTCCTATTTTCAAGTGACGACGTCAAGTTATAAAAGAGTAGGCCGTCGCAACTCAGACGGCCTAGATGCAATCCAGACGGCGTCAGAAGCTGAAGAGGACGGCGTCACAAGCATAAGGTGATGCCGTTGCAAGTCTAACGTGGCCAAGACGAAACCCTAATGACGGCGACCCGACGGCGTCACAAAACATAAGGTGACGTCGTCGCATGTGTAATCTTATGTATAGAATCCGAATTTTTCAGTATTGGTGTGTAGTCTTTTGGAGTAAAAACCTAAACCGAACCAAGGCTGTTTTGTACAGTATTTTAGGGTTCCAAACCCTATCTTACACCAAGATAAGTGTTTTACTTCATTAATACAATTATGTCTTTGATTATTTGTGTGTATGCTTGCATGTTCTCCATGTCCGGCTAATTTACTTGTGTGTTTGCTTAGGGAATATGAAACTTAATTATTGAATATTGATTGGTTGTCTCTTATCTTAGTTGATTAATGATCTAGTAATGCGATAGGTCATTCGTTGTGTACTTAATGCTTGATTAAATCTTTGTGAACCTTAGAATATGACTCCTTGAGTAGTTGTAAGCTAAACCATCCAAAGAGTGCCTTAGAGTAAGAGTTTATTATCCCTAGTGGGTTTTGTAGACGAGACCCTTTGGTAAGTTCAAAGAGTTAGGGAGAAACGCATACCCTACAACCTTAGACACACAACGCAACTAAGAATAAGGACGTGACAATTCAACCACCAATAGGAGATAATTAAGGAGTAGTAAAACCTAAGAAAACACATCTTTAAACTATCATACGAGCACACAATAATTAGACATAGACTACATACACCTTAGATTAGATAATTAGATAAGTAGAGTAATCGGTAGCAATACCAACCCCCCAAATCCAAACCCCGAGATTCGTACCTTTCCTTTTCTAAAAAATATAAAAAGATAAAAAATAATCTTCCTCAACCCCAACCTTAGCGTAGTAACTTCTCACTAGCATTCCTATTCCCCTAGAGAACGATATCAATACCCGTGGCTTACCCTAATACTACACTACAACGATTAGGTTCACTGCCTAGGGTGTTGAAAAACTTGCTCGACGAAAAGGAAGTTCCTTTGACCCCGAACGACGCGTGTAGCGTTATCACGTGGCGCAGATAAAGTATAAGTATACTATATATTATGTTTGGTATTTCATTCATCTACGCTTTACATTTAAGTTGCAAGTTCAGATGGCATAATTTTAAAAGTTTTAATATTTAACTTTGTTGCTCATACATTAACAATAAAGTTATTATAACAGGTTGCGGATTGCACTGCGACAGTGCCTAACCACTTATGGAGCAAGCCCACTAAGGATGTCAGTACAACATCCCCTTCAACTTCTCGATAAATGACAAAAGCTCCTGTGCTCGCTTTTGCTTCTTCATCGCATTCTCCAGGAACTCTGCAGCTTCGCTTAAATATTCGGTCTGCAACTTCTTGAGCTCTGAGATACTTTGCGCAGAAGAATCAAACTGATACAGGAGTTCCAGCTCTCCAATCACATATTCCCGCTCTGCTACACGAGCCCTAATGTCCTGAGCCTTTTTCAGCAGCTCTGCTTCATCCACCATGGTCGTGCTCACCTCTCTTCCAAATTGAACAACCATCATATCCTTCACAAAGCTAGACCCAGCGGCAGCAGCAAGGTCTTCGCAAAAAGGCATAGTTGTGTTCATATTTATTTTTTCCTTCACCTTTTTTTCATTTGAGAATTGGGTCAGATTTTCTTTTGTGTGTATTTTTGGGATGGTATGTGTGTCTTTTAAAGAGCAAATTATGGGTTAGTTATTATTGCTATGATGTAATAGCACATGCCTTATTAGACTTTTGATTTGACTGTCACTATATAGCCTGCAAATGCAGTAAGAAGTAATCATGACTTTTGGTTCCTTATAAACAACCATCAATTAGGCATCTTTTCCCATGCTTACCATTTTTTCACATATGAACTGCCAAAACAAAAGAATTTCATCTTTTGAAAAAAAAAACCAAGAGTAGCAAAAAAAATTAACAAAAAAATATATTTCTACATATAAAATAGCGAGCCAAAAAAAAAGGAGACAAAATGGTGAAAGCTAAAAATATAGAGGTTACAAAATTAAACCATTGTGGACAGGGAATAAAAACTGATATAGCTTAAATGCACAACGCTCAAACAAGTTAAGATAATTTGTTTGCTTGCAATCCAGCTTTGTTTATTGAATGGCACGTCAAACATAGGATCGTTTGTCAAATTTATAAATCATCCTAGATCTGGCATGCCATTCAATCAACAAACCTACATTGCAGGTGGACAAAGAGTCTATAGTTAGTCGGTTGATATGTGCTGTTACATCACACCTTTCACATATAAATATATATTTCGTGATATGGGTAACAGTTTATACTCCTTTTTTTGTTGTAGGAAGATGGTGAAAACAGAAAGGATAATGTCATTCTCAGAAATATGTATTGGATCACCTGTTTAACATAGTAAGTCGCTTCTCATGTGTACCATTATCCTATATTGCAATGGAAGGCCTACTTCCCGGTTAACAACTCTGGGTCAGATTCTAAAAAATAAGACGTGGGGAAGCTCAAAACTTCCTGCATTTCCAGTTGGCTACTATGGTGAGTGCCTTTTATCTATAACCTGGTCACACTGCTGTCATAAATCACTAGATGAATTTTTATGCTTCCTTTTGCTATATGGCTATGACCAAAATTCACGAAATTTTGCGATACTTACTTATGGATTTCAATACATATCACTATCACCATTCACATGTGGTAGCTTTTTTTTTAATAAAATAAAAATCTATAGTTCACTGTTTTTTTCTTCAGACATAGACTGCACATCTCTGCATATTCCAATGTCAAAATATACTGATGCAAAAAACTGAAATATAAAATCTATGTTCTCTGCTTTAGTGACATGAACTGGCTATATATTGACTACTTTAATCAAGTATGCAGCTTTTGAAATTTACAAATTGCCTGCACATATTCCACTCATAAACCAGATTTTCATTTAAAATTCCAGCTATAAAAAAACATTCAACACCATCATTTGCAATTTAGTGTGGACTTAGCTGTTCAGAAATGAAACCATTGTAATGCCTGGATGTCACTCTAATGACTGCGTATTATTGTCATACCCGTATACCAAAACCTGGCCTGCCGTAAAAGCATTTTGCTGTATCACTGTATTATGAACATGTTGTCTTTGGTTTGGTTGGAAAACCTGATTTGCAGTTCTAAATTTGTGTTCAGATGTTGAACTGTTTTCGTGCAAATTTCATACAACAACCAAACATCATCTACAAAACGCGAATGTCACTGAGGCTGCAATTCAGGTAATCATAATAGTTACGGGGATGAAATTACATAATCATTTCTGCGGCCAAAATTTATATGTGGTGACTGTTTTTTTTAATGAAATATAAAGCTTTGGTTCACTGTTTTTTCCTTCAAGCATGGGCTGCACAGCTGTGCGTATTCCGATATTAATGACTGCTGATACAGAAAAATCAGATGAAACATGCATAGCCTCTACTTTAATGACATCAGTAGTGTATGCATGTATATGCAGTGACTGCTTTAATCAGGTGGTCAGTTTTTTAAACATGCACATTGGCTGCACATGTTCCATTTATAAAGCACATTCTCATTTCAGATTCTACCTATAAAATCAACTCCAAAAAACATTAATTTACCAAAGAATAATTTAAACAAACCACAACATGCATTTTGGCAGGAAAAAAGGTTTTTATTTTTCATCTTAATCCTGATATAAGGCAAACACAGCATTACCAGATGTACTTATTTTTTTCATTTTTTAATTGTGCAGCTACCATGGACATTTCAGGCACTGAATCAAGCTCACCAGCCGCAGACCTTTCGATGGAATGGAGCAGCTACTTTCCGCCTGGTTATTGTGGTTCAGGATCTAAAAAATAAGTTGTTAGGAAGGTTAAACCTCCAAAACAGGTTGCTCAACGAAATGATGATGGCATGCTGAAAACTGCAAACCAGAATGGCTCAAAAGGAAAAAGAGACAACAAATTTACTGTCACTCAAATATGATTTGTCTTGGTAGTTTCTCATGGCTTAGATGTCTTTAAATAAAACTGTAAGAAGAAACTATGTATCGTATTGTCACTGTAAACTGCAAGTGCTGTTTTGCATATCATTCCGGAAGTAATTTATCCAAATGTTGTTCCGTTTGGTGGGCTGCAAAGTTGCAGTTACACGTGTTTGGTGCAATGATTAGCATGGTTGTTTATGCCTTTCTAACTGCAGAAATTTTTGCGAAAACATTGTGTTCTTTTGTGTCAAACTGAAACAAAACTTATGCCATATTTGCATATCAAGATACTCCTATTTTGTGCTACGCATGTACTACATATAACTTTAATGCATTTTTTAAAATGTTTTAACATTTTTTTATGATAGCAAATTCTTGCAACATCCATCCTTGCAATCTTATACCTTTTACCATTGATATCTTCGACAAACTGGTAGCTACATATTTAACAAAAGCACCCGCAGCAACGCGCGGGCTCGAATCCTCGTTCAGACTATACATAATCATTATCTAAAAAGAACTACAAACTAAATACATATATATATAATATCTTCTTTTTCTAGTCTTTATTTTTAAAAACTTATAATAAACATAATAGTTTAATTCATAACTTATATTATGAATTAAATGTGGTTAACTATGTCTATTTTTTAGTCCAAGTACTATCATTTTGGCTAAGTTACGTCGTTTGTTATTAGATAACAAAATTATGATAATGACCTCTAATATGAAGTTTTTTTTAGTTCAAAATGATAGTCTTATTTTGTGAATTAGAAACACTTAGCTAGGAGGTCCATTGACAACTAATATTAGTTGAGTTAGAGTAAGTCATCTAAAATTCACCTTTTAGTACATTTGCTATGAGCAATTACACTTAAAAAAATTACCATAATTATGTTCAATATAATAATATGCACCTTTCAACTTACTATATTTAGTTTTAACACATATTTAATGTTTCTATCAAAACTCGGTGCGTGTACGGGTACAATTATGTACAATATATGATTGGAGATGACGAGTTTATTGGTGTAGGAATGTTAGTGTAAGATACTCTTTTTCCTTATCATATTTGAAGATTTTTGAAGCACTAGGTTGAAATAACATTAGTCGATCTTTTGGACAAATGTCATTTTTAAATGACATCGAACACTGGTTTTCAATTAATCCAAAAAAGATATAAGGAGAATCATTGTTGGCATTTGAGGGATGTAGCAATAGGAAACTAAAAAAATGTATTATCAGGTTTATTGAACTATCAAAATTACAAGAGAATAAATATAAGATAAACAGACGAAACTTTAACTCGTAAATGGACTAAACTAACTAGCCTAAGCAAAATATGCTTTGGGCTTTATTGAACTAACATCCTATCGAAACTCATCATTCTAGATCAAGATGCAATAAGAGTATGATAACAAGACTTAAAATTAAACTAAAAATAAATAAGACGAAACGAGATTCATGACAAGATCCAGATGAAAATTAGCCAAACGTAGAGCATAAAAGACAAACTAGATTGAGGAATCAGACACAAATGCAGAGCGGAGTTAAGATGAACAAAAATAAGTTGTTGATTTCGAAATGAAATATATAACTAAAAGTATCTAATTTATTTTTCTCTCTCCCTTTAGCGAACGACGGCGTAGAAAACCCTAACCCTAACTTGCTATCAGATTGCTAAAATCCTAATCGTTCTTTGAATCTTAATCGTTTGTTAGATGTTCATGTATTTGATTAAGCTCTGATGAGCCCATAGCATATTTGTTTATCAAATTCATTATGGTTTGTTAAAACATTTTAGGGTTTCATTATAGTGGTTTTAGGGTTTCTTCATTAATGATCGTTAATTAGTTATTATTCTCTGATTCTGATTTGTGGGATTCCTAATGATTGTTTGTTAGGGTTTTCTGTGCTAAATCATGAACTTTCTCTTTGCTGATTCTATTTGGCTGCACGTTGCATTTGTCTGATCTGGTTCGAGGGAGATATGGTTGACGTAAGAAGCATATGATTAAGGAAATGAATGTTTTGACAATTGTTGGTTCCTCATCAAATTGCATCGTATTGAGAATGTGGAGGACACGAGTTCTTTAGCTGCAAAGATTAGTAAATTGAACGAAAAATGATTGTAGGTAAACTTGTGTTATTAGGAGATGACGGGAAACCATTAAAACCTAGATGGAACATCAGAATGCATTATTTGACAAGAATGACTCGACATGTGTTTTTTTATTATGGTTTAAAGTCGCAAGAAGATGTTGGTATGGATCGTCACTTTGAGGTTCCTAACTCATGTGCTGGGGGGGCTATACCAATTGAATCAAGGGCTGAACTAGTCATGATTAGCAAAGACCAGGTTGTGGAACAGTTTCCAATCATTCCACAAGAGGTTTCAAAGGTCGGTAATGACCCATGCTTGATACAGGTTGAGGCCAAGTAGGTGGGATTAGGGGCAGGGGAACAAAGTAATCAAAATGTCGCTATCTCATTTGCGAAATTGATTTGTAGTGAAACAAGCAAAATTGTGGTAAATTTTCGTACTTTAGAAGTGTAATTAAAAACTTGTGAAAATGCATAATTCCAAATTCCTTTGTTATCGGTTTTGGAGATGACTTCTAGGTATGAAAATTCATTATATGGGTACTTTCTTGGGAGAGTAATTGCATTTTCGGTTGTGGAAAAATATGAAAATAACATGTGGAAGAATTGTGGCGTTGTTTAAACTATGATAAATTCAAAAGGATTTTTCTTCTTCAAATTTGCACAGAAGCATGTAGGGATGTGGTATTGGAAAAAGGACCTTGGTTGATCTGTAACGCTCCAATTGTTCTTAAGAAATAGTCTCTAAATGAGTGTTTATTAAAAGAAGAGTTGATATATGTTTTCGTGTGGGTAAAATTGCATGATGTTCCAGTTAATGCAGTTAAAGCATTTACTGAGAATGGGTTGAGTGTTATAGCTAATAGATTGGGTACACCAATAATGCTTGATTTATATACGAGCATGATGTGTATAGAGTCATAGGGTTGACTGGATTTTACACGTGCTTTGATTGACATAAGGGTTGATCGTCCATCCTAAGATACTATGGTGATTGCTGTTTCATTTGTGGAGGGTTCAAGTTCTTATTTTCATACAATTAAGGTAGAGTATGAACGGAAACCGCCAAGATGTGGCAGTTTTTGGGTATTTGGGCAGGACGTCAGTCAATGCGCTAATATAAATAGAATGAACGTAGGAGCTGATTTGATGAAGCAAAGTAGTCCAAGTCCTATGACGAATGCTACTGCTCAAAATAATAGGTTCCGGGTTGTTAAAAACCGTAGACATGACAATAAGCATCACAATAAGGCAATGGGTCTTGAGCCTATAACCACATTCGTGTATTGTCATGTATCTATTCCTAGTGGTTCTGGGACCAAGAAACAAGGAAGTGTGGCGAATAATGGGACCTCCACCTCCAAAACAACTAATACGGCCACGACTTCTAGCAGTAAGGGACTTGGGAATTCAGATGATATAAATCTTGATACTCTAAGAAATTCATTTGCAGCTTTAAATGAACATAACAAGGTTTTGAGAATATGATTGTTTCCATGGCTGGAAGTGAGGGTAATACATGTAAGGGCGCGACAATGGCTGTAGTTAAGAGTGATAGTGATGTTGAGGATGTATACAACGAGACTGCTAATTTTATGGCTTCCTCATTAAAGCGAGCTGGTGGAGGTGCAAATGATGCATGGTTACTTGAGGATGAAGATTATGATGGTTACCAGAATGAAGACCTAACTAACATTCTGTGACGCGTTTGAAATTAATTTACGAGGTCAATTTAGTCGATAATTTATATTTGGTGTCTTTATGAGTAAAATGCAATCTAGTGTTTAGTGGTGATTTCTTTGATAAGAGTAAGTTTCTTGTTATGTAGGCTTTGTTAACAGGTTGAGATATGAGATTCACCCACATCCATTGTACTTTAAGTATTTTATTGGAGTAATCTATTTACCGAGTTAAAACTCTTTATCATAAAATGAAATATATAACTACTCAAACACTTAATCAAATTTATCAAGACCGTACATCATTACCACCATCATCATTGCATACACATATTAGCTAACAATAATTCATTACAACCATAATATATAGATGAGAGAATACCGGTAACACGTGGATTTCGTTAATTAATAGTTTCTCATATTTTGTTCTAAATAATCACATTTGTTATCTTAGTATGTACTTTATAATGAAAAGTGATTCAAGTAAAAATCTTAGTAAATTAAGGGGCCTAACTTGCGAAAATCAAAAAATGGATTGCCATGCATTTACCTAATCCGTACGTATTCATATTTAGTCTTTTGTTGTAACCGAGTTCTATTCTAATTCGAGTTTATCTAAGACGTAGCCTATATATAAAAGAACCAATAAGTTTATTAAAACCTAAATCGAACAAGAGAGAGTTTGAAGATTTTGACTTTTCAAGACGAGACGATTATATTCGCGGGTAAGTTTGGGCAGCTTCTTTAAAACTTAATATGTTAACATATACATGCATCTTGCATCAGGATAATTTGCAGTTCGTTTACTGGCTACATAGTTTTCATTACTCATAGTTTCATACTATGATGAACATCAAACGAGTTGTTTTACATTGTCTTCATATATATTCAGCATGATAAAATTCCATAAACCAAGTTAAATTGTCACGTTAACGAATCTTTGGTAAACTGGTAAACCACTAAACTTATATCAAAACAATGTGGGTTTTAGAAGTGATCAAGTATAGTGTCGAATAAAAAGATTTCGGATTTAAGTTTTCATATGTTTCATAAGTCGTCTCTGTGGGTTAATCTTTGGTATACCAGCATCAAAACAATGTCTGTTTATTAATATTTAACGTTATCAAGAGTCAAGTGTAATATTCATTAGTTTATGTGAATGTTAAAGTTTCCTATGCTGGTATGCTCCTATGAAATATTGAAGGCTTTGTTTCCAAAAAAATAAAAACCAGAGAGCTAATAACTCAAGAAGATGAAAGCACCAAAAAAAAAGAAAACAATAGAAGCAACCAGCTAACTAGTGTCACTTCTCATACACCTAGAAACTAATCAAAGACATCATGGATTATTAAGAATCAGATTTATGACTAACGAGAGTGTAATCTTATAAGAATTTATAATATGTACTCCGTACAATATTGTGATCAGTGTTATTAAGGTGGAATCGTAAACCTGGTAGATTGTAAAGTTAGAAACTAAAATCAAAATGGAGGACGTATTTTTTTCTCCTCCCCAGTCACATTGTTATATAGATTCGATTATAATCGTTTGGTTAAAGATAATTTATCAACGATTATTTGATATGATGAGTGTTTTAACGTGAGTCAAGGTGCCTCCAGAAACTAAACTTTTTGTTACTATATTGGATCAAGTGAATATAGATATATAGTATGACATGTTATTGTTTATTTTTTCAGATTGTTCCAAGAGGAAGAATGTATTATTATCCAAGTTTTATTCCAAATGTATACAAGAGATATGACATACCTATTCAGGGGTTGGTTTCTGCACTTTGTAATGCACCATTTGACCAACATAAGAAGGTAATTATATCTTGAATTGTTCATTTCTTGCTTGTTAAATTTCTAACAGTTAATTAATTATATTCAGTAGCAAATAATCGTTCTTATGTGTGCTTTAGATATTGGGTGAGGTTTTGTACCCATTAGTGGATCAGCTGGAGCATGAGCATGCGGCTAAGGTGACCGGGATGATTCTAGAGATGGACACCACAGAGGTGTTGCACTTGCTTGAGTCACCAACAGAGTTGGGGTTGATGGTTGCGGAGACTATGGATGTTCTTGGGGATGTTTCAAAAGATGTTGCGAGAGAGCCAATGCCTATAAAAGAATTGGCATCTGCCCTTGTTAATACCCCAACTTACCGACGCAGAATGGTATGTATATCAACGACCATCCAGTTCTTAGTTTCTTACTTTTTACTCATATAAAGGGTCTTTTTGGTGGCTTAATTTTTCTACTTCGAACAGACGCAATTAAGTAACTTAAAATAAGCTCTTCAAATAGTGTTCAGATTTGCTTATGTTATAAAAAAAAATGTTTCTAAACATGAAGGTGATTATAGTTAGAAAGTGTCGAGTCAAGCCTGTATAGTAGGTTAAATATGCGCTTATGAAAGTTATATTTCATCTTTTTATCACATATAGCCATTTCGAAATAAGCAGGTCTTATAACATGTTTACAAGCTCATTTTGTCCGAAAATAAGCATATAAGCAAAAAAAATAGCAATCCCAAATAGTCTTCAAACCTTTGCTTAAATATTTTTTAGATTATTAATGACGGTTATTTTGTACGATTTTAGATATTGGGTGAGAATTTGTACCCATTAGTAAATAAGCTCGAACACAAGCATGCAGATAAAGTGACCGAGATGATTTTAGAGTTGGACACAGCCGAAGTGTTATACTTGTTGGAGTAACCAAATGAGTTAAAGTTGACATATGCTGAGGCAATGGATGTTCTAAGGAATAGTTTTGTTTCCGCACTTGTCACTGCACCCCCTTATAGACATTTATAGAATGGTATGTATTCCCCAACCTTGTGTTTCTTATCTTTTTACCGGTTTAGACGCTATTTGAATTGTTATGCTTCTAAGCATAAGAAACAATATGAAATTAATTACTTCAAAAAAATATTTTTATCGCTAGAAAATGTATAGAGACCCTTGTTAGAATGTGTTAACTAAACTGGATTCTTTTTGATAAAAGGTTTTAAGTTCGGTATGAGGGAAACATATTTATTTGAATTTCATCTCTAATTAGCACTTTCAAACAAGTAATCCCAACTTATTTTACCTCCAAATAAGCATATAAGTAAAAAAAGAAAATCCCAAGTGTCCTTTAAACTTTTTTTCTAAATTGCTATAATGCTTATTAAAGATGATACTTATATTGCATGCTCCAGATGTTGGCAGAGAATCTATACCCTTTGGTGGATCAGATGGAGCACACACATGCAGATAAGGTGACCGAAATGATTCTGGAATTGGACACGACTGAGGTGTTATACTTGTTGGAGTCACCAGATAGCTTGAAGTTGGTAGTTGAAGAGGCGATGGATATATGTTATGAGGAAAACCAAATATCTCTTATCGAAAAAGTCGTTTCATTAGCGTGTTCTTAGTTGAAGACTTGAAGATATGTTGGCTGCTAGATTGGAGAAGGAGCTTGGTACAATGCATAGCCGATGAGTTTAGCTTTCACTTCTTTTTTGCAGTGCCTTTGAAGTTGGAAAACATAATTATGATGCCTTGGTTGTTATGCATATTGGTTTTGATATATGGTTTTGTTTTAACTTCTCACTTCCTGTTCATCTTTACATATTCCAATTAATTTGTTCTTGTGTATTACTAATTTTTAGATTATGTAAAAATAAGAGTATTATATGAAATATATCATGAACTCTGCATCGCTAGCTGGGACGGATCTAGCATGTAAGAGTGGGGGGCAGGCGCCCCCATGGCTAGCCGAAAAAGTTGATATTTTAGTGTAATTTTTATTTAATTTTGATCTTTTTTGGAAAGTGACCCAACCAAAAACTCAAATCGCCCCTCACTCACATATTAAATTCAACATTTACCTCTTTAAAGCCTTATAAATCCTTCATGTCTAAGTAAAAATACTCGATTTATCATTACGTTTCTAGTTTTTTATTTCGCATTTTGTTGCTATCGTAAAAAAATAATAATAATAAAAAGAAAAAGAAAAAAATTGCCCCCCACTTTTTATTTTTTTTGGTCCGTCACTGATCGCCAGTAAGATAAAAAAAAAAAAAAACATTTTTAGCATGTGTCGTGCAAATAACAATGTTAATATGCGATGTTTCACCTGATCACACTTATGTGACACGCGGACGTATTTTCTCTATCGACAATAATTTATCGATAAACTAGCAATTAGGAAAAAAAAATATTGGTAATAAAGCATCACACAGTGACTTTTTAAAATCTAGCACCTAGATTAATTCCATGCACGCTAGACAGCAAATAGAATCCAAAAATTCATTACCTCAATGAGACATCAAAAAGCATCTCGAAACCAAACCTATGATCAACTTCCTTTAATATTTACAGTAGATCCAAATCACAACCACAAACAAATTTGTGAGAGTTCAAACTACTCCGTTCACACAATTTATTGGACTATTATCGGTGATTTATTCTCTGTTACCTTCACTTAGGCCAATGCTAATGGCTTGGTTGATTGACCCTCCAACGAAATTGGTGACATAGTTTTTATCACTAGCTCAACCGAATTGGTGATCGATCACTCAAACTTTTTTAAAGTTATGGTTTGTCAGCTAACCATAAGTTTCAATTGTTTTTTTTGGTAGTTTTTTGTTTTATTTGTTTTTATGAAATATATTTTTGGTTGTGGTCGTGGTTGTGGTCGCCTTATCAGCAAATTGTGGTTGTCTGTAGTTTTGGGAGAGAAAGCTGATGTGGCATGAGGTGACCATAATACTTACGGTCACCATTAGCATCAGCCTTATGGGATGGATTCAACATGATTGTCACCATCACCCGCATCTTGTTGCTGCATCAGGAAATCTTTGTCACCATTTTTTTAGTTTCCAAGTCATAACTTTCGCTTCAATTTTTTCTTCGGCAATGTTTTACTTGAACCAACACTACAAAATAAATGATATTTGCTCACGAAAAAAAGTGTGGGCAAAAGATAAGAAAACAATCTAATAAATGTTAATTTCTCAACTCCCACTATAGAAAAAAGAGTAATTAACAAAAGGATCACTAAAAGTTTTTTTTTCACTAAAATTTTAATAAGCAAAAGTTAAAAAAATGTAGTGTCTGAAATTTGTTAGTCACTAAAAGGTACACCACCTTTCTACAAAATCACTAAAATAACACAAATTTATTGCCAATTTCAGTCAGCAAAAGCTAGGGGTGAGCATGGGGCGGGGTGGGGCGGTTTTATGGTAAAACCAAAAACCGAACCGTATATTTCGGTTTTTGGAAACTACAAACCATTTGGTTTCGGTTTTTTCGGTTTCGGTTTTTCGGTTTTTGACATTGAATCAGTTCGGTTTCGGTTTTTATTCGGTTTTTTCTTACTTGAAATCAAGCATGTTTTAATCTTATATGAAGTTTACAATTCCAAGTTTTCAAGCAAAAATATTTAAACAAATATCGATAATAGCATATTTTCTAGCAATCCAAAGCTTCGATAAAATGTACAAAACAACCAAACATCAATCTAAAATATAAAATGCACGTCTTTGCGGCTTTGCACTTTTCATTCGCTTACGAGAATTGTAGGGGAAATTTTCAAAGAACACTATTGTTCGAAAACAAAGATATAATATCTATTAATAAAACGAATTTTAATGTATACATAATAAACAACACAATTTTTTTAATAGATAAAGTTGTATACTTAAATTATTAAAATTAAATAGCAAATCTTTTATATAGATAAAATTATATAAAAACATATATAAAGGTGGGGCGGGGCGGTTTTCTCGGGGCGGTTTTCTCGGTTCGGTTTTTCTTATGAAACCAAAAACCGGCCCAAACATTCGGTTTCTATAAAATTCAAAACCACCACCATTGGTTTGTCAAATGGGGTGGTTTTTTCGGTTCGGCTTTTTCGGTTTTTTCGGTTTCGATTCGGTTTTTCGGTTTTTGTGCTCACCCCTAGCAAAAGCTGACTTTGCAATTACAGATACATATTGCATTTCTGACAGAAATACAAATTGCATTCTCAAATGTGTAGACGGCATTTCTCAACAAAAAAAAAATTTTATTACATAAATAAAAACTGCATTTCTCAAGTTAAATTCAAACACATTAATCTCTAAAACAATCTGAATCCCAAAACAATCTCAAATGTACGAAATATGGTAACTGAAAAAGAACTCTATACAGTTACCCAAGCCTAGCATTTAAAAAAAATAAAAAAATAAAAAAATAAAAATAAAAATTGGTCTATGTAAATTGGAAAAATGGTCTATGTAACTGGAACTAGGAAAGACTATCTATGTCTCTGTAACATGCATTTACAAAAAATAAATAAATAAATAAAATAAAAATAAAAAATTGGTGTATTAATGCCTTATATAAATCTTGAATTAGGAAGAACATGCTAGCAACATAACGCACATGCGAAATAACTCAATTTACACATTTTAACAGCTTATCAATACAACTAGCGTATATATCATCTAACCACTATAATAGCTCCAAAACAAAGTTAATCAACGAAGTAGGGACCGTACTATTCACATCTAAGCCATTGGAACCAATATACTCATGAATCCAACGACCCAAACCAAGAGCACCCACCTGAGAACACGCAAACAACACACTTACCAAACTCAACACCTAAATCCCTCAACTCACAAAACACTCTCATAAAAGATGGGAGATTGCATATAATTTGGTCGTTAGCAAACCATTCTATACATCGAAAACTATGTTTTAATGAATTGCGTGCAATATGGCATAAGTAGAAGACAAGAGAAGCTTACCTTTACGGAATGAGCATCAAGGTGTCAAACCACGTCTTCGGTCACCAAATGCCAGATGAGAATACGACCATCTTCTGAACCCCCAACTACATGGGTAGTATCGTTTGTAAAACAGCAACGTAACTCATATGACTGGTCAACAAAAACCAAAAGGTAGTTACAATCAAGAATCTCAAAAAGTAAACAAATTAGTTTTAGATCACATAAAATGATCTTGCCAATAGTGATTTGAAGGGTAAAAGCCATAAATACTTAAGGTACTAACAAAAAAGATTCATTTTACATACTTTACTTTTATTATTATTATTCTTCTTACTAAACTTTGTATTTCTTTTCATTATACATAACTAACATGGTTTCTTAAGGGTATTTTAGACATTTCTTACATCTTCATCGTATACCTCCATTAATAACCCATTCCGGCGAGTTTCCAGCCAGAAGAAGAATCATTACCATCACCATCAAGAACTATTATTGAGAACTCATCGTCTACAAATTATGACTCATCTGTAGATTTATAAACCCTAAACCTTCATTCCCATCTTTAGATTAAATACCTCATTAACCACTCCACAACCAACATTAATAATACAAGGAGACCCACACGTTTTCAACAAAAGTAGCAGTCAACCAAATGTTTTTGGCACGACGCAAAAAGGCACGACAATGTCGTGCCTTTTTGTAATTATTTGTTTTTTTATAATTTAAAAACTTTTTAATAAACCAGTGAAGTTAATAAATACATCCCGCCCTTTTTTTTTATCCCGCCAAACATTTTGGGACGACATTGTCGTCCCAAACTGTAAATCTACTTTTTTTTTTTACTTTATAAACCAGTTTTTAATTAAATTATTTAATTTTAAAAAATTATTTTTATTTAATTTAAATAATTTTATTTAATATATAATTAAAATTAAATAGTTTATATTTATAATTAAATACTTTAATTTAAAATTAAATACATTTATAGAAGTAAAAAAAATATTTACCGCCAACAGTTCCCGCCATTATTTTTACCGCCAATAGTTTCCCGCCATTATTTTTCCCGCAAATTTTTCCTTATATATCCCGACAAAACATAAATAACTCAATCGTCAATTCCCACCAAACACACGTAAGAATATAATGGCTGATTACAAGCCGGAAAAAGAGTGGTCACTGGTTTTATCGTCGATATATCTCTTTACTCGAGTTCTTGATACGTATGGGTCAGAAATTTATGATGAATATGGTTCTTATAAGAACATAGACCCGTTGATGAGAGACCGCATTCTGGAATGGTTAAGGAAAGAGCGATTCTACAGGGTGTATTTGGACTGTGAAGCTAATGGTGTTGGAGGAGAAAACGCTCTGGAAGCTGAAGCAATGTGGGAGCAGTTCGTCAAGCAAAGGAAGGAAAAAGATGAAGTTGAAAAAAGCCATTCGATTACACATTTGATGATGCGGGAAATAGGGTAACAAATCTTGAAGCATTGTTTGAACAGTTCGTCAAGCAAAGGAAGGGAAAAGATGGTGCAGGTTCTAGCAGAGCGGGAAGTAGCAGAGAAAAAAATTGAATGGGCGATGTTTGTTATGGTCTATGTCGTGTTGTCAAGTTGTTTCGTTTGATCTGTTTCGTTTTGTTGTCAAGTTGTTTCTTTATTCATGTGTAATTTAGTATTGGAAAATGGGTGTTTGGAAACCATAATCTTGTTAACTTAGAACATGGTCAAATTGAAAGATACATAGTAATAAGTGATACGTATACCAATAGTACCTATACTTGGTCGTTTAACATGATATGTATACCATAATCTGGTATTGGAATTAGTATTGGAAAAGGGGTGTTTGGACACCATAATCTGGTTAACTAAGAACATGGCCAGCTTTACAAATCCAGCATGTGCTTTGATTTATAAAAATACTTGACAGATACATACTACAAGAACAACAACAACATCAACAACAACAACTACAAGAACAACTACTACTTTGATTAACAACAACAACAACATCAACAACAACAACTACTACTACTACTACATACGAAGATTTTCCATGTCACCTAACAGCTCACGAAGTAATGCATCCGACTGACATGCGTGGTCGTCAGGAATCCTTGTCGTTTCAAGTCTGGCCTCCAGCAACCTTACTCTTGTCTCTAGCACATGTTTTTATGATTCCAGCAAGTTTATCCTAAGATCTTTTTCATGGCAGCTCGAGCACTCTGTTGGTGCAGATCCAGAACCTTGAGAAGAGGTTGTTCTTAAGTACTCGTCAAATGCATCCTTCCACATAAAATATCCGCACCCATTATCTTTTCTGGGCTGTTACATAATAATAAAATTATAAGAGATTACAACCCAATTATATGTATATTTACATAAATAAGAAATGTATGATTGTTCACCTTTGACAGATGACATGCATAATATTGTCGTCCAACTGAATATTCTCTATGTGATGTTCTTAATTTTATATTTCCTGCTCCACAAGAACACATAAAAGGATTAAATGGCTCCATCTCAGGTTTTGAAATTTGTGTGAAGATAATAGGTTGTGAGGTTGAGTGGTTTTGAGGATAAGAGGTTGTGAGTTCTATATAATGTGTTTGTCATGTTTTTTGGTGGTAATTCTTGGCGCCATTTTTTTGGTGGGAATTCTTGGTGCCATTTTTGGTGGGAACTGCAACAATTTGGACATATGTAATAATAATAATAATAATAATAATAATAATAATAATAATAATAATAATAATAATAATAATAATAATAATAATAATAATAATAATAATAATAATACCATAGCACCTATACTTGGTCGTTTAACATGATACGTATACCATAGCACCTATACTTGGTTGTTTAACATGATACGTATACCATAGCACCTATACTTGGTTGTTTAACATGATATTTATACAATAGCACCTATACTTTGTTGTTTAACATGATACGTATACCATAGCACATATACTTGGTTGTTTAACATGATACGTATACCATAGCACCTATACTTGGTTGTTTAACATGATACGTATATCATAGCACCTATACTTGGTCGTTTAACATGATACGTATACCATAGCACCTATATATACTTGGTCATCTCATGTATAAAATATCATACTATCTCGATTCATCCGTTTTAATTTATATAAATAATTTATAATTAATTTTAAATCATTTTTAATCAATTTAAATATTTTATAACTAATTTAAATTTCTTATAACTAATTTAAATTAATTAAAATTTTTATAACTAATTTAAATTATTTTTAATTTATTTAAACTTTTTATAACTAATTAAATAATTTTAAGGACATTCTAATATACAAAAAATAAAGAAAAAAAAACGAAAAGGGACGACATTGTCGTACCCTTTTTTTAACAATTTTTTTCACGAAAAATCAAATAACCCGCCAAATAATTCTGCCAAAAAAAACAAAAAGGTATGACATCGTCGTACCTTTTTGTGTCGTCCCAAAAGAAATAACAAAAAGGCACGACAATGTCGTACCTTTTTGTGTCGTCCCTTTTTTATATCAATAATTGATGTACGCACCAGCAGATCTGTTCTTCAAAACTTAACCAACAAAAAAAAACCACTCGAAAACCATCTTAAAAATCCACTTGAATCAAAAAAGAAAATGCTATTTTCTGCAATTCACACCACCACAACACTACTATCACTCGTAACCATCAATTACACACGCACCACTGTGCACAATTTGTATAATTTTTGTTATTTTGTTTTGTTTAAAGGTATTTTTTTTGTTAATTTAATTTCTTTAATTATGGTTTGTTTACAATGGTTTTATGTTGTGTTTGTGTTGGTTAGATGGTCCACCGCAGCAGCTCACCACCACCGCGAACCACCGCCGCAGCTCCACCACCAACAACCGCAGCAGCCGCAGCTCCACCACCACCACCTTTTGTGTTGGTTAGTGATTTTTTTTTTTTTTTTTTTTTTTTTTTTTTTTTTTTGTTAATGTTTTTTGGTACGACAATGTCATCCTAAAAAGTTTTTATTAATTAATTTGGTACGACAATGTGTTTTGGGACGACAATAGTTTGTTTAATTATGGTTTTATGTGTAGTGTTTGGGACAGCCGGGACCGTCGGAGTGTTTGGGACACCCAGGACAGCCGGGACAGCAGTGTCAGGCCGGGTCGAGCGACCACCTCTTTTTCTCTTTCTCTTTTCTTTACTTCTTGTATTTCAGCCACGAAATAGGTATATATATATATATATATATATATATATATATATATATATGTATATATATATATGTATATATATGTATATGTATATATATGTATATGTATATATATGTATATATATATATGTATATATATATATATATATATATATATATATGTATATATATATATGTATATATATATATATGTATATATATATATATGTATATATATATATATATATATATATATATATATATATATATATATATATATATATATATATATATATATATATATATATATATATACTTTTATTACTTTGTCGATAATGTTATTAATTGTTACTTATAATACTTAAAGTGACCGTGTTAAAATGAAAATGATATGTGATATCGGAAAAAATGTCATGTGATATGTTATTAATTGTCGATAATGAAAATGATACTTTGGTTAGTAATATTGTGATTGTTAAACTTGTGTTACTGTTTTTAGGATTTTAGTGATTAATTTTGGAAATTCCCTGTCCGAAGTTAATCATCCTATAGAAAACCCGTCCGAAATTAATTTATTAGAAATTAATTTCGGAAAGTCCCCTGTTTGGGACTGCTTTTTGAATGTTTTGTCTCATTTAGGATATGGATGCGTGTAACTGTTTTACTATTTGAGAGAAATTCGACAGTATTTCCCTTTCACTCCTACGAATATGTCTTTAATGCACATATTTGGGGAGTTGAGGGGAAATGCTGCCGAATTTTTTTCAAATAGTAAATCAGTTGTACGCATTCATATATGAGACGACACATTCAAAGAGTGGGTTAAGATTGCCTTCCATAGTTGCACTAGGTAAATAGAACAGCTCATAATTACGCCTTTTCATGTTTGAATATGTATGTATATATATAAATTTATTTTTTTGAATATGTTTTTTTACAACGCAGTCATGACAATTGATAAGAGTTGGACCACTGTATCCAACCGTAATTCTCCAGAATTTTTAAATGGTCTTTTTGCATTCATCGCGCATTGTGAGCCATTGGTAAACCCCGTCACACAAATGATTCATTGCCCATGTGTTCGTTGTGGTAACGCTCCAACTAAATTGGGTACGCTCAAAACTCTTGAGTCACACATATCTAAATACGGGTTTGACACACTTTATACCCCTTGGAAATATCACGGTAAACCACTTCCTCCACTCGTAGTACACAACACACCACAACCACCTTCACCTGAACACATGGACATGGATGCATTCTTCCAAGATATTTCTACTGATAATCTCCCAACTCCACCATCTCAAACAACAGTTTCTCAACCAGATCAAACAACAGGTCCCAACCAGCTCAAACCAGTGATCCTAGCATTACTAACAAGTACGAAGAGTTACTTGCTAGGTCCACCCAAAAGTTTTACCCAGGTTGTGATATGACTACATTGGGCTTTACGTCAGAGCTTTCGCACATCAAGGTCTTACATAAAATAAGTGATGTCGGGTTTAACAAGATTCTAGCTCTTTTGCAAAAGGCATGTCCCCCTAGTAAAGGATTCAATTTCCCACCATCATACTATGAAATCAAGAAGACATACAAAGATATCGGGTTAGGATACGAATCGATCCATGCTTGTATAAATGATTGTTTTTTATTTTGGGGATCAGATGAGAACAAAAGTCTCAATAATTGTCCAATCTGCAACGAGAGTAGATGGAAAAACCAAAAGACAAAGGGAAAGAAAGTTGCCAACAAGGTGTTGCGTTACTTTCCGTTAAAACCTAGACTACAACGTATGTTCAACACAAAAGACATCGCAAAGTGGATGACTTGGCATGCTACTGGACAGTCTAAGGAAAACGGTAAGATGAATCACCCGTGTGATGGTCAAGCATGGAAAATTTTTGACATAATGAAACCTGAGTTTTATCGTGACCCTAGAAACGTCCGATTAGGGTTGGCTGCTGATGGTTTCAATCCGTTTGGCAACATGAGTCAAGGTTACAGCATGTGGCCGGTGATATTGACAACATACAACACACCCCCTTGGATGTGTATGAAAGAGACTTCTTTAATGTTGATGATGTTAATTCCTGGCCCTAAATCAGTTGCAAAGGACATTGATGTTTTCTTGCAGCCTTTGATCAAAGAACTCAAAGAGTTATGGATAGGAGAGTGGACTTTAGACGCTGCTACGGGTACTCATTTCAAAATGAAAGCGGCGGTTTTATGGACTATCAATGACTTTCCAGCTCGAAGTAGTTTGTCTGGGTGGATTGTACAAGGCTACTATGCATGCCCCACATGTAATCAGGACACTCCATCGCTTCCTGTGAAGCATAAAATCGCTTATGTTGGGTATAGAAGATTCTTACGCATAAGGCATCCACTGAGGAATAAACATAAGGAATTCCATGGTAAACCTAAAAAGAACCATCCTCCTAGAAGCTTTTCCCATGAGGAAATCATGATTCAAATTAGTAAAGTCTTTAAACGTGTCTCAGGGAGGCATCCAAATACTTTAAAAAATAACCCTAAACCTAATCGAGAAATCGAATTGAATTGGAGTAAGCGTTCTATCTTCTACGAACTGGAGTATTGGACCGTTCTTCTACTAAAACACAATCTCGATGTCATGCACATCGAAAAGAACGTGCTTGAGAGTGTGCTGAATACCTTGTTAATGAACGACAAATCCAAAGACACGCTAAAGGCAAAGGCAAGACTTGAAAACTTTGGGAGTTCGAAAGGAGTTGTGGCTCGTTGATAAAGGAAACGGGAAGTTCGATAAGCCTCATCCAACGTACTCTTTCACACCATAAAACAGAAAACTTTTTTGTAAATTCATCAAAGGAGTTAGACTACCTGATGTGTTTGGATCCAACTTTAAGAAAAAAGTGACCGCTGATGATAACAACATAACGGGCCTAAAATCTCATGACTGTCATATAATGATGCAGCGGTTACTTCCTTATGGAGTTCAGCGATACTTACCTAAAGACATTTCAACCCCATTAATCGAGCTCTGCTTATTCTTTAAGCAGATTTGTGCTCGAAATTTGATGCAGCAGGACATGGAGAAAGCTAAAAAGCAAATGATCGAGGTTATGATTAATTTAGAGCAAATATTTCCTCTTTCTTTTTTTGACATAATGATTCATTTGGTTATACATTTACCCGAAGAGGCTATTCTAGGTGGCCCTGTTTACTATAGGTGGATGTATCCATTTGAAAGATACATGAAAAAACTAAAAAATTATGTCTGAAATAAAGCCAAGCCTGAAGGTTCTATAGCAGAAGGTTATGTTGCAGAAGAAGCATTAAGTTTCTGTTCGCGTTATCTTAAGGATGTCGAGACGAGATTTAATCATCTTGACAGAAATGATGACGGTTTACCTGAACAACCAATTAAATTTCAGGTGTTCCAGTCCGTAGGCAAACCGGTGGGTAGAGAACGCCTGACTCGGTTGAATACAGATGTTATGCAGGCTGTTGTATGGTTTATACTTAACAACAGTCCTGAAATAGATGCAGACATCCTGGCGTACAAAGAGTATGTTTCTTCTTTTTTATATTTTGAAGAACCCTTTTTTTTCTTAAGTTATTTGTTTCCGATGACTTATTCATTACCTTTGTGCAGTGAATTTCCTAACGATACCGTGGAAACAAGTTTTCCTCCCTGGTTCAAAATAGATATATTACCTTGTAGTCCAGAGTTATTGCTCATCTAAATCTGTTTGTATCTCTTTCGTAGATTCGTGAAAAGAGCGTGGCAAAAGACCCAAGTTGTAGTCCCGAGTTACTCTCTTTGGCATGTGGACCTTCATCTAGTGCAAGTACATACCCCGCATGCATAGTGAACGGTGTGAAGTTCTTGGTGCATCAGCGTGATAAACTTCATGCCACTCAAAGCAGTGGAGTTTCAACACCCGGGCCTGATGGAGCTATGTATTATGGTCAACTGGAAGAAATTCTAGAGCTCACTTATATGGGCAACCGTAAGGTTGTGTTGTTCCGATGTATATGGTTCGACACCCATAACCCTACGCCACACTCCAGACGTTCTTACATTGAACATGGCATACATCATATTTTGACTGAATGGGATTGATGTGCTTCATCGGGGTTTTAAATTTGTAACAAGAATTACCGGTTAACTAGGAACACATTCGGGCAAGTATACCCTAGTCAAGTTGTAGTATAGTATATGGTAAATCAAGGTCGTCCCAAGAGACTTGGTTGCACTACAAGTGTCGTTTGTTTGTTTAAGCAAGTAACAAGGTCGTGGTTATGATTGTCACGGATCAAACCACTAAGAAACGCAATCAGAACAAGTAACAAGTTGATGGTTATGATTGTCACAGATTAAACCAACAAGAAAAGCATTATAAGAACAAGCACACAAAGAACATACATGTTTAGACAAATCATCACAAGTTATCATAAGAGCCAAACAAGTATCAAGACATTCATAAGACAAGAACACATCACAAGAATCACATAATCAACACAATCAAAGAACCAAACATGAACAATAGCATTCAACATCATAAAAGTAACAAGGTTTACCCAAAGTATGAATTACAATAGGCAAAGATCGAAGGATTATAGCACTCCTTCAAGCCTCCAATCAACCACAACTTCTAACCAAGCATACTTCTGGAAATGGTAGAGGTTTGTGGTCTTTTGGGGAAGATAAGTTTGGTGGATAGTTGGTGGAAATTCGTCCTTAAGGGTAGAGGATCGAATTTCACACCTTTGGTGAAGGTAAGTTGAGAGAGGGATGTTGTTTTAGGTGGAAATTCGTCCTTAAGGGTGGAGGATCGAATTTCACACCTAGAGATGGAGTGGTGGGTGAAAAGGATGAGAAGGATGGAGAAGGGATGATAAAATGAGGTTGCAAAGGCCTCTATTTCTACTACTACCAAGGCTAGGGGTATTCAATGCATTTCTTGGAGGCCAAGGAGCTTGGAAGGGACTAGAATACATGTAGGAAGGGACTAGAATCGTTTGGAACATGATTGGAACTTGCTAGGACTCTTATTGATGAAGAAATGGCAGAAACAGGCCCTCCAACCGAATCGGTTGGGCTCCAACCGTTTCGGTTGGTGTTCATGACAGCTCTCCAACCGGATCGGTTACGGGGCTCAACCGAACGGTTGGAGCAAAATCACAAACATTCATAAACAGCAAAGTTGTAGATCTTTCTCTTAGCTTTCCGTGGCCGTGAACGGGGGGTCAAACGGAGTCCGTATGCAAAAGTTATGGCCAAAATGGTGAAGGTGTGTCGGGAACAACGAGTCTTTCAATATGTCTTCGTTTTAGCTTCTTTTCTTCATTTCTTTCTCGTTTTTCTTCTTGAACTTTATTCTTGAGTCTTTGGACCACTAACTTGATGAATTTATCTTCTCGAATATACTCTACAAGTCTTTCTTTTGTCGCGAATTCTTCATACATGGAGAAATCTTCGTATTTTACTTCTTTTTCCGTCTTTTTCTCCACTTTCCTGTACTTGGCTACAAATGAACTAGCAAACGTACTTTTGTACGATTAAGCATTAAAAGCATATGATTATAACCAAATAACACACATAAAAGCACAAATAATGCTACTAAAAACATGCACAATTTGAGCGTTATCAGGGATGCTTATAGAAATCAACAATACATTCTTGCGACACAAGCAACACAATTCTTCTACCTTGAAGACCTTGCTAGACGACCACCTCATTGGAAGGTTATCGAAGATGTTCATTGGTATGTGCTAAAACACATACCTTTTTGTTATCAAAACTGACCCAAAATAACCAAGAAAGAGCCGTTTATTGCTAATATTTGTGGTTTTCTTGAGTTTGTGCTTGTGCAGGTATGGATATGTAAAAACACGCAAAAAGGAGCCAAATCAGACGTAAATCCGAGCACGAGAGATTAAGAGAGCTTAAGCTGAGCCGGAAGGTCAGAATTTTGCATTTATGAAGATTTTTAATCTCCGAGGATGATTTGTGAAGATTTGATCAAAGTTTGAAGAAATGTCAGAAATGGCCCCTCAAGTTTCAGTATTTGACAAAAATGGCCCTTGGAGATTCAGAAATTTCCAATTTAGCCCTTGGTCTATTAAAGATTGACAAAGTTGGTCCTTGGAAGATAATTTCAGAAGTTGCATGATTGATCCCTCAAATATCCGAATTTACAACATTGGTCCCTATGGTTATTATCCAAGTCCAAGAGTTAATGATCCATTATCCATAACAAACCAATATCATCCAACCCAAAATGAGTCTCGGCCCAATACAAATCCTTTACCCGGCCACGTGATAACCAACCCGAAATAAACCTTTTACCCGACCTTTTACCCGGTCAATACCCACTAGACCAAGTCAAACAATAATATTATAAGCCAAACGCGCCTAAATCCTCCCCTGTCTTCCCCTTTCCCAAACGCACCCCGTTTTCCACCATTAACACCAATCCCAAACACAAACCTCGTACTAAGAATCTATCCTACCTTCTAGACCCAGCTGACTTGTCAGATATAGATGACCACGTGGACAAATGGCACAACATTATTGGCCGTGACACCTCATTGATTGATTTGGAGCAATTTGATTGGTGCAAGTGACAATGGATGAATGAGTGGCTCAGAATAAGCCTTCTAGGCTCTTCCAAGGATCCAAGACCTCCTGCTCAAGGCTATAAATAGACCCTTTAGGCTCACAATGTAATTCGTGTAGTGTAGAATAGTAGTAATTTACCTTTCATTTAAGCTTTCATTTATTGTATTTTTCAAGTTTTCAGTAATGGTTTCTTAAAGTAGTTTCAGTTTTCTTGTAATCACATCTTCAGTTTTAATAAAAGTTTTCAAGTATTTCATTTCTTGTTTGATATTAATCCGTACCATTCATTTGATAAAGCTTATAGAATTGTTAGTTTAAGCTCATATAAGCTCTATATAGCTTATGTGAGCTTGTTTTATTCATCTTATCTCACTCTTGTTCAGTTTTTATAAAAATAAAAAAAAAGTCAAAAAAAGTCAAACTGCTTATTTGATTGTTATTTCTGCTTTTTCACTTTTAGAAACAGCTTTTTCTCTTATAAATCAAAGTATCTACATCTCTATCTTTTCTAAAATCCAAGCTTAAAAGGTACCTGTAGACCAAATCTGCCAAACACCTCTCATAAAAGGGTGTTTGGCACTGTGGGTTCCTCACCACTTTTGGTCATTTGATGAGTTCTTTAAGTTCTCACCAGGTTTAATCTTGCTGGATAAGTAGTTTTAAAGGTCTCTTTGTAGTCTCTAGTAGCATAAGTTTAGTCTTTAAAGTTTGAGTCAATAGGTTTTATCAAAAACAGTAATATGGCAGTAAGAGGTCTAAATCCCTTTTCATTGTTGTTTTGAAGGTCATTTGGTCCTAGTTGGTTTGTCTTGAAGTTCTAAGTCAGTGTCAAATTAGTTCAAAAGCATTTGGGTCAGTTTGGTTAATTGGGTCACTGTCTTAGTTTTCTGTCAAAACAGTTTTCTTGGTCATTTTCTCTAGCAATTTTTGCTGTCTAAATCAATTTAAAAACCCAAAAAAAGTAGTTTTGTGTAGAGTTTAGCAGTTATAGTTAGCTTACAATCAGTTCTCACAAATTTCCAATAGCTTTTACATGCTCTTTATAAGCTCTCAAATCTGTCCTCTGTCATTGTGATTTCTCAGCTCAGTCCAAGTACCCCCTATATCAGATCTTGCAAAATCTTTATTTGAGCTTCAAAACTGTTGAAACTTGGTTTTTTGTAGACTCTGGAACATGTTCTAAATCTGATCTAGCTTATTTTGGAATAAAAAACTTGTTTGGTAGCTTATAAATAAGCTCAAAAGCTGTCCCTTTTCTGCCTCAACTGTTGGTGTTTCAGATTTCAAAGTTGGATTCTAGAGCTTATTACTCTATAGGATTAGCTTATAACACTCCTAGATACCTTAGTATAGATAGCTTATTAGGTCTCCCTTCCTCTATAGCTTATTTGTAGGATTACTTAGCTTATTAGCTTATTTCTCTAAGTAATTTCCATTTTAGCTCAATCATCCCTTAATCACTAGCCCATTGCATGCTCCCATAGTTCCATCACTGTTGATTTAAGGTTCCTGTAAGCTGCCCTTAGCTAGAAGTCAGTTTATAGCTTGTAGCTTATTTCAAAGTGCTTATTGGTATCAAGATAACACTGCAGCCCTTAATTTTCACACATAAGCATTACATTTAGTATTTTTCACAGATCTAGATTAACATTTTAGAATTTTCCTGAGATTTTCATGATTTTTGGTCATTGTTAGCTATTTTTCTTAATTAAAAATAGTTTTTAATCACTTTTAATTAGCTTTAATTGCAATTAATTAAGAAAAACTTCAAAAAAATAATTTTTCATTTTTCCCAGTTTAAGAAAAATATAAAAAGCATAAAAAAGATTTTTCCATATTTTTCCCCTTTTATTTGGTATTTTTCACAATTTAAATTAGATTAAAATAGTTTTAAATTAGTAGAAAATAGAAAATTAATCTGAAAAATAAAAAATAGTTTTGAAAAGTCTCTTATGATATTTTAGATTTTATAAAAATAGTTTTTACATTTTTCCCTTTGATTTTATAATTTTTTAGAATTTTAATTTAGTTTAAATAGTTAAAAATTAGTTTTTAATTTAAATAAAATCAAGAAAAATCCAAAAAAATAGTTTTAATTCATAATTAGTTTTTACATTACATTTCTAAAGTAAAAGTCATTTTAGGCATTTTTAGGTTATAATTTAGACGTAGTTGCATTTTAATTACGTTTTATTAATTACGTTTTAGTAATTCGCACTTAGGATTTCCCGTAAAATAGATTCCCTTAATTACTTTCCCCATTCCCGTAGTTTAATAATCAAAATCAAACAAATCAAAACATCGAGCATTAAATTCCAAACCAAAAACGACGTTGGCAATTCACGCCTCGTTGGGAAAACGATTCGGGTTGTCTAATCCGTATACACAATCACACACGGGATTTGATTTATTATTCTTTTTCCTAAAGGAATTTGAATCGATCTTCGTGATTATTTTTTATATCGATATTGAGGTTTTTATCCATACACATAACCCCTAAGCCTTCATTATCATAGAATCAGTGTCCGAGCCGTTTTAAGTTTCTTACGGTTAGTCATTCACAAGTGGCTAGCTTGTGTGAGTTAAGCTTGACGTGTCTCTTTCGCTGCAAATCAAATTTTGGCGCCGCTGCCGGGGAGGTTGTGTCACGACAATATCGTTTGAGGTTTGACGATTAGTGACTCGAGATCCTTCATTCGTGAAGTTACTATTTTTCTATAAAATATAAAAAAAGTAAAAAATATTTTCCTTTTTCTTTTGTATATATATATATCAGATTAAAAAATACAAAAAGATTTTCTCTTGTGTTTTTGCTAATAAATAGAAGACACCAATTATATAACATTCTCAACGGAGGTGTTATCATTATAAGTTCCCGAACTAAAGATCAAAAACTTGCCTTTGTGTCACTTGTGGATTTATTTATTTCTATCGGACAAACAAACTGTGTGGTGGGTATAAGGACGGCCTGACATTAAATTGCGGCTGTAAAGAAGCGGGTTTTTAATAAGCTTCGCGCTGACCTACAAAGCTTCTCCGCTCGCTTGTGCGTTTGTCTTGTAGAGGTGATTTATTCACTTGGGATTATTGGTTAAGTTCACTGTGTTTTCGAATACCGATCTCTTTTAATTGCCTTGGTTTTTGAAAGTGCATGCGCACTCGTTCTAATAACTACAGACCGATACTTGCAACCGCTACAATTCCGAGAAGGCGTAATAGACGTGGTCCATTAGTCGAACCCGAGATTCGAACTAATCAGATCCCGCCCATCATCGAAATGGCGGAGGACAACCGATCCATGCTAGAGCAACTCCAGGTACCCACCGAGGGTTATGGAGAAGCCATCGTCGTCCCGGCAATCGTTGCCGATAACTTTGAGCTTAAACATGGCTTGATCAACTTGGTATCATCGAGCCAGTTTTACGGATTTGAGAGGGACGATCCTCACTCTCATATCCGACGGTTTAACAAGCTCACGTCTACGATCAAGTACCGTAACGTTCCGGAAGAGGCTATCAAGCTACTACTCTTCCCGTTTTCACTCGAGGGGACCGCCCGGATTTGGCTCGAAAAACTACCCCCTCGATCGATAACCACATGGGAGAATTTAGTTTCAAAATTCGTGAACGAATTCTTCCCACCGTCTAAAACAACAAGCCTTAAAAATGAAATAACAAAATTCACACAAAGATTTGATGAATCATTTAGTGAGGCATGGGACCGATTCAAAGATTTGCTTAGGCAATGTCCCCATCATGGTTTTTCTGAGTTGCACCAACTTGATACGTTTTATAACGGTTTGAATGAGACTGATCAAGACTCTCTCAATGCCGCCGCGGGTGGTAATTTGTTGACCCGATCAACGAGAGATGCCTTGTCCATTATTGAGAACAAATCTAAAGTTCGTACCTCACGTAGCAAATCGGTTGCTGCCCGAGTGATTGGTACACCATCGTCCTCGTCTCACGGAAATACGTCTAGCACCGATGCTAAGATTGATAAGCTTACGGATATGATCCAGGCTTTGGTTAAGATTAATTCTTCTCCACCCGCTCAAGTCAAAGCGGTGGAAACGACTTGTACTACTTGTGGTGGCCCGCATGCCTACTACAATTGTACCGCCACCGATGGCAATCCTTTCGAAGCTAATGTCGTAACCGGAGGTAACCAATACCGTCCTCAAGTTGAAACAAACCCTCGTGTTAGTAATCAAATGGGACCTCCGGGATTTTCTCCATCGAACAATCAGAATCGTTTTAATCAGAATCAAGTTCGTGGACCAAATGTTCAAAACCAATTCAAAGCTCCACCAAATCAATACCCAAACCAAGGAGTTAACTACAATCAAGTATATCACAACCCAAGCTATCAAGCTTCACCTTTGCCTCCAAATGAATTCACAACTTATGTTCAGAACACCAATTCTACCATCCACACTATGCAAAATCAGATTACGAGTTTAAGGAACGAGTTTCAAACTTCGTTAACTAGACAAAGCAATGAGTTTAGGAATGAGATTCGACTTCAGAACAACAAATTGGAGACTTCACAGAATAAACTTGAAGACATGTTGAATGCTGTGTTGTGTAAGGTCAGCCAACCCTCATCTTCGGGTTCTCTTCCGAGTGATACTATTCCCAACCCGAAGGGTGAGTTGAAAGCTATAACCACACGGAGTGGTAAGGCTATTGATGGACCCTCGTCTCCTACTCCGCTGATAAGGGAGGAGGAACAAGATACCGAGGTTATTGAAGAAGATGTGCAACCCGCACCCGTACCACCTCCGGTCGTTCAGACTCCGATTCCGGAACCCGATGTTCCGAAAACTACTCTTAAACCTTCACTTCCTTATCCTTCAAGACTTCATAATCAAAAGCTTCGTGATAAAACCGAAAACCAAATGGAGAAATTTGCTGAAATCGTTCAATCCTTGAATTTTAACATCAGTTTCACCGATGCTTTACTCCTCATGCCGAAGTTTGCTGCTATGATCAAGAATTTAGTGAGTAATAAGGAAAAATTGGCAGAAATAGCAAAAACACCGTTGAATGAGAATTGCTCGGCGGTGCTCCTCAAGAAACTTCCCGTAAAATTAGGAGACCCCGGCAAATTTCTTATCCCTTGTGAGTTTCCGAGTATAGTGAAATGCTCCGCCTTGGCCGATCTTGGTGCGAGTATTAACTTAATGCCTCTTTCGATTTATAACAAACTTTCTCTCCCGGAACTCACACCTACTAAGATGACTCTTGAACTCGCGGACCGTTCAACCTCTATTCCGAGAGGAATCGCCGAAGACGTCTATGTGAAAGTAGGACCACTGCATTTTCCCGCCGACTTCGTTGTCGTTGACTTTGATGCTGACCCCCGAGTACCTCTTATTCTCGGGAGGCCTTTTCTAAGAACGGGTCATGCGATGATTGATGTTTATGAAGGAGAAATAACTTTACGAGCTAACAAGGAAACCGTCTCGTTTAATATTAACCAACCTTCGAGATACTCCTCCAACTACGATGATGCTTCTATTAATCGAATTGACGTTCTCGATATTGCTACGGAGGAGTATGCTCAAGAGGTTCTTGATTTTATGGGTGGCAATCCCACCATTCCTTCTGAAAATGTTGAACCATCTTCTGAGCCTATTATTGCCGACTCTTCCCCCTCTCTCACTCCGTTCGAGGGAGGTGACTTCATTTTGGAAGAGATCGATGAGTTTCTTGCTGATGATGAATCGATTCCACCGGGAATTGATGATGGTGTTTATGATTCGGAGGGAGATATCCGTTATCTTGAACAATTGTTGAATGAAGATCCATTACCGTCACTCCCTCCGAAAGAAATTACGATTGACGAAATCAAAGAAGTACAAACGTCTGATGAAAATCCTCCGGAGCCCGAGCTCAAGGATTTACCTCCTCATCTTGAATACGCTTTTCTTGAAAAACCGAACAAATTTCCCGTCATCATTGCTAAAAACTTGAAAGATGAGGAGAAGACCGCACTTTTGGATGTCCTACGTAAACACAAAAATGCAATTGCTTGGCAAATTTCTGACATCAAAGGAATCAATCCTCGTTTCTGTACCCACAAAATTCTAATGGAGGATGATTGTAAACCCGTGATTCAACAACAACGTAGGGTTAACCCGAAGATTCATGATGTTATCAAAAAGGAAGTTCTTAAACTCCTCGACGCCGGAATCATTTATCCCATCTCCGATAGCTCATGGGTTAGCCCTATCCATTGTGTCCCTAAGAAGGGAGGAATGACCGTCATTGCTAACGATGAAAATGAGTTGATTTCCACACGCCTCGTCACCGGATGGAGGGTGTGTATTGATTACCGAAAGTTGAACGATGCTACTCGTAAGGACCATTTCCCGCTACCTTTTATGGATCAGATGATCGAACGTTTAGCGGGGAATGAGTTCTATTGCTTTCTCGATGGTTTCTCCGGTTATTTTCAAATCCCGATCGATCCAAAGGATCAGGAGAAAACCACTTTCACGTGCCCTTATGGAACTTTTGCTTACCGACGCATGCCTTTTGGGCTATGCAATGCTCCCGGTACGTTCCAAAGGTGCATGATGGCTATTTTTCATGACATGATCGAAAAGTCTATGGAAGTTTTTATGGACGATTTCTCGGTTTATGGAGATTCTTTCACCTCTTGCCTCTCCCATCTAGACCACATGCTCAAAAGGTGTGAAGACACCAACTTGGTCTTGAATTGGGAGAAGTGCCATTTCATGGTTCGAGAGGGCATTGTCCTCGGCCATAAGATTTCGAAATCTGGGATTGAGGTCGACCGAGCTAAAGTCGACGTTATAGCTAAACTCCCTCATCCCACTACCGTCAAAGGTATTAGGAGTTTTTTGGGTCATGCCGGTTTCTATCGCCGTTTCATCCAAGATTTCTCTAAGATAGCCCGCCCTCTGACCCATATCCTTGAAAAGGATGCTCCGTTTATCTTCACCAACGAATGTGTTGAAGCGTTTAACATTCTTAAAAAGAAATTGACTGAGGCACCGATCTTAGTTGCCCCCGACTGGGATTTGCCCTTTGAACTCATGTGTGATGCTAGTGATTACGCAATTGGGGCAGTCTTGGGGCAACGTAAGTCGAAGCATTTTCAACCCATACACTATGCGAGTAAGACATTGTCTGAGGCCCAACACAATTACACGACTACAGAAAAGGAATTATTGGCCGTTGTCTATGCTTTTGAGAAATTTCGACCCTACCTTGTCTTGTCGAAGACCATAGTGTATACCGACCATTCTGCCCTAAAGTATCTTTTGGCAAAGCAAGATGCTAACCCACGGTTACTTCGGTGGGTTCTCCTCCTTCAAGAGTTTGATGTTACTATTCTTGACAAAAAAGGAGCGGAGAACCTTGCTGCCGATCACCTTTCGAGACTTGAGAATCCCCATCAAAGTGTGCTCGAGAAAAAGGAGATTACGGAAACATTTCCTCTTGAGACACTTGGGATGGTTGCTAAGAAAGACCCGAACACCCCATGGTTTGCCGATTTTGCAAATTACCATGCGGGAAATTTCATCGTGAAAGGGATGTCGTCCCAACAGAAGAACAATTTTTTCAAAGATGTTAAGCATTATTTCTGGGACGACCCCTACTTGTTTAAGATTTGTGCGGATCAAGTAATCTGGCGGTGTGTTCATGGCCAAGAGGCTATTGACATTCTCAATGCTTGCCATAACGGACCCACTGGTGGCCATCATGGTGCAAGCTACACCGCCAAGAAGGTTTTTGATTCCGGATTCTATTGGCCTACCATATATCGAGATGCTCATGATTTAGTCAAATCTTGTGATTCTTGCCAACGTCAAGGGAAAATTTCACAGAAGGATGAAATGCCACAAAATGCTATTCAAGTCTGTGAGATTTTTGACGTGTGGGGCATCGATTTTATGGGGCCATTTCCGTCATCTAGAGGAAATAAGTATATCCTCGTGGCCGTCGACTACTTGTCTAAATGGGTTGAAGCGAAGGCGCTCCCCACCAATGACGCCCGAGTGGTTGTTAAGTTTTTGAAGAATTTGTTTTCCCGATTCGGAGCACCTCGTGCTATCATCAGTGATCGCGGTACCCATTTCTGTAATGAACAATTTGCTAAAGTTATGGCTAAATATGGAGTTACCCATCGTCTTTCTACCGCGTATCACCCGCAAATGAGCGGACAAGTTGAGGTCTCGAATCGTGGTTTGAAAAGGATTTTAGAGAGAACCGTAGGAGAAAATCGAGCTTCATGGGCCGATAAGTTAGATGATGCATTATGGGCTTTCCGCACCGCTTACAAGACACCCATCGGGTGCACCCCATTTAAGTTGGTGTATGGAAAAGCTTGTCACTTGCCCATCGAGCTCGAGCATAAGGCATTCTGGGCCTTGAAACATGCTAATTTTGATCTTAAGACCGCGGGTGATCACCGAAAAGTTCAATTGAATGAATTAAATGAGCTTAGGGATCAGGCCTACGAGAATTCTTTGATTTTCAAAGAGAAGACTAAGAGGATTCATGATGCTAAAATCAAAAACCGCGTTTTCAACGTTGGTGATCAAGTTCTCCTCTTCAACTCTCGATTGAAGATATTCTCGGGCAAACTCAAAACCCGTTGGTCAGGACCATTCACCATCGCTCAAGTTTTCCCGTATGGAACGGTGGAGCTCTCTCAGCCCGATGGCCCAAATTTCAAGGTGAATGGTCATCGTGTGAAACATTATTTTGGAGGGGACATCCCATCTATGGTTGTCCCGGATCTCCAAACTTTCTTCCCCATGGACAATTGAATTCGGGGATCGAGTCAAGCTAGCGACTCGGTAATCAAAAACAGTAGCGCTTCGTGGGAGGCACCCCATGCTTATCCATCTATCTTCTTTCTCTTTTCTAATAAGTGACGCGAAGGGGTCTGCCTCTTCGATTTCTCGTGTTTGGTTGTTTGTGATGTTGTGTTTAGGATGTTCCCGATATGAAGACTCTTGTGCTCGAAGTTTGTCATTTCTCCACTCGAGTTTCATGATCGATGCTGATGGAAATCCGATATCCTAATCTTATCGACTAACGTTTATCTTTGAGCATACTTAATAAACGGCTTTTAGATTTTCATGATACCCTTGCTTTAAACATTGAGGACAATGTTTCGTTCTAGTCTGGGGTAGGGTAATCTTCGATTTGATTTGACCGCACTTGCTTGTTTTTCGTCGTATACTCTCGCAACCCCGTTTTTCCTTAGAAAATGAAAAATTTGTGCAAAAATGTGAAAATTTAAAAATTTTTGTAAGCTTTTGTTAAGTTTTTTTGATTGAAAAGTTGGCTAGTCTCTTAGATAAGAAGCTATAAAATGCGAATTCTAGCTCACAAGGCCAATATTTTGCAAGTTTCCCTGAGTGACTTTAAATATGCACAACTTTATTTCATTAGACGAAACATTTGCTAAGTTAATATATGTTTTGACACCTTGTTGACTTTCCGCTGGTGAGAGTAGGAATAGAATTCTGACTTGACCGGGCGTGTTGAGCCCTAGCTTGTTCCCTTAACCATAGATAATCTAAAATTATCGGCTAAGCATCTGCGGATCTCATTATTTGGGATTTTAAATTTGCAGAGATCGAGAAATGATAGAGTTACTTATGAGTTTAGATGCTAAGCGTGGAGTAGTTGGTTCTCTTTAGAGCCCATCGAAGGTACTTATGGCTTTTTGTTCCCACAAAATTGTTTCACCCCATATCTGTCTAAATAATTAGAGATGTCGAGTTTTTGGCGATAGTTAGTCCTTATCTTCTTAAAAGAATCTTTGTTTTAAAAATTGGGTACACATCAAGGATCCGTAATAAATAAATGAGTAATAAGTGATATGTGTAAAGTAATAAGTAAAGTTGTGAGCTGCGGTGTCGAGATCGGACCCTTGGATCTTTAGCCAGGATTGAGTGAGGTCTTAGCCTAGCCAGCCGGGATCCTCATTTCATGAAGCCTATAGTCTTGGAATTACCCCGTGAAGCTCCGTGGTTCACAGCTCCTATAAGTAAAAGTAAAAGTTCATGTGAAAAAAAAAAAAAAAAAAAAAAAAAAAATGATGTTGAAAAATGAAAGATGAAAAAGTCAAAAAAAAATATAAGTGAATAAAAATTCCTTGATGTGGACCTCATTTTTACGACAATGGTTCTTGAGAGAAGATGGATAACTAATTATCGACTTAGCTTTATATCTTTATCGGAATAAAAGTTATCGAAACGAGAATTTGAAGAAATTCATTTCTCACAAAAATAAAAAAATCTAGAGGAAAATAGGAAAATGGGAACAAAAGGTAATTACACAAGTAACTTCCATGGGTAGTGTTAGCATCTAGAGTCGTATGTAACAATGATTTCGGTTTTACGCTTAGTTTGGGGACTTGTGAAAAATCAGGGACGATGTATTCTATCCGTATGGTCACTTCACGCTGTGTTGTGTTTTCTACTCCGTGATCCTAACGTGTCGTTTGAAAAAAGTTGGAGTTATTGATCGACATGAGAGTTCAACAAACCGTCATTCATAATCGGAATGTGCTTAAACCGTAATATCTATACATGAGAATTAAAAGGTAAACGGGGCGTTTTTAGAATTAAGGCTTTCTTAATCTCTTTTGAGGAACATTGACTACTTCTTCTCTAATTGGTTTGTCTGAACTGTTTTAAGTTTCTTACGGTTAGTCATTCATAAGTGGCTAGCTTGTGTGAGATAACTTGACGGTTTGGACATATCAATGGTTTAGTAGAAAGAAATTGAAATCCTTGGTTTTAGAAGCGTGAGTTGATTGCATTGCGTGAGGACACGGCAATAGTTTCGTCTGGGGTATTTTGGTATGTGCTAAAACACATACCTTTTTGTTATCAAAACTGACCCAAAATAACCAAGAAAGAGCCGTTTATTGCTAATATTTGTGGTTTTCTTGAGTTTGTGCTTGTGCAGGTATGGATATGTAAAAACACGCAAAAAGGAGCCAAATCAGACGTAAATCCGAGCACGAGAGATTAAGAGAGCTTAAGCTGAGCCGGAAGGTCAGAATTTTGCATTTATGAAGATTTCTAATCTCCGAGGATGATTTGTGAAGATTTGATCAAAGTTTGAAGAAATGTCAGAAATGGCCCCTCAAGTTTCAGTATTTGACAGAAATGGCCCTTGGAGATTCAGAAATTTCCAATTTAGCCCTTGGTCTATTAAAGATTGACAAAGTTGGTCCTTGGAAGATAATTTCAGAAGTTGCATGATTGATCCCTCAAATATCCGAATTTACAACATTGGTCCCTATGGTTATTATCCAAGTCCAAGAGTTAATGATCCATTATCCATAACAAACCAATATCATCCAACCCAAAATGAGTCTCGGCCCAATACAAATCCTTTACCCGGCCACGTGATAACCAACCCGAAATAAACCTTTTACCCGACCTTTTACCCGGTCAATACCCACTAGACCAAGTCAAACAATAATATTATAAGCCAAACGCGCCTAAATCCTCCCCTGTCTTCCCCTTTCCCAAACACACCCCGTTTTCCACCATTAACACCAATCCCAAACACAAACCTCGTACTAAGAATCTATCCTACCTTCTAGACCCAGCTGACTTGTCAGATATAGATGACCACGTGGACAAATGGCACAACATTATTGGCCGTGACACCTCATTGATTGATTTGGAGCAATTTGATTGGTGCAAGTGACAATGGATGAATGAGTGGCTCAGAATAAGCCTTCTAGGCTCTTCCAAGGATCCAAGACCTCCTGCTCAAGGCTATAAATAGACCCTTTAGGCTCACAATGTAATTCGTGTAGTGTAGAATAGTAGTAATTTACCTTTCATTTAAGCTTTCATTTCTTGTATTTTTCAAGTTTTCAGTAATGGTTTCTTAAAGTAGTTTCAGTTTTCTTGTAATCACATCTTCAGTTTTAATAAAAGTTTTCAAGTATTTCATTTCTTGTTTGATATTAATCCGTACCATTCATTTGATAAAGCTTATAGAATTGTTAGTTTAAGCTCATATAAGCTCTATATAGCTTATGTGAGCTTGTTTTATTCATCTTATCTCACTCTTGTTCAGTTTTTATAAAAATAAAAAAAAAAGTCAAAATAAGTCAAACTGCTTATTTGATTGTTATTTCTGCTTTTTCACTTTTAGAAACAGCTTTTTCTCTTATAAATCAAAGTATCTACATCTCTATCTTTTCTAAAATCCAAGCTTAAAAGGTACCTGTAGACCAAATCTGCCAAACACCTCTCATAAAAGGGTGTTTGGCACTGTGGGTTCCTCACCACTTTTGGTCATTTGATGAGTTCTTTAAGTTCTCACCAGGTTTAATCTTGCTGGATAAGTAGTTTTGAAGGTCTCTTTGTAGTCTCTAGTAGCATAAGTTTAGTCTTTAAAGTTTGAGTCAATAGGTTTTATCAAAAACAGTAATATGGCAGTAAGAGGTCTAAATCCCTTTTCATTGTTGTTTTGAAGGTCATTTGGTCCTAGTTGGTTTGTCTTGAAGTTCTAAGTCAGTGTCAAATTAGTTCAAAAGCATTTGGGTCAGTTTGGTTAATTGGGTCACTGTCTTAGTTTTCTGTCAAAACAGTTTTCTTGGTCATTTTCTCTAGCAATTTTTGCTGTCTAAATCAATTTAAAAACCCAAAAAAAGTAGTTTTGTGTAGAGTTTAGCAGTTATAGTTAGCTTACAATCAGTTCTCACAAATTTCCAATAGCTTTTACATGCTCTTTATAAGCTCTCAAATCTGTCCTCTGTCATTGTGATTTCTCAGCTCAGTCCAAGTACCCCCTATATCAGATCTTGCAAAATCTTTATTTGAGCTTCAAAACTGTTGAAACTTGGTTTTTTGTAGACTCTGGAACATGTTCTAAATCTGATCTAGCTTATTTTGGAATAAAAAACTTGTTTGGTAGCTTATAAATAAGCTCAAAAGCTGTCCCTTTTCTGCCTCAACTGTTGGTGTTTCAGATTTCAAAGTTGGATTCTAGAGCTTATTACTCTATAGGATTAGCTTATAACACTCCTAGATACCTTAGTATAGATAGCTTATTAGGTCTCCCTTCCTCTATAGCTTATTTGTAGGATTACTTAGCTTATTAGCTTATTTCTCTAAGTAATTTCCATTTTAGCTCAATCATCCCTTAATCACTAGCCCATTGCATGCTCCCATAGTTCCATCACTGTTGATTTAAGGTTCCTGTAAGCTGCCCTTAGCTAGAAGTCAGTTTATAGCTTGTAGCTTATTTCAAAGTGCTTATTGGTATCAAGATAACACTGCAGCCCTTAATTTTCACACATAAGCATTACATTTAGTATTTTTCACAGATCTAGATTAACATTTTAGAATTTTCCTGAGATTTTCATGATTTTTGGTCATTGTTAGCTATTTTTCTTAATTAAAAATAGTTTTTAATCACTTTTAATTAGCTTTAATTGCAATTAATTAAGAAAAACTTCAAAAAAATAATTTTTCATTTTTCCCAGTTTAAGAAAAATATAAAAAGTATAAAAAAGATTTTTCCATATTTTTCCCCTTTTATTTGGTATTTTTCACAATTTAAATTAGATTAAAATAGTTTTAAATTAGTAGAAAATAGAAAATTAATCTGAAAAATAAAAAATAGTTTTGAAAAGTCTCTTATGATATTTTAGATTTTATAAAAATAGTTTCACATTTTTCCCTTTGATTTTATAATTTTTTAGAATTTTAATTTAGTTTAAATAGTTAAAAATTAGTTTTTAATTTAAATAAAATCAAGAAAAATCCAAAAAAATAGTTTTAATTCATAATTAGTTTTTACATTACATTTCTAAAGTAAAAGTCATTTTAGGCATTTTTAGGTTATAATTTAGACGTAGTTGCATTTTAATTACGTTTTATTAATTACGTTTTAGTAATTCGCACTTAGGATTTCCCGTAAAATAGATTCCCTTAATTACTTTCCCCATTCCCGTAGTTTAATAATCAAAATCAAACAAATCAAAACATCGAGCATTAAATTCCAAACCAAAAACGACGTTGGCAATTCACGCCTCGTTGGGAAAACGATTCGGGTTGTCTAATCCGTATACACAATCACACACGGGATTTGATTTATTATTCTTTTTCCTAAAGGAATTTGAATCGATCTTCGTGATTATTTTTGATATCGATATTGAGGTTTTTATCCATACACATAACCCCTAAGCCTTCATTATCATAGAATCAGTGTCCGAGCCGTTTTAAGTTTCTTACGGTTAGTCATTCACAAGTGGCTAGCTTGTGTGAGTTAAGCTTGACGTGTCTCTTTCGCTGCAAATCATTCATCATCGGAAGATCTGGCATGGGGATGTGGTAGATTCTTATCAGGATGTTATACATGGCAGCAGTTCATCTGATGTTGCATTGTCTGTTGGTTTGACTGGTTTTGAGTAAGCGAATTTGAGTGTAAATGATGAATCAGCAGAAGTGGACGCCCCACCAAATGTTGTTACTGAAGAAGATGATGATTTTGTTACTAATGAAGATAACGTCGTTGCTCATTTCCTTGATGATGATGTTGACGTGTCTGATGATGATGAAGTGAACCCCACTATTGTTGTTGAAGAAGTTTTATCTAGTGATGATTCTGATTATGACAATTAATTGTTTTTGAATTGTAATTTGATTATGACAATTATTGTTTTTAAATTGTAATTTGAATGAAATTGTTACTATATATTTATATGAATGTGTATATTTATATGAATGTGTATATTAGTATTAATTGGTCCATGAAATTATGTGTTCTTATACTTGTACTTTTACAGATGGCGTGTGTACAGCCTAGATCACACGGCGGGGATGCTGGCGGTGATCCAACAAGATGGCCCTCATTTACTTTGCCGGGCTATTGCGCAGGTAACAAATTGTGATTTTTTTTATTAATATATTTTTTATTTTTTTATAATTTTTATTGATAAAACTGAATTTTTTTTACATGTATTTTCACAACTCAATAACTTATATTTGTAGGTTGAATGATCATCGGTGAGACGGAAAATCGGGCCTTAAGGAAGGCTTTTAGGGAGAATAACGGACAGCCTTTGCCTATAAGCTTTGATACCGATGATCAAGGCACCTTCTCAGCGGTTGGCACTTATGCAGCGCAGTTAAATAGTCTTATTGGGGAACAAGTGAGGCCACTTCCCCTTGATTGCGATTGGGAAGAAATTCCTGATTCTTATAAGGCGCATATAATGCCGGCACTACAGGTTATATTTATTGTTTATTTTATTTCTATTCTTATTGTTATTGACCGTTTAGATATGCTTGTTATATTTAAGTTGTGTGTTTGTTTAAATGCGTATACTTTTTTGCTGACCTATTTCAACCTGGCGCCTTGGTTGAATAATGAGAACAAATTCCAGGTTGGAGATAATCTTTATACGGTGGGGGAAAGGGTAGGAATTGGGCTATGGTTACAGCAGAGGATGCTATACCGAAAATACAAACACAGGCTCAAGTCTAAATACTTTGATATCCACGAGATGCCCGCGGCGGCAAGGGCACATCCGCCACCCCTGAAAGACTGGCTGAACAGAACCCAAGAGGAATGGGAGATGTTGGTTGACTGGTGGTTAGACCCGAAACGGATGGCAAGATCGGTAAAAAATGTAGAAAATCGATCTAAAAACAAGATTTTAACTCACCAAGGTCGACAGTCGTTCGTTCAAGGACGCAACCATCATGTAAGACTCGTTATAATTTTCGTAATTTTTAAAGGTTTTTATATTGTTTATATTTACCTCGTTATCAATTTATTTTATATTGTATGTATAGAGGGTCAACAATAACAATCAAAATGAAGACCTGATTGAAACTTGGAGGAAGGGTCATTTAAAAAAAGATGGCACATTTAAGACGAGAGAGAACGAGACGGCTTACGTAAGTAGTTTATCTCTTAACATGCGTCATTATATTAAGTTACTTCTCATTTATTATTTTTTTCCTAACTTACTTTTTTTTTTTTTTTTTTTTTTTTTTTTTTTTTTTTTTTTTTTTTTGAAATTACACAGAATGAGATCAGGGCCTATCAGGAGCAAGTCAGAGCCGGTGTCATCCCGTACATGAGTAGCATAGAAATATTGGAGCTTGTAGTTCCGAGTGACAACCGCCAGAACATGGCAGGCAGGGGCAGGAGGTTACCTGGTGGTGGCTCAACCTCTAGCAGGTTCACACGTGGGCATGTTGCTCAAGATTACGCTACTATGGAGCATATAACAGAGGCGATGAGGGAAACCAAGGCTGCGCAAGTACGGGCTCGTCAGGCTGAGGCAGAAGCTGCCGCGGCTAGGCAAGAGTCTGCCGCGGGTAGGGAACAGGCTGCCGCGGCCCAAGCCGCAGTTGGGACATTCGGATCTTACCTTCAGCAGTTTTTCACCCACTACAACTCACAAGGTAACCCATTTTCACCTCCCTTTCCCTCGGTACCCATTCCTGGCCCTTTTACCCCTCCCGGCCCTTATGGTTTCCAACGTCCCATTTTCGTCCCCAATAATGCATTTGCCGGTTGTTATCGCCCCACCTTTCCCAACTCTATCACGTGCCCGGGTACTAGTTCGAACTAGGCAATGCTGCCACCAGACCTTAACCGGTACAACTCACAAAATAATCCTCATTTGGGCCAAAATGATCATGTTGATAATAATGATTTGAATAATAATGATGATAATAGTGGGGATAATAATGAGGCGGGCGACGAGGCGGGTGACGAGTCGGGCAGCGATTCGGGCGGCGAGTTCTTTGAGGAGTAGGCGGGAAGTTAGTTTGTGAATTTTAGACTTATTAATATTATGGAATAGTATTGTATTTGTCGAATGTTATCGTGGATTTATGTTAACTTTATAACTTTTGGACATGTTAGCTTTATAAGCTAGTGACTTATTAGTTTGAGACATGTTATTTAGGAAATTTGTGCCTTGTATAGTTTAAGAGTAGTTTACTTTGTATCGTATTTGTTGAATGGTATCGTGGAATTGTGGAATGTTATTCGATCCGTTTAGTAATTTGGTATTGTATCATATTGTCGAATTGGTATTGTGGATTGTGATTGATTGCGGGTTGTATTTGTTTTGGTAGATTTTTTCCGGAAAAAATCTGGAAAAACTGCATTTGCTGCATTTTTTTTTGCCCACCCAGGAAAATTAGGGACGACATTGTCGTCCCTAATATACATACCACATGTCGTGCCATTCTCCAACACAAGGCCACATTTTTTGTATCCAGTGCCACGTGTAGTTACAATTTGGCACGACAATGTCGTGCCTTTCTGTATTTAAATTAACTTTTTCTCGTTATTTTAAAAAGGTAAAAAAAAAAAAAAAAAAAAAAAAGAATGGTACGACAATGTCGTACCATTTTGCAAAACCGTGTCGTGCCAAAGAGTATTTTCAAGTTGAATTGTATTTGGGCCCCACTCTTTTGTCGTGCCAAAACATAAAGCTTATTGTCGTGCCAATTTTTTTTGGGTCAACAGGAATAGCATTACCAAAAAGGCACGACATTGTCGTGCCTTTTTTTCTTTGGGTCGACATCCTTTGCATTTTTGGCACGAGAATGTAGTGCCAAATGGTGCATTTTTTTTTAGTGAGAAGAAGTTGTTTATCCAAAATCTAGTCAAAAGGTTTGCAATAGCGTCACTGATGATGCCTCTTTTAATTTCAAATCTGGTGTTGATCTTCCCGTTTTCCTTCTTGTTGATCGTGGCGGTAAATTTCTCCTTCTAGTCTAGTTGATCCATTCTTCTTATGGTGGAACACTAACTGGTCTTGTTTAATTTAATATCCGAAATCGAATCAAAAGGCTTGCCAAACTTTTGATTCTTCTTTGAAATTTGAACATGCTTCTAGTGGCCTTCCGCTATTTGTGTTTCTTGATGGTGGTGGTAATGATTCTTTTCTTAATCAGGCTTGTATAGTTAGTATTTCTATGTGGAAATGACATTCCACCACTATCTGATCCACTTTTTTTAATGAAAGACTTGCATTTTGCTTCTTATTGATATACTAAGTGCAAAATAGCTATTAAAATATTATCACACTAAAATGAAAAGAAATATGCGTGGTTTAGGGAAATAAGGGTATTTGCGTCTTCATGTGAAAGGTGTGGGCTCAGGTATGTATAATGTAATGAAATACAAAGTTTAGTAACAAGAATAATAATAAAAGAAGTAAAGTATGTAGAATGAGTATTTTTTTTAAGTACGTTAATCATTTATGGCTTTATTAGTTTCAATAGAGGCAAACAGGCTCATGGTTACCCGATTTGTATCTTCATAGAAAAAAAACTCAAACTTTTTTAGATATAAGAAATTAGATTATTACTAAGATACTTTGTGGTATTAGTTTTCTAATTATACTCGACAACTTGATTATCTGTACAAAAACAATATGGAGTCTCGCGTGTCAACCCAACTTAACATGGTTCAACATATTCCATAAAAAATACCTATTTCGACTCGTGATCCTACCGGCCTATATTTTCACTTCTACCGAAAGAACCAACTCCATCTCAACACCCTGTTCTTACCTCACATGTATGACCTGAGTATGTTGCTATTGCTCTAATATACTCAATTTTCCTGCAAAGTAAAAGGAAAATCAGTACACAGTTATATTTATAGTTAACTATATAAAAGAGGGGGAAAATAAGGGGTTTTACACGTGCAAAAGCTGAAAAGTAGAACCCAAACTTGCTAATACACATGTATCCTTATTTCCCATAGAGATACACTTCACAGGTGACCCCAAAGCCAAGAGACAATCGTCTGAAGATGAAATGGGTAAGAAAGAAAAAAAAACATTTAGTCCGGTCTATTGGGAAAGGGAAATATATTAATGATGTAGATTATTCTTACATACTTATTATTTCGAAGGTCAAATGTTTGTACAGTTTCGTTGAGACTTCCTGCGAAGATTTTTGTTCCTCTTACATATACAGACGTGACACGTCAAAGATCTGCAAATCAATTATAAATTTCAGCACATGCCAATTTAAAATTCTGATTATTTCTATGTTACTATATGGAAAGAAAATGAAACCTGCATAGGCTGACTACTTGGAGGTCTTATGTCCCAGAGACGCACACATGAGTCGGCTGATATAAGCACGGATCTAGATACATTAAACTTTATCCCATTAACTTGATTAAAGAAGGTGGAATAAAAATACTAAGTAACTTGTACAACAAAATATGCAATAAAAAGAAGTTTAAGGCAATGTAACAAGGTTAGCTTTGGCTTTTTGATGATGCAAGCATGAAATAAGAATTTTGATAATCATAATTATAGGCCTTTTAAGCTTCCTGCCATTAACTTTGGTACTAAACTTGACAATTATATAACTCATACTTTTCTAATTCACACCCCTATTTTTTAAGGGAGCTTTTACTGAACTAGCAAGAAGCTAGAAGAAGAAACATATTACAAACAAGTTTTACAAGCAGAGATAGGGTCATTTAGCTAATCAAGCCATAAAGGCCGAAAGGTTTTGAATATGTTTACACTGTTTCACCTGATGAACAATTGTTGGGTATTAAGAGTCTGAACACTTGGTAGTGCTCAAGCACTTTCAGTTTACACTAGCAGTACTAACTGGCGTTAGTACTGCCAGAGCAATATTTGTACTGCCAATTAAAGTTGCTAAAGATGTTCATACTGCTGTGTCTGGAAGATAAGTGTTTGTACTGCTTTGATAAGAAAACGTGTAATGTGAAAAGTATAGAAGATATTCAGAAGATATCTTATATGGTTAGACTTATACGTATATTGTGCATATTTAGAATATTCATAGTTATCTTGTAAAGGACTCCTTATTTCTGTAAAAGGAGGCCTTAGGGTATAGAGAAAAATGTGTATCGGTTTAAGAGTTTATAGCTTCAAGGTTGTTTGTAAACCTAGTACTAAAGCAAGAGTACTCGTACTATTTATAATAATATTGAAGCTGTTTCATTGTGTTCATTCTTGTGTTTACAATTACTACTCAAACAATTCTTCTTTGTTCAAGCTAAGTGTTAGATACTGCATAACACCTAGTTTCACCAAACAGTTTCTATAAGAGTTGTGCTAGATCTATCTAGTGTAACTTATTCTTTAAAAGCATAAGGAATTTGATCGTGGTTAATCTGGGATCAATAAGTGGTATCAGAGCTTGTGATCTAGAAGCTGCTGATTAAAGAAGAACTTGTTATTCAACACAAGATCTTGGAGACTAAGATGGACTCTGAATCTACTCAGATGATGGTTGAAACAAAGATTCTTGTTCTCAAGCCTAGTGAGTATGAAATCTAACGTATGATAATTGAGCAGCATATGATGATGATGGACTATGCCATGTGGGACATAGTTGAGAATGGGAATGTTAAATCAAAGGTTACAAAAGTTAGAGACAACACTGAAATCTTGGCTCCTACTACTAATGAAGAGAAAGCCCAGAAGAGGTTGGAGATGAAGGCCAAAGCTACTTTACTGATGGCTCTACCCAATGAGTATCAGTTAAAGTTTTTCAATATGAAAGATGCTAAATCCTTGATGGAAGCAATAGAGAAAAGATTTGGAGGCAATGATGTTACCAAAAAGACATAAAGAATCTGTTGAAACAGCAATATGAGAACTTTTCTGCCTCAAGTTATGAGATGTTGGATCAGACTTTTGACAGATTGCAAAAACTTGTGAGCCACTTGGAGATTCTGGGAGCTGAAATTGAACAAGAAGATATCAATAGAAAATTCCTAAGAAGCGTGTCACCAGAATGGAACATGCATTCAATTGTATGGAGAAATAAGGATCTCGAGACCACAACTTTAGAGGATCTTTATAAAAATCTAAAGGTTTATGAGGCTGAAGTAAAATAGATGTCGGGCTCAAGTTCTAACTCACAGAATATGACATTTGTGTCATCAAGAAGCACCAGCAGCACTAATGGTGAAGTTTCTATTGCTCAGGGAGTTTGTACTGCTGATACTAAAGTTAATACTGCCAACTCTGAAAACTTGAGTGATGCCAAGTTTTACTCTTTGCTTGTTGGACATTCAAGCAGTTCTCAATTTCTTCATGAAGACTTGAAAAAAATCCATCCTGATGATGTGGAGGAGAGATTTAAAGTGGCAAATGGCTATGCTGACTATTAAGGCAAAGATGACAGGGTAGGATTTGACAACTCTAAAGTAGAATGCTTCAACTACAGGAAGAAGTGTTATTTTCCAAGAGAGTGCAGATCTCCAAGGACACAGGATAGTAGTCGAAGAGATGAAACAAAAAGAGTTGTACCAATTCAAGAGAATTCTACAACATCTCTGGTGTCCTATGATGGTCTTGGAGGATATGATTGGAGTGACCAATCAGAGGAGGGGCCAACCAATTATGCACTGATGGCATATTCTTACAAAAGTTCTTCAAGTTCAGACTCTGAGGTATCCAATGAGTAAAATTTTTCAAGTTCTTGTTTTTATAATTCTAGTTATGAACAATTATTAAAATATTATGAACAGACTAACTTAATGATGTTAAGCTATAAAGAATGTCTAAAATCTGTAGAACAAAGATTAGAATTCTTTAAGGCTAATGATGTAGTGTTTTGTGAAAAGATTAGAGTCTTAGAGTCTGAAACCTATAGGAGAGACTTAATCATTGAGGATATTGTTAATACAAATAAGCCGTAAAAACGTTTATTTATATTTTACGATCTTCTAATGTTTTGTCGATAACAAACGTAAAATCATGTTAACGAAACAAATAAAATACGTAAATGGTTTGAACTAATAGTTTCTAACATATTCACATTTTCACATAAAACACTAAAACAAGTATAAGTGATTTTATGATTTAGTAATACATATGTACAACAACTAGTGTTTATATATTTGGGTAAAATATACACATAACTAGTATGTAGTATATTGGGTATTATAAATGGGTAGAAACTTAAGTATCACAACCCATTGGGCAAATACATTGAATGTAGTTGGGTACAACTCAAAGCCCATAACCCATGGATCTTGACCCATAACCCATTGCATGACATCATGCTTATATCATACATGGATAATATCCATAAGACCCACGGATCAACCCATACCCAAGTGACTAAGTGCATTGCACTCAAAGATACATTGTATCAATCCAAAGATCCATGGTTCAACCCATGACCCATAACCAAAATACCCATGGGCAAAGAGGAGCGTTCCACGGATCCCTAGCTTAACGCTAGACGGATCCCTTGTGGAAGGGATCCGTGGGATCCGGGGAAACAATAGGATTTTTCCTCTATAAATAGTGAGCCATTTCTTCATTATATCTCACCCCTTTCCAATACACTTTCTCCCCTGAGTTAAATCTCACTAACCTTAGATCCAAGAGATCTATGTTTGCAGTTTTGTTTTTGTGTGATCTTCTAGGTTCCTTTTAAAGGCAAGATCACCACCTTTGAAGTCGAGCAAGCTCAAGTCCATGAGTTGCCATGCTTCCTCATCATCAAGGCTATTGAAGTCCTCTTGTTGATGATCTCTTTCTTTCTTCAAAGAAGTGTAGTGTTGAAGACATTAGTGAAAGATGTCTCAAGTGTCAAGACGAAGATATTAGTGAAGGGTATCTATCGTCTATAGGATAAGCACTTGTGGTAGGTGCTTAGAAGTCAAGACAAGAAGCATTAGTGAAAGGTGCTTAGAAGTCAAGACTTGAAGCATTAGTGAAAGGTGCTTTGAAGTAAAGATACAAGACATTAGTGAAAGGTGTCTTGTAGATCTAGTCAAAGGCATTAGTGAAAGGTGCCTTAGATGTACATTCGATATGGTGTGTTTCGATGTACTAGATACACTAGCATTAGATCCAAGGATATTGATGTCCTTGATGATGTTGTAAAGGAGTATATCTCCTTTGGGATTAGTCGTTGGTGTAGTGTGGTAGTAGTTCCTCCATTGCAATGGAACTAGGTGCTTAGCCTAGTACCTAATAAAGGCTAGGCGATGTTGTGAAGGTATAGTTCACCTTGGTGTGAAAGAACTAGGTGCTTAGCCTAGTACCTAATAAAGGGTAGGCCACATTGTGAAGGTGTAGTTCACCTTGGTGTGAAAGAACTAGGTACTTAGCCTAGTACCTTATAAAGGGTAGGCGACGTTGTGTAGGTTTGGTTCACCTTGGAGTGAAAGAACCTGGTGGTTAGCCTAGCACCGGAAAAAGGGTAGGCGACGTTGTGAAGGCTTCTCCGCCATAAGGAGATTGGTGTAGTGTTTACAAACTCTCGAGTAGGTGACTCGGGGAGTGGAGTAGGGCAAGGAAGGTGTCCTTGTAGTCGAACTACTATAAATACTCGCGTTGTAGTTTTGTGCTTCTTACTCTTATCTTTTCATTACATATCTTTATATGCTTGTCTATCAACATCCAACACACACAACCAAATAGATTGACATAAGTCGATCTAAATAGTTTAAAAGGAAGTTTTAATTGGTAAAACTATTCAACCCCCCATTCCAGTTTTCCACAGATCTTAATATTCAGCTTGGTAAGGTTCAACTAGAGAAGGATAGCATTCAATTTACTATTGATAGTTTTAATGGTGCATCAAGGTATCTTTTTTGGGTAAAAGGTCAAAGACCCGGTAAATATATTACTCCAAAAAACGTTTAAGTACAAAGGATATGGGTGAATCCCATATCTCAGCCCGTTACATAGGCAAAAAGCTTACATAATAAGATACTTCTTATTCTCTATATAAGAAAATAAACCACTACTCAAAATATAACATTAGCTCATATGGAGATAAAATTACTTCCTACCAAGGCCTTGGAGCTTGATACCATACCTGTCATAATAGGCATCCAAGTTTCCTGGAAGATCGTAAACCTGATCTGCATAGTTATCATAACCATAGTCATCATAGTCATCTTCGCGATCATGACCACCACCAAATAGATTACTTGTCTCATCAAAGGTGTTCACAACCTCCTCATCATCACTATCTGAATCCACAATCTCTCCCACCTTAGTGAATGGGTTAACCCTCTTAGTAATCGACAAATATTTGATAAAACCTTAAAAGGTATAGGTTATAATGTTGTTGCTCCTACTGTAACTGGATTATTTGAGCCTACCAAAGATCTGTCTTACATGGGTTTAGAAGAGTTTAAAGAATCTGAATTTGATTATAGTAAGTATGGGTCTAAAAAGGAATAAACTCAGACAAATAGGCAGAGTGATGCTCCAATTATTGAAGATTGGACCTCAAATGATGAACAGATAGAGTCTCAGCCTAGCGTGTTTCAAAAGCCTGTTAAGTTTGTCAAATCAGCCACTACTAGGGAAACGTGAAAGCTTGTTGAAGAACCAATGATAAACACTGTTAGGCCTAGAGGAAACCAGATAAATTGGAATGGCATGATGTCAAATAGGCTAGGAAGTGACTTTCAAATGGTTAATAAGGCTTGTTTTATTTGTGGTAGTTTTGATCACTTCCAATATAGTTGTCAGAAAAATAAAAGGCAAAATGTGGTCAAACCTGTGTGGAACTATGCACAAAGGGTGAATCATTCAAATTTTGATAGAAAATCTCACCCTCATGATATTGTGAATATGGTCAAATCTGTGTGGAACTGTGCCACAAGTTTCCTACAGACGTCTAATAAATACAAATATTGTGAATGTGGTCGCAAATCTATGGGAAAGTTGCGGCGAATTTCACACAAAAACTTGGTCAACAATTTAGTGTGCAAAGAGTGAGAAATGTGGGAAATTTACTAGATATTTCCCACCGAAATTTGGTCAATAATATGGTGTGTAATTTGTCGGTATTGTGTGTGAAATTTCACGCAGTTTCGCTTCTGTGGGAACATTTTTGTGGGAAAACTAGTTTGTGTAGTAGTGTAATTTAGTTTATAGTAACAAATTATTTTTTTTGCACGTTCCGAATTTCTTATAACAATTTTCAATTGCATTTTTAGTTATTACCATTATTATTATTATTTACTATTAGGCTAATTCGCGGCATAGATATAATAGAATTTATTTAGTAAACAATTTTTCTTGGTTATATGCTTGACGAATAATTTTTTGCGTACAATGTTTTTTTAGTTGTAATTGTATTTTTATTCTTCCAAAATTAAGTGTAATGGAGTGCAAATAAATGCTTTAGATATTATTAAATGTTTTTACATACTAACATTTAAGTTAAATTAAATGACTTTAATCTCATGTATGATAAACTAAAATATCATTTTAGAGCTAATTGGGAAAATAATTTTTGACAAAAACTAAATCTTTTCAATAAAAGTAATTATATTAGTAATTATCTTCACAAAATAAGTCACATTCAGACTATACATAATCATTATCTAAAAAGAACTAAAAAACTAAATACATGTATAGATAATATCTTCTTTTCTAGTATTTATTTTTAAAAACTTATAATAAACATAATAGTTTAATTCATAACTTATATTATGAATTAAATGTGGTTAATTGTGTCCAAAGAGATTGTTTTTTAGTTCAAGGACTATCATTTTGGCTAAGTTACATCGTTTGTTATTAGATAACAAAATTATGATATAACAAAACTACCATATGACCTCCAATATGAATTTTGTTTAGTTCGAAATGGTAGTCTTATCCTTGTGAATTAGAAACACTTTACTAGAAGGTCCATTAACGACTAATATTAGTTGAGTTAGGTGGTGTTTGTTTTTTAAGAGGCTCTGAATCTGAATCTGAACCGCACATCTGAATCTGAATCTGAGGCGTAAATGTCTGAATCTGACCGCATCTGAACGGGAAAAAAAACTCATGTTTGAACTGCACATTTGCATGCTCGTATTTTTTTTTTCTATTTTTTCTGTGTCAGCAAGAGGCAACAAGAGGTATTCAGACACCCCTATCAAGTCTAGACCATTAAGATCTTACTGCCTCTGAACGCGTCTGAACGGGAAAAAAAAAACAAACGGTCTGAACAACCAAAATGTCTGACCGCGTCTGGACGGTTCAGATTAAGAGGCTATTAAGAGCCTCTTTATGAAAAAACAAACACCACCTTAGTGTAAATCATCTAAAATTCACCTTTTAGCACATTTTCTATGAACAATTACACTTAAAAAACTTACCATAATTATGTTCAATATAATAATATACCCCTTTCAACTTACTATATTTAGTATTAATAGATATTTAATGTTTTATATCAAAACTCGATGCTAGTACTGGCACAATTAGGTACAATATATGATTGGAGATGACAATTTTATTGGTGTTGGAATGCTAGTGTAGGATACTCTTTTTCCTTACTATATTTGAATATTTTTGAAGCACTTGGTCGAAATAGCATTAGTCGATCTTTGAACAACAGTCATTTTAAAATGAAATCGAAAACTAGTTTTCAATTTATCCAAAAAAGATACAAGGAGAATTATTGTTGCCATTTGAGGGAGGAGAGAGATCCTCTCAAGTTATTTATAACTTGATTAATCAACTTGCAATTATCAATCGTTGAATCAAATCTAATGGCTCAAATCATTTCATTTCTTTTAATTTGAGCCATTGAATTTGATCCAATGGTTAATAATTGCCCAACTTGATCAATCAAGTTATAAACAGCTTGAGAGGATCTCTTCCCTTTGAGGGATGTAACAATAGGGAACTAAAAAACTGTATTATCATATTCATTGAACTATCAAAATTACATGATAATAAATATAAGATAAACAGACGAAACTTTAACTCGTAAATGGACCAAACTAACTAGCCTAAGAAAAATATGCTTTGGGCTTTATTGAACTAACATCCTCTCGAAACTCATCATTCTAGATCAAGATACAATAAGAGTATGATAACAAGACTTAAAATGAAACTAAAGTAATTAAGACGACACGAGATTCATAACAAGATCCAGATGAGAATCAGCCAAACGTAGAGCATAAAAGACAAACTAGATTGAGGAATCAGAAACAAATGCAAAACAGAGTTAAGAAGAACAAAAAACAAGTTGTTGATTTCGAAATAAAATATATAACTAAAAGTATCAAATTTATTTTTCTCTCTCCCTTTAGCGAACGATGGCGTAGAAAACCCTAACCTTACTTGCTATCAGATTGCTAAAATCCTAATCGTTCTTTGAATCTTAATCGTTTGTTAAACGTTCATGTATTTGATTAAGCTTTGTTGAGCCCACATGCATATTTGTTTATCAAATTTCAATACCCTGTTTATACCCTCAATTGAAGCAAACTTGAATAAAAAAGCCCGTTTAGTTCATCGTTACTCGAACTACGCCAAACGTCTTCCATGCATTCTATAACATATTGGATTTCACAAACACATCAAATCATGATTATAGTTAGGCGTATTGCTTGAGTTTTTTAGAGAGAGAAAGAGTTAGAGGTTTGGGAACTTAGTGAGAGAAAGTAAAAGTATTAATATGAGCTCCAACCCTCTACCTTGAGAGGTAGAGGGTATTTATAGTCTTACATAAAACCCCACCTACGGGCTATGGATCAGGCATACAGTGGGTAAAGACCCGTCCGTCCTCCACGGTGTTACTAATTAACTAAATACTACTTAACATTAAATAACTACGACTACGAGCTTTCTAACGATTACATATTCTTGAGGTGACCGACACTTTAATAACTGGATTTACTAAATCCTAACACATTCTTAACATAGTACTCAACAACCGGAAATGCTACTATTTTACCAATGAAATAACCATACAAGCAAAAACCAAACCTTGAATGAACATCCAAAATAGAAACATTAGGAATTTTAAATTCAGCCTTTGCATTAACAAGTTTATCCGAGTCCAAATATCTAATATTACCTTATTTCGTAAAATTTCAATAGTGTTCACCGTTCACCTTCACGTTTGGTACACTCTGGTCCCCCATTAGCCCCACCTTTCCTCTTGGGTACATCACTATCAGTTGCATTTCTATGTGTATTAGGGACATTATCAATTCTAGAATCCTTTGGAGAACTATTTGTTTGATCAGCAATAACATCAGCAGTAACATTAGATGTTCTAGCACCATCAAGACCTGTTCCCGAAGTCGTCCCCACATTATCAGTACCATCCTTCATACTAGGTTCATCTACAGTAGCAGTAGCCAAAGGTGAATCCAGTTTAGTCATTCGTTGTGGTTGTAACAATTGTCCATCAGCCCCACGTATCCTTCCATGAGCATTGCGCATTGTTGCAGTCAAGTCACTCAGCTTTGGAAAAGATATGTTGTCGCTTAAATCTATAAAATTAACATTCGAATCAGTTTCAACATATTTAACATCGTTTTTCCAGCACATATGAAATACAAAAATCACATCATAAAAAGTAGAAGAATAAAAAAAAAACAATTGGCACAAACTCTAAAAATCGTTAATTACCCTAACGACCAACTGATACGAAAGAGAAATGATTAAGGATTGCTTAGATCATTTGATGATCGTATAAACTCAGTGAAAAGATTCCACACAAACCAATAACAATTACATAAACGAAAACACAAACCCTAAAAACCAGATAAACCCTAGACGATCCAAAAAAAAATCAAGCAGGATAAATTCATTATAGTGTTTACTGAACAAGGATACAAGAATATAATAGCATAATTATATGATGATTAATGGAGGTTTAACTTCTAATTTATCTTATACCTTGCCACATAAATACATTTTAGCCACATCATCTGACTTTTTTTTGGTATAGAGTTTCTCGGTAAAATATATTACACCAAAAAATAGTTAAATACAATAGAATGTGGCTGAAATACCACATTAACTTTAAGCAACCTCTTGAACAATAACTAGATCATTTATGACATTCCACAAAACAACCACACTAACTATATACACAAACTAGAACACCAAAACTATCCAACTGCTACATTAGAAGTAGTCATTTCATCATAAACATTCTCAATATCAGCATCATCATCAATCTCTTGTATATCATGCAAAATACTCATCCCATCTTCCTTCATGAGGAGGTCAAAGTCCTCATTCTTACTCGACCAAATACCATTATTCCTAGGAGGCGCCCTCACCTTTTTCCTTGTATCATTGATTAAGTCTTAAACTTCATCCGTGTCACTTCTAGTATCCACTTTTAAACTTCCTATGTCACCCCTAGGGTCCCAAGACAAGTTTGTTTCATTTTTTTTCACAATTGAGGTATCGAATTCAATCATATCATCTTGGTCCTTTAAAACATCAAAGGGTTCTTAGAGGATATATTATTAGTAGCTTGAACACTTAAACCAACATTACTCGTGGTAGCCTATTTACCATATGATGTAGATGCATGATTTGCATCCTTAGACTGAGTTGAAGAAGCCTCATTAGTGTCCACAGGAATCGATGTATTAGGTTTCTCTTGATTATTATTCGTTTTACCAATAGTACGATAGAAGTAATTTGTTTTAGGTTTATTCAAATGAATCCCATTTATATGTCGTGGCTTAGATGGTTGCTTCCCTTTCCCATTCTTATGAGTAACCTTGACAAAACCATCATCCATAACCTGAGAAAGAGTAGAAACCTTAACCCGAATAGGACATTGCTCATCTCTATGATCGAACATCTTACATGTATCACATCGAGGAGGTTTCCATTCATATTATACTTCAATAGTTTCCATAGAGTGTCCCAACCCGTTAGGCAATGGTATAGCCACAACCAAGTGTCCAATAGAGCTGATTTGGATGAAACCTCAATAAGAGCACGAGCATAAGTATTACGACCCAAAGAGTTAAGGTACATTGAACTAGTGTAGGCATCTAATATTATGCGGCGTCGCAAATTAGTAGTAATCAAACTAAGACCAACTTCTGAAAATGCAACAATAGGCACGTTATGTGGTTTAACCCAAACCGGAGCCGTGGTAATTTCCTTTTTTTAAAAAAAAACTGTATTAGGTGTCCAAAAATTTAAGACAATAGGAACTGACCTAATAAGCCACTTACCATTTTCTAGAATTTTTTACATACCCGACTTATTAGCAAATTAGAAAAAGAAAAAACCATTTCTAAGCAGAACACATTACGAACCGAACTTAGCCCAAGTATTTTTAACATAATCTTCACCAATGGAAAACGCAAGAAGATTACCAATAAATTACCCATATATGGTATTAGCAAAACAAGTACTAACCTTCTCTACCGCTTACCATGCAATAGCAACTCACCACAATCCACACGCTCATCATTCCTCAACTCCATAACTTGAATTGACTTCTTTGGTGCGTTCACCTTAAACATGGAGGTAAATGAGACTTTGTTTCCAAAACTAGTCGATGTAGCAGCTTCACCCTCTTTACCATTCAACAACATACCATTTGTGGTGGTCTTTGAAGGAGCACTATCCAAGACAACCGATAACGCTACACGCGTCGTTCGGGGTCAAAGGAACTTCTTTTTTGTCGAGCAAGTTTTTCAACACCCTAGGCAGTGAACCTAATCGTTGTAGTGTAGTATTAGGGTAAGCCACGGGTGTTGATATCGTTCTCTAGGGGAATAGGAATGCTAGTGAGAAGTTACTACGCTAAGGTTGTGGTTGAGGAAGATTATTTTTTATCTTTTTATATTTTTTAAGGAAAGGAAAGGTACGAATCTCGGGGTTTGAATTTGGGGTGGGGGGGGGGGGTTGGTATTGCTACCGATTACTCTACTTATCTAATTATCTAATCTAAGGTGTATGTAGTCTATGTATAATTAATGTGTGCTCGTATGATAGTTTAAAGATGTGTTTACTTAGGTTTTACTACTCCTTAATTATCTCCTATTGGTGGTTGAATTTTCACGTCCTTATTCCTAGTTGCGTTGTGTGTCTAAGGTTGTAGGGTATGCGTTTCTCCCTAACTCTTTGAACTTACCAAAGGGTCTCGTCTACAAAACCCACTAGGGATAATAAACTCTTACTCTAAGGCACTCTTTGGATGGTTTAGCTTACAACTACTCAAGGAGTCATATTCTAAGGTTCACAAAGATTTAATCAAGCATTAAGTACACAACGAATGACCTATCGCATTACTAGATCATTAATCAACTAAGATAAGAAACAACCAATCAATATTCAATAATTAAGTTTCATATTCCCTAAGCAAACACACAAGTAAATTAGCCGGACATGGAAAACATGCAAGCATACACACAAATAATCAAAGACATAAATGTATTAATGAAGTAAAACACTTATCTTGGTGTAATATAGGGTTTGGAACCCTAAAATACTGTACAAGACAGCCTTGGTTCGGTTTAGGTTTTTACTCCAAAAGACTACACACCAAATACTGAAAAATTCGGATTCTATATATAAGATTACACATGCGACGGCGTCACCTTATGTTTTGTGACGCCGTCGTGTCGCCGTCATTAGGGTTTCATCTTGGCCACGTTAGACTTGCGACGGCGTCACCTTATGCTTGTGACACCGTCCTCTTCAGCTTCTGACACCGTCTGGATTACATCTAGGCCGTCTGAGTTGCGACGGCCTACTCTTTTAAAACTTGACGTCGTCACTTGAAAATGGGAGTTTTGGCTTCTGTCCCGTCACAAAGATCCTCCGACGGCGTCACAATTAACACCTGACGCCGTCACCTTATGTTTCAGCAGCTTTGAGTGTCACGATTCTGACTTTGGCCATTTTCTTCGTATAATCGCGCCTTTTCGTCCAAATAAGTGCCATTCCAGCATTTTGCCTTCAAGAGACCTAAAAAGTGAAAAGGAACGATATTAAGCAATAACGGATACAAAAGTGATAAAATAAGGGCTTAAACGACCCCTCAAAAAGGTACCTTTTAAAACCTTATCAAATATCCCTACACTTGGTATTTGCTTGTCCTCATGAAAATGTGCTTTTAGCCAATTAATTTATAAGTTAGAGGTCATGAAGCATTGGTTTAAAACAGTCCACAACACATATAAGCCCCGCAAAAGTCTTAACAAGCACGGAAATTACATACTAGCACCTCACATGGGGTGTTTAGATACTCACATCTCTCTCGGGTGTATATGAAATATAACAAATTGGAAATGGAAGATAAACACTCATTAACCGGTCCTAGTACATAGATTACCATAGGCTTGAGAATAGATCAAACCTCCATCGCTTTGGCGTAAGCACCTAGGAAAGACTATCAAAGAGGTCTTTAAAGGGTTGTAATGTTAGGCTTACGGTAGGGAAACAAAGGGTTTAGTGGGATAGGCTATATAGTGGTGGCAAGTCAAAAATCTCTATGTTAAATGCATAAGAAGAATGGCGTTGCTAAGCCAAGACTCGACACTCTAAACTCTAGCTAACTGAAATAAACAAACATAAAATTTAAAGGATAGATGTAGGATGGCAGCCCGTATGTTTTTTTTTTTTTTTTTTTTTTTTTTCATACACTTTTACTCTACCATCCTCTACGGTAACATCAAAATGATAGGGATTTATAGGCACATTCCTACACTTGAATTTTTATTACTCTAACACTAATTTGACCCGAATTGAAAAGATCAAAACACTTGGGGTACATTATTACGCAAACAAAGGGAATTTGAATTTAACGTTCCCTTCCCGTCATTTCATAAACTTTAACTTTTCCCATGAATCCCAATCGTCCCAAAACTGTATACAAAGGATATGACTCGACTTAGCAACTCATGCAAGCAACCAGATAATTGAACTAAGGGTTTAGGGTGATAACAATAATGCACTAAAAGTGAGTGCATACAGGGTAGGCTAAGGCGATTTGGGTGACATTTGGGGGTGAGGTGTAAACAATGCTCTTCATTGATATTCCGGAAAAACCGAAACATCACGAGAACCGCGAAAAGGATAGGCTCTGAGGGGTTAACTAGGGGTATCGTGTACTAAAGATGAGTACAACGCAAAGGGTGTGGGGGAATTACTCAACCGATGTGGAAGAAGTAATTATATTACGGGTATCAAATAAGGGTTATCCTAATGCCTCTTATCATTTAGTTATTCCTAACTACACAAGTGTAGTCTTACTAGCGATCTCGGAATGCATCACAAAACAAGTTCTAGAATCTAATATACTACCGGTTCACACTCTAAGCATTAAAGATGAATGCTTTAATTTCTACTAATCAAAGGGCGATCCTCACATTTTGGGTGGAATTTAGGTGGTAAAGGGTTTTTGTGCTAGTCATATAACTTCCTATCCGTGAGACGCTTTTGTTAAGAATAATGGCCCACTCCTATATGTTATGAAAAATTTTAAATTTGGTGCCAAAATTACCCTAACCGACATTTTCTCATGGTTTATTACACAAATACAATTGGACAAAGCAAATAATCAAGGATAAACATAGTTTCAAAGTTCCCGTTTTATTTTCCATCCCTACACTTAAACTGAACATTGTCCCCAATGTTCCCCGAAAGTATCAAAGTTATGATAATAGAAGGTAATTAAAAACGAAAGAAACTAATACTCCCCTGATTAGCTCGGTAGGATCCATGTGAAGTAGTGGTTAAATCCTTTCCAAGAAGAATTTATGCGTGAAAAGCTCCTTCCAATCTTATGTAACTTCTTCTTGATAAATTAAACCTGCACACTTGAAGAAACAAATGAAACCTTCGCGTAAAATCGGCGGTAATAATATATATAAGACTCGATTTAAACTAGGATATAATGCTTGTGGAATGGATGTTTACAAAATTTCTGGAAAATTAAGACCTGGAAAATTCCAAATTTTTTTAAGTAGCTCAGAAAACGAGAAAAAAGTAATCTGTTGTTTTTACTCCTTCCTGAAGCCGTCAGGTTGCGATCCTGACGCCGTCAGGTTATCCTGACAAAAACTGGTCTGCGATTTTCTGGAAAAAATTCTGGAAAATTTACATCTTTAGAATCTGGAAAAATTTCTGCAAAACATCCATTATGACTCGATACAAGTATTTGACTCGAACAAACACACAAATATATCTTTTAATGAATTGTTATTCTCATGTTTACATTTCCTTGAAAACGTGTGTAATCCTCCCTACACTTATCCCTTATGTAAAATACCTTTATATGCAATTAAGACGAGCTTAAAAACAAAATAAAGCATTTTTACAAATTTAAACATGAGAATAAACAATCAATAAAAGGCATATGACACTAACAAGCAAACAATTAAGCATGGGCTGCCTCCCACGAAGCGCTTTTCTTTATTTAAGAGTCTTGTAGCTAGACTCGTAGTCGTGCTCCTACGTTACTTCATTACCGCCACCTTGACGGTCTCTAATGGGGGATTCCATGTTGTAGAAGTGCCCTATGATGCACCTCTCTAAGAGTTCGTCCTCTCCCCACTTGGTCCTATATTTCGGTCCTAAGTTCAAGCAATCCTTATAGAATCCGAAAATCTTAGCCATAACATAATCTACTCCTTTTTCCCTATCCTCATCATTCCTATAATAGACCGACAGTTTAAGTTCTTTCATCATTAGAGAGTGATGAAAACTTCTCAATCTTAAACGGCATTTGGTAAGCTATGTCATCGGTCTCATCCTTGAATCGCACTACTCCTAACGAGGGATTATAGGTCATCCCGGTGCTTTCTATGAAAGGTTTTCCTAGAATAACATGGGACAAGCTAGGGTCTATGGCCGTGCTAATATCATCCACAATTATGAAGTCCGTAGAAAACGTAAAACTACCTACATAAACGGGCAATCCCTTAACTCTACCAAGAAAATTGCACTTAACCCTAGGATTATCGGGTTCTTGCCTAGTTGGAATAGGCTTCTTCATTACCCAGTTGTAGTAGGTGCTAGTCATTATGTTGATTGGGGATTTGCGATCAATGTAGGCCTTTCCCATAAAAAGGTGTCCTATGAAACATGGTATGTTAAGATTCCAAGGGTTCCCAAACTTGATTCGAGGGCTTTTCCTAACATACATGTGACGGAGGTCACGCACTAAGTGAGGGTGGCGAGATAGTTCTTCTTCCGTAGGAAACTTATTGAAATAGTCATTGTCTACTTCATCTACTTCCTCGGAAAAAATTGAGCAAGGAAGCGAGAGGTAAGATCATCCCAACTTGAGATGGAGCCGGCGGGAAGTCGCTCAAGCCAATTACTAGCTTAGTCCGTAGAGAGAATTGGAAGAGACGCAGGAGCGTGGTCTCCCGAGTAGTAGCATCAAGGTCGATGGAATCGACAATTTGAGGAAATCCCTCAGATGCTGATTTGGATCTTCGGAACGAAGTCCATGGAATGCACATCCGTTTGCACCAACGGATGGTGTCGGATCGCAGGGTCGTAGGTTGGGCTTGGTCGGGAAGCTCAATGGTGTTCCTATAGCCTAAGTGGCTTGGTCTCGAGTATTCACCAAGAGTACGGGCTCTTGGCGGGTCAATGTGGTGGTGTGGTATCACCTTCCATGATGAAAAGTGATGGGGTTACGAACAAAGGTCAACGAAGAAGGGGGATAGACTAAGAGAAAGCTAAAAATGAGAAAAAATTTACTTGATAGGAATCAAGCAAAGAAACCTAAACGAGGTGGACTACTAACTAGCTATTCTATTCCCCGGCAACGGCGCCAAAAACTTGATAACGCTACACGCGTCGTTCGGGGTCAAAGGAACTTCCTTGCTCGAGCAAGTTTTTCAACACCCTAGGCAGTGAACCTAATCGTTGTAGTGTAGTATTAGGGTAAGCCACGGGTATTGATATCGTTCTCTAGGGGAATAGAAATGCTAGTGAGAAGTTACTATGCTAAGGTTGTGGTTGAGGAAGATAATTTTTTATCTTTTTATATTCTTTAAGGAAAGGAAAGGTACGAATCTCGGGGTTTGAATTTGGGGGGGGGGGGGGGGTTGGTATTGCTACCGATTACTCTACTTATCTAATTATCTAATCTAAGGTGTATGTAGTCTATGTCTAATTAATGTGTGCTCGTATGATAGTTTAAAGATGTGTTTACTTAGGTTTTACTACTCCTTAATTATCTCCTATTGGTGGTTGAATTTTCACGTCCTTATTCCTAGTTGCGTTGTGTGTCTAAGGTTGTAGGGTATGCGTTTCTCCCTAACTCTTTGAACTTACCAAAGGGTCTCGTCTACAAAACCCACTAGGGATAATAAACTCTTACTCTAAGGCACTCTTTGGATGGTTTAGCTTACAACTACTCAAGGAGTCATATTCTAAGGTTCACAAAGATTTAATCAAGCATTAAGTACACAACGAATGACCTATCGCATTACTAGATCATTAACCAAATAAGATAAGAAACAACCAATCAATATTCAGTAATTAAGTTTCATATTCCCTAAGCAAATACACAAGTAAATTAGCCGGACATGGAAAACATGCAAGCAGACACACAAATAATCAAAGAAATAATTGTATTAATGAAGTAAAACACTTATCTTGGTGTAAGATAGGGTTTGGAACCCTAAAATACTGTACAAGACAGCCTTGGTTCGGTTTAGGTTTTTACTCCAAAAGACTACACACCAAATACTGAAAAATTCGGATTCTATATATAAGATTACACATGCGACGGCGTCACCTTATGTTTTTTGACGCCGTCGTGTCGCCGTCATTAGGGTTTCGTCTTGGCCACGTTAGACTTGCGACGGCGTCACCTTATGCTTGTGACGCCGTCCTCTTCAGCTTCTGACGCCGTCTGGATTACATCTAGGCCGTCTGAGTTGCGACGACCTACACTTTTAAAACTTGACGTCGTCACTTGAAAATGGGAGTTTTGGCTTCTGTCCCTTCACAAAGATCCTCCGACGGCGTCACAATTAACACCTGACGCCGTCACCTTATGTTTTTAGCAGCTTTGAGTGTCACGATTCTGACTTTGGCCATTATCTTCGTATAATCGCGCCTTTTCGTCCAAATAAGTGCCATTCCAGCATTTTGCCTTCAAGAGACCTAAAAAGTAAAAAGGAACGATATTAAGCAATAACGGATACAAAAGTGATCAAATAAGGGCTTAAACGACCCCTCAAAAAGGTACCTTTAAAAACCTTATCAACACCCTCATGAGTACTAATGCTAACATCATTCTCATGTGAAGGCGACAACGCATTACCACCGTTACCCACAGCAGGACCATCATCAATGGACGGATCATTCTCCTTCACAGAATTTCCACTCCCTCTCCTTTTTACTGTCAAAAAACCTTTTCCATACTAAATCATGTACGTACCACAGTAGCAATACACAAGAAGCATAAGAAATCCTAGCTTCAATCGGTGAATAAAACCCAAAGAAATCTAAAAACTGCTATATCACGGATTAAGACCAGGGTTGTTAAATGAAAGCACAATCGAAAACAGCAGTGATAAAATGGAACCCTCAACACAACCAAAAGAAACCCCAACAAACAAAACGAACCAATCAAACCTAATTTATTGGATGAACACTCGAATCTGATCCCAAGAATGATAACACGAATGTAGGATCACTATTTAGAATAAGAACGAATGCAAGAACAAAAATTAAAGATCAAAAGAGGACGATTTAAGGTTTTTGGAGAGAGAGAGATGATGGGTTCTTATTTTCTGGCATCATCTGACTTTAGTCTTAAAATAAGAGTATTATACAGCTTCAGTAGTACACATCGGTTAATAAACGATAAAGAGCTGAAAAGATATAAAACTGATGTCGTAACTCAAGTGAATACAATTGAAGATTAAATTAACTCTACGTGTATCAACCATTTTTATACAGTATATTCATAATTTAATAATCTTTAAGCACAACATCTCTCAATATATACTTTAGTTTATAGTAACAAATTATTTTTATTGCACGTTCCAAATTTCTTCTAACAATTTTCATATGCATTTTTACTTCTTACCATTATTTTTATTTACTATTAGCGTAATTGGCGGCATAGATATAATAAAATTTATTTGGTAAAAACAATTTCTTGGTTATACGCTTGACGAATAATTTTTTGCGCACAATGTTTTTTAGTTGTAATTGTATTTTTATCCCTCCAAAATTAAGTGTAATGGAGTGTAAATAAACGTTTTAGATATTATTAATTTTTTTTACATACTTACATTTAAGTTAAATTAAATGACTTTAATCTCTTGAATGATAAACTAAAATGTCATTTTAGAGCTAATTGGGAAAATAATTTTTTGACAAAAACTAAATCTTTCTAATAGAAGTAATTATATTAGTAAGTCGCATTCAGACTATACATAATCATTATCTAAAAAGAACTAAAAAACTAAATACATATATAGATAATATCTTCTTTTTCTAGTCTTTATTTTTAAAAACTTATAATAAACATAATAGTTTAATTCATAACTTATATTATGAATTAAATGTGTCTAATTGTGTACGAAGAGATTGTTTCTTAGTCCAAGTACTATCATTTTGGCTAAGTTACGTCGTTTGTTATTAGATAACAAAATTATGATATAATAAAACTACCATATGACCTCTAATATGAATTTTGTTTAGTTCAAAATGGTAGTCTTATTTTTGTGAATTAGAAACACTTTACTAGGAGGTCCATTGATAACTAATATTAGTTCAGTTAGTGAAAATCGTCTAAAATTAACCTTTTAGCACATTTGCTAGAACAATTACGCTTAAAAAACTTACCGTAATTATGTTCAATATAATATTATGCACCTTTCAACTTACTATATTTATTATTAATACATATTTAATGTTTTCTGTCAAAACTCGGTGTGTGTACCGGCAAAATTATGTACAATATATGATTGGAGATGACAAGTTTATTGGTGTTGGAATGTTAATGTAAGATACTCTATTTCCGTACCATATTTGAAGATTTTTTAAGCACTTGGTTGAAATAACATTAGTCAATCTTTTGAACAACTATCATTTTAAAATGACATCGGAGACTCGTTTTCAATTAATCCAAAAAGATATAAGGATAATCATTGTTGACATTTGAGGGATGTAACAATAGGGAATTAAAAAATTGTATTATCAGTTTCATTAAACTATCAAAATGACAAGAGAATAAATATAAGATAAACAGACGAAACTTTAACTCGTAAATGGACTAAACTAACTAGCCTAAGCAAAATATGCTTTGGGCTTTATTGAACTCACATCCTCTCGAAACTCATCATTCTAGATCAAGATACAATAAGAGTATGATAACAAGACTTAAAATTAAACTAAAATAAATAAGACGAAACGAGATTCATAACAAGATCCATATGAGAATCAGCCAAACGTAGAGCATAAAAGACAAACTAGATTGAGGAACTAGAAACAAATGCAGAGCAGATTTAAGAAGAACAAAAACTAGTTGTTGATTTCGAAATGAAATATATAAATAAAACTATCAAATTTATTTTTCTCTCTCCCTTTAGCGAACGATGGCGTAGAAAACCCTAACCTTACTTGCTATCAGATTGCTAAAATCCTAATCGTTCTTTGAATCTTAATCGTTTGTTAAATGTTCATGTATTTGATTAAGCTTTGTTGAGCCCACATGCATATTTGTTTATCAGATTTCAATACCCTGTTCATACCCTCAATTGAAGCAAACGTGAATAAAAAAGCCCTTTTAGTTCATCGTTACTCGAACTACGCCAAACTTCTTCCATGCATTCTTAACATAGTACTAAAATATTAGAAATGCTACTATTTTACCAATGAAATAACCATACAAGCTAAAACCAAACATCAAATTAATATCCAAAATAGAAACCTTAGGAATTTTAAATTCAGCCTTTACATTAATAGGTTTATCCGAGTCCAAATATCTAATATTACCTTATTTCGCAAAATTTCAATAGTGTTCACCGTTTACCTTCACGTTTGGTACACTATGGTCCCCCATTAGCCCCACCTTTCCTCGTGGGTACACTATCAGTTACATTTCTATGTGTATTAGGGACATTATCACTTCTAGAATCCTTTGGAGAACTATTTGTTTGATCAGCAATAACATCATCAGTAACATTAGATGTTCTAGCACCATGAAGAACTGTTCCAGAAGTCATCCCCACATTATCAGTACCATCCTTCATACTAGGTTCATCTAGCCAAAGGTGAATCCAGTTTAGTCATTCGTTGTGGTTGTAACAATTGTCCATCATCCCCACGTATCCTACCATAAGCATTGTGCATAGTTGCAGTCAAGTCACTCAGCTTTGGAAAAGATATGTTGTCGCTTAAATCTATAAAATTAACATTCAAATCAGTTTCAACATATTTACCATCGTTTTTCTTATGATTTACTCTTCTCCCACGCGAACCCAAAAACCCTTTTTGCATACATACATTCAAATAGTTGCACTTAATGACCAGCACATATGCAATACCAAAATCACATCATAAAAAGTAGAAGAATAAAAAAACAATTGGCACAAACCCTAAAAATCATTAATTACCCTAACGACCAACAGATACGAAAGAGAAACGATTAAGGATTGCTTAGATCGTTTGATGATCAAATAAGCTCAGTGAAAAGATTCCACACAAACCAACAACAATTACATAAATGAAAACACAAACCCTAAAAACTAGATAAACCCTAGACGATACAAAAAAGAATCAAGCAGGATAAATTCATTATAGGGTTGTATTGAACAATTATACAAGAATAAAATAGCATAATGATATGATGATGAATGGAGGTTTAACTTCTAATTTATCTTATACCTTGCCACATAAATACATTTAAGCCACATCATCTGACTTTTTTCTGGTATAGGGTTTCTCGGTAAAGTATATTACACCAAAAACTAGTTAAGTACAATGGAATGTGGCTGAAATACCACATTAACCTCAAGCAACATCTTGAACAACAACTAGATCATTTATGACATTCCACAAAACAACCACACTAACTATATACACAAACTAGAACACCTAAACTATCCAACTGCTACATTAGAAGTAGTCATTTCATCATAAAAATTCTCAATATCAGCATCATCATCAATCTCGTGTATATCATGCAAAATACTCTTCCCATCTTCCTTCGTGAGGAGGTCAAAGTCCTCATTCTTACTTGACCAAATACCGGTCTTACTAGGAGGCGCTCTCACCTTTTTCCTTGTATCATCGATTAAGTTTTAAACTTCATCCGTGTCACTTCTAGTATTCACTTTTAAACTTCCTATGTCACCCCTAGGATCCCAAGACAAGTTTGTTTCGTTTTTTTTCTTCACAATTGAGGTATCGAATTCAACCTCATCATCTTGGTCCTATAAAACATCAAAGGGTTCTTAGAGGATATATTATTGTTAGCTTGAACACTTAAACCAACATTACTCGTGGTAGCCTATTTACCATTCGATGTAGATGCATGATTTGCATCCTTAGACTAAGTTGAAGAAGCCTCATTAGTATCCACAGGAGTTGATGTATTAGGTTTCTCTTGATTATTATTCGTTTTACCAATAGTACGATAGAAGTAATTTGTTTTATGTTTATTCAAATGAATCCCATTTATATGTCGTGGCTTAGATGGTTGCTTCCCTTTCTCATTCTTATGAGTAACCGTGACCAAACCATCCTCCATAACCTGAGAAGGATTAGAATCCTTAACCCGAATGGGACATTGCTCATCTCTATGATCAAACATCTTACATGTATCACATCGAGGAGGTTTCCATTCATATTCTACTTCAATAGTTTCCATAGAGTGTCCCAACCCGTTAGGCAATGGTATAGCCACAACCAAGTGTCCAATAAAGCTGATTTGGATGAAACCTCAATAAGAGCACGAGCATAAGTATTACGACCCCAAGAGTTAAGCTACATTGAACTAGTGTAGGCATCTAACATTATGCGGCGTCCCAAATTAGTAGTAATCAAACTAAGACCAACTTCTGAAAACGCAACAATAGGCACATTATGTGGTTTAACCCAAACCAGAGCCGTGGTAATTTCCTCTTTTTTTAAAACCGTATTAGGTGTCCAAAAATTTAAGACAATAGGAACTACCTAATAAGCCACATAACATTTTCTAGAATTTGTTCCATACCCGACTTATTAGCGAATTAGAAAAAGAAAAAACCATTTCTAAGCAGAACACGTTCCTAACCGAACTTAGCCCAAGTATTTTTAACATAATAATCACCAACGGAAAACGCAAGACGCTTACCAATAAAGTACCCATATATGGTATTAGCAAAATGTGTACTAACCTCCTCTACCGCTTACCATGCGATATGATAGCAGCATCACCACAATCAACACGCTCATCATTCCTCAACTCCATAATTTGAATTGACTTCTTTTGTGCGTTCACCTTAAACATGGAGGCAAATGAGACTTTGTTTCCAAAACCAGTCGATGTAGCAGCTTCACCCTCTTTACCATTCGAAAACATACCATCTGTGGTGGTCTTTGAAGGAGCACTATCCAAGACAACCTCATGAGTACTAATGCTAACATCATTCTCATGTGAAGACGACAACACATTACCACCATTACCCACAGCAGGACCATCATCAATGGACGGATCATTCTCCTTCACAGAATTTCCACTCCCTTTTCACTGTCAAAAAAACCTTTTTCATACTAAACCATGTACGTACCACAGTAGCAATACACAAGAAGCATAAGAAACCCTAGCTTCAATCAGTGAATAAAACCCAAAGAAACCTAAAAATCGCTATATCACGGATTAAGACAGGGTTGTTAAATGAAAGCACAATCGAGAACAACAGTGATAAAATGGAACCGTCAACACAACCAAAAGAAACCCCAACAAAAAAAACGAACCCATCAATCCTAATTTATTGGATGAACACTCGAATCTGATCCCAAGAATGATAACACGAATGTAGGATCGCCATTTAGAATCAAAACGAATGCAAGAACAAAAATTAAAGATCAAAAGAGGACGATTTAAGGTTTTTGGAGAGAAAGATGATGGGTTCTTATTTTCTTGCATCATCTGATTTTAGTCTTTAAATAAGAGTATTATACAGCTTGAGTAGTACACATCGGATAATAAACGATAAAGAGCTGAAAAGATATAAAACTAATGTAGTAACTCAAGTGAATAAAATTGAAGATTAAATTAACTCTATGTGTGCCAACCATTTGTAGTATATTGATAATTTAATAGTCTATAAGGACAACATTTCTCTATATATACTTTAGTTTATAGTAACAAATTATTTTTATCGCACGTTCCGAATTTCTTATAGCAATTTTCATATGCATTTTTAGTTCTTACCATTATTTTTATTTACTATTAGGGTAATTGGCGGCATAGATATAATAAAATTTATTTGGTAAAAAAAATTCTTGGTTAGACGCTTGACGAATAATTTTTTGCACACAATGTTTTTTAGTTGTAATTGTATTTTTATCCCTCCAAAATTAAGTGTAATGGAGTGTAAATAAACGTTTTAGATATTATTAAATTTTTTACATACTTACATTTAAGTTAAATTAAATGACTTTAATCTCTTGTATGATAAACTAAAATGTCATTTTAGAGCTAATTGAGAAAATAATTTCTTGACAAAAACTAAATCTTTTCAATAGAAGTAATTATATTAGTAAGTCACATTCAGACTATACATAATCATTATCTAAAAAGAACTAAAAAACTAAATACATATATAGATAATATCTTCTTTTTCTAGTCTTTATTTTTAAAAACTTATAATAAACATAATAGTTTAACTCATAACTTATATTATGAATTAAATGTGGCTAATTGTGTGCGAAGAGATTGTTTCTTACTCCAAGTACTATCATTTTTGGCTAAGCTACGTCGTTTGTTATTAGATAACAAAATTATGATATAATAAAACTACCATATGACCTCTAATATGAATTTTGTTTAGTTCAAAATGGTAGTCTTATTTTTGTGAATTAGAAACACTTTACTAGGAGGTCCATTGATAACTAATATTAGTTCAGTTAGTGTAAATCATCTAAAATTAACCTTTTAGCACATTTGCTAGAACAATTACACTTAAAAAACTTACCATAATTATGTTCAATATAATAATATGCACCTTTCAACTTACTATATTTAGAATTAATACATATTTAATGTTTTCTGTCAAAACTCGGTGCGTGTACCGGCAAAATTATGTACAATATATGATTGGAGATGACAAGCTTATTGGTGTTGGAATGTTAGTGTAAGATACTCTTTTTCCTTACCATATTTGAATATTTTTTAACCACTTGGTTGAAATAACATTAGTCAATCTTTTGAACAACTATCATTTTAAAATGACATCGAACACTGGTTTTTAATTAATCCAAAAAAGATATAAGTATAATCATTGTTGACATTTGAGGGATGTAACAATAGGGAACTAAAAAATTGTATTATCAGTTTCATTGAACTATCAAAATGATAATAGAATAAATATAAGATAAACAGACAAAACTTTAACTCGTAAATGGACTAAACTAACTAGCCTAAGCAAAATATGCTTTGGGCTTTATTGAACTCACATCCTCTCGAAACTCATCATTCTAGATCAAGATACAATAAGAGTATGATAACAAGACTTAAAATAAAATTATAATAAATAAGACGAAACGAGATTCATAACAAGATCGAGATGAGAATCAGCCAAACATAGAGCATAAAAGACAATCGAGATTGAGGAATCAGACACAAATGCATAGCAGAGTTAAGAAGAACAAAAACAAGTTGTTGATTTCTAAATGAAATATATAACTAATCGTTTGTTAAAATCCTAGTCGTTCTTTGCTAAAATCCTAGTCGTTCTTTGAATCTTAATCGTTTGTTAATCTCTCTCCCTTTAGCGAACGACGGCGTAGAAACCCTAACCCTAACTTGTTATCAGATTGCTAAAATCCTAGTCATTCTTTGAATCTTAATCGTTTGTTAAACGATCATGTATTTGATTAAGCTTTTTGAGCCCTTATGCATATTTGTTTATCAGATTTCATTATAGTTTGTTAAAACATTTTAGGGTTTCATTATAGTGGTTTTAGGGTTTCTTCATTACTGATCGTTAATTAGTTACCAGTATTATTCTCGGATTCTGATTTGTGGGATTCCTAACGATTGTTTGTTAGGGTTTTCTGTGCTTAATCATGAAATTTCTCCTTGCTGATTCTATTTGGCTGTATGTTGCTTTTTTCAGATCTGGTTCTATGATATTAGGGTTACAAGTATACTTAGGTTATGTGTATGACATTATAATGAAGCATGGTTTTTTGGATTCTGGAGGGAGATATGGTTGACGTAAGAAGAATATGATTAAGGAGACGAATGTTTCAACAGTTGTTGGTTCCTCATCAAAGTGCATCGTGCTAAGAATGTGGAGGACACGAGTTCTTTAACTACAAAGATTATTAAATTAAACGAAAAATGATTGTAGGTAAACTTGTATTATTAGGAGATGACGGGAAACCATTAAAACCTGGATGGAAACATCAAAATGCATTATTTGACAAGAATGACTCGACATGTATTTTTATTATGGTTTAAAGTCGTAAGAAGCTGCTGGTTTGGATCCTCACTTTGAGGTTCCTAACTCATGTGCTGGAGGGGCTATACCAACTGAATCAACGGTTGAACCAGTCATGATTAGCAAAGACCAGGTTGTGGAACAGGTTCCAATCATTGTACAAGAGGTTCCAATGGTCGGTAATGACCCATGTTTGATACAGGTTGAGGCCAAGCAGGTGGGATTAGGGTCAGAGGAACAAAGTAATCAAAATGTCGCTATCTCGTTTGCGAAATTGATTTTTCGTGAAACAATTAAAAATATGTTAAATTTTCGTACTTTAGAAGTGGGCTTACAAACTTGTGAAAATACAGAATTCTAAATTCCTTTGTTATCAGTTTTGGAGACGACTTCTAGGTATGGAAATTCGTTATATGGTTATTTTCTTGGGAGAATAATTGCATTTCCGGTTGTGGAACAATATGTAAATAATGTGTGGAAGAATTAATGATGAATTCAAAAGGATTTTTCTTCTTCAAATTTGCACAGAAGCATGTAGGGATGTGGTATTGGAAAACGGACATTGGTTGATCTGTAATGCTCCAGTTGTTCTTAAGAAATGGTCTCTAAATGAGTGTTTATTAAAAGAAGAGTTTATATCTGTTCTGGTGTGGGTAAAATTGCATGATGTCCGGTTAAAGCGTTTACTGAGAGTAGGTTGAGTGTTATAGCTAATAGATTGGGTACACCAATAATGCTTGATTTATATAAGAGTACAATGTGTATAGACTCATGGGTTTGACCGGATTTACATGCGCTTTGATTGACATAAGGGTTGATCGTCCACCCCAAGATACTATGGTGATTGCTATTCCGTTTGTGGAGGGTTCAAGTTCTTATTTTCATAAAATTAAGGTAGAGTATGAGCAGAAACAACCAAGATGTGGCAGTTGTTCGGTATTTAAGCACGACGTCAGTCAATGCCCTAAAATAAATAGAATGAACCTAGGAGCTGATTTGATGAAGCAAAGTAGTCCAAGTCCTATGAAGAATGCTACTGCTCAAAATAATAGGTTCGAGGTTGTTAAAAACCGTAGACATAACAATAGGCATCACAATAAGGCAATGGGTCTTAAGCCTATAACCACATTTGTGTATTGTTCTGTATCTATTCCTAGTGGTTCTGGACCAAGAAACAAGGAAGTGTGGCGAATAATGGGACCTCCACCTCTAAAACCACTAATATGGCCACGACTTCTAGCAGTAAGGACTTGGGAATTCAGATGATATAAATCTTGATTCTCTAAGAAATTCATTTGCAACTTTAAACGAACATAACAAGGTTTTGAGAATATGATTGTTTCCATGGCTGGAAGCAAGGTTGTAAAATCGCTAGGCGTTAGTGAGGCGGTCGGGTAGGGCCTAACGATCAATCGATTAGGCGGGGATTAATCATATTGGAATTTTTATGCACAAAATTTTAATTTCAGATATTATATTATATTATATGTATGAGATAAGCATAGTGCATCAAAGTTCAAATATTTCAAATGTTTTAATATAAATATAATAAATAATTCTTCAAAGTTCAAGGTCAAACATAGCTATTACTCGGTTTGTTAACCATTTTTAAGCGATCTCTGACGGATTAATCGGTTTGTTGACTGATTTTTAAGCAATTTTGTCTTATTTTTAAGCAATTTTGTTGACCGATTTTTGAGCAATTTTGTTCGATTAATCCAATTAGACTAATTTTGTTCGATTTTGTCAGATTAATCGGTTTGTGGACCCATTTTTATGCGATCTTTGACCAAACCGATTAAATAGGCCGACTATGATAAATCAACGCGCTTAGTGAGCGATCAGCTACTATGCGGGATTAATCGGCTGCCTGGACCGATTTTTATAACAGAAGCTGGAAGTGAGGGTAAGACATGTGAGGACGCGACAATGGTTGTAGTTAAGAGTGATAGTTGTGTTGAGGATGTATACAACGAGACTGCTAATGTTATGGCTTCCTCATTAAAGGGAGCTGGTGGAGGTGCAAATGATGCATGGTTACTTGAGGATGAAGATTATGATGGTTACCAGAGTGAAGATCTAACTGACATTCTGTGACGCTTTAGACAATAATTTATGAGGTCAATTTAGACGATAATTTATATTTGGTGTCTTTATAAGTAAAATGTAATCTAGTGTTTAGTGGTGATTTCTTTGACAGGAGTAATTTTCTTGTTTTGTATGCTTTATTGTCTATGTAACGCGTTGAGACGTGAGATTCACCCACATCCATTATACTTTATACTTTATGTGTTTTATTGAAATAATCTATTCACCGAGTTAAAACACTTCTTTACCAAAAAATTTATCAATGCATACACATATTAGCTAACAATAATTCTTTTTTGAACAAAAGCTAACAATAATTCATTACAAGTTACAACCATAACATACAGATGAGAGAATACCGGTAACACGTGGATTTCATTAATTAATAGTTTCTCATTATTGTTCTAAATAATCACATTTTTTTATTTTAGTATGTGCTTTATAATGAAAAGTGATTCAAGTGAAAATCTTAGTAAATTATGGGGCCTAACTTGCGAAAATCAAAAGATGGATTGCCATGCATATACGTAATCCGTACGTATTCGTAATTAGTCGTTTGTTGTAACCGAGTTATATTCTAATTCGAGTTTATCTAAGACGTAGCCTATATATAAAAGAACCAATAAGTTTATTAAAACCTAAATCGAACAAGAGAGAGTTTGAAGATTTTGAGTTTTCAAGATGAGACGATTATATTCGCGGGTAAGTTTGGGCAGCTTCTTTAAAACTTAATATGTTAACATATACATGCATCTTGCATCAGGATAATTTGCAGTCCATTTATTGGCTTTTACATAGTTTCCATTACTCATAGTTTCATACTATGATGAACATCAAACGAGTTGTTTTACATTGTCTTCATAGAATTGCATAAACCAAGTTAAATTGTCACGTTAACTAATCTTTGGTAAACCGGTAAACCACTAAACTTATATCAAAACAATGTGGGTTTTAGATGTGATCAAGAGGTATAGTGTCAAATAAAAAGATTTCGGATTTAAGTTTTCGTATGTTTCATAAGTCTATGTGGATTAATCTTTGGTATACCAGCATCAAAACAATGTCTGTTTATTAATAGTTAACGTTATCAAGAGTCAAGTGTAATATTCATTAATCTATGTGAATGTTAAGGTTTCCTATGCTCGTATGCTCCTATGAAATATTGAAGGCTTTGTTTCCAAGAAAAGCAAAACCAGAGAGCTAATAACTCAAGAAGAAGAAAGCACCAAACACCAAAAAGAAAACAAAAGAAGCAACTAGCTAACTAGTGTCACTTCTCATACACCTGGAAAAAAAATCAAAGACATCATATATTATTGCCAAATGTTCATAAGCAACATATTAAGAATCAGATTTAATTTATGACTAACGAGAGTACGTGTAAAATTTATCTTATAAGAATTTATAATATGTACTCCGTAAACCTGGTAGATTGTAAAGTTACATATTAAAAATCAAAGACATCATATATTATTGCGATCAGTATTATTAAGGTGGAATCGTAAACCTGGTAGATTGTAAAGTTAGAAACAAAAATCAAATTAGAGTACGTATTTTTTTCTCCTCCCCAATCACATTATTATATAGATTCGATTATAATCGTTCTGTTAAAAATAATTTATCTACGGTTATTTGATGCGATGTGTGACAACTCGTAATAGACTAGATTTAGTCTACACATCATTAGTAACATCATTTCATATCAATTTATGCATGGGTTTTGCATTTTACATTAAACGTTTATTTTCTTATTAAATAAACGCTATCGCGTAAACATTATTTGAACATTTGATCCGACACTTCCAAAAATTATCCCGATATATTTTTATACTCATATTAAGATTATAAAAATAGTATTATTACTTTACCCGATGTTTTCAATTTATTTTGTATATAAATTGTTATGTATAAAATTTTACGACGGTTTTCGTAAATATTACACGATAATTATTATTTCACTCAATTTTTGTAAGAAATGTATTTTTATAATTTTTATGACTTCAATATATTTTATTTTGATCCGTTAAAATTTATTTTTAGCTAACGCTACCTTAAAAGCTTAAATATGTACACAAGTTATTAATTATCCTTAATTAACTACACATTTACTTTACATAAATACACTTAATTATAACTAAATGCAAACTCTTTTTTTTTTATGTGGGTCGACATGCACTAGATGAGTCACACACCCTTACACTAAATATCTAACTTCTACAACACTTATATTCATATTATACTACAACTTTACACATAGATACTAAAACACAAAGTGTAAAATTCAAAATATCCTTCCTCTCTTCTCCCCTAGAACCGGCCACCCATAGAAACAAGAAGGAGATCACAAATTTTTTCAAGACAAGTTAATTTACAATCTAGACACACTCTTAGTTAAGGTTTTGAAATAAAAACCTAGGGTGTTAGGATTAACCTTTGTTCACTTCACCTCATCAAGTTACTAGTAAGCATATCATGTTCATATTCATCTTTCATACTCATAATATGTTCATTTCATCATACTTGATAAAAACATGCAAGTCATATTGATGTTTATACCACTTTTTGTTGTTTTTAAGAGTTATAAGTATATATTTATCATGCTATAATTACTCCTTGAAATATATCACTTTTGGTGATGTCTAGGAACCCATGACACCCTAAGAAGGTGTATGGTAGGATTAGAATAGCTTCGGCGTTGGTTTGAATTGGTTAGAATAGGTTTTGCGCGAGAAAAACTCATTTCGACAACTTTAGTTAAAGGTCTGATCTTATTTTTGAATTCTGGAAATCTCGACAGCTTACAAAAATTTTTGGGCTAGATATTTAGAAAATATACTTTAAAACGAAAATGTGGCCGCTTGAATGGGTTAAAACGGAGTTATAACGAATAAGTTATGATATTTTCAAATTTGATGACGAAAACTATAAAATTCAGAAAATTCAGCATGTTGTTTTACCTTTTTACGAGTCAAAAATGAGTCTTAAGTGTTATAAAATGTGTCGACTTATCAAAAATATATTAGTATACTTTGATACGAAGCTAAGGACGCATAAAACGTAGAAAACGGACTTGTAACGATTAAATTACACGTGTTTACATAAAGTTGCCGTAACTATATTAAATAAGCAAAACTAGTATATTTCTATTAGACAAATATTACGGCCACAAATGACCATGTTGAGGGTCGTTTTTAACATTGATGTAGTACTTTTTATAACGTGATGTCTTCTAGTAAAAGTAAGTTCGCCAAGCATATTTTCCAAAATGTCCAACCGTTCGTCAAGCGGAGTTGTAATGAATAAAATACGGTCACTTAAACTTTGCCGAAAACCACCCTTAAACAATATTTTGGATACAAGTACCCTACTTTACCTATGTTTTTCTCGATGATCAAGACCTCTATGATAAAAACTTAAAAGCTAAAACTTTGGGATAATGATACAAGCTTTCCAAAACCGTTGAGTTCGTTTCCTAACACTCGATGTGCACCATTTTACGACTAGCTTTTCAAGGCCGTTTAGTCACTTTCATGAAATTGTCAAATGACATTATTTTATGACGAAAAGTTATAATTTCATAATAAATCATTAAATGACTATCGTAGGATATCATCTCAACGTAAATACTTGTAAAGTATTTTATAATATGACGAGATGTCATAAACATACATTTCGACGTTAAACATTATTTTCAAATGTACAAGTGGTATAGATATCATACGAATTGCATGCATAACATTACATCATAACTTATCATAGAACATATCATTCATAATTGGTCGCGGTTAGAGATTGCGCCGCATTTCAGTGTATCCACTTTTGTCATCATTATAATTGCATCAGGTGAGTTCCATAGCCCCATTTTCAATTGTTTTAATGCTTTTGGGGGAGATACATGCTCAACAACTTTTATGACATTCATGTCTATTTGCAACTACATGTTTAACTGAACTGAATGTTTAGTCATACGAAGTAACAGTATTGCCATACTTAGAATTTCTATATTATAATCATTGAACTGATGGTCTTGGTATAATCATTGAACTGATGGTCTTAGTATAATCATTGAACTGATGGTCTTGGTATAATCATTGAACTGATGGTCTTGGTATAATCATTGAACTAATGGTCTTGGTATAATCATTGAACTGATGGTCTTGGTACAATCATGAACTAATGGTCTTGGATATCATTTGAAACAACACTCATATGTGTTATATCAATTGAATATTGATAGATTAAGTAATATACTATTATGTGAATTCATTTGACATCATGCGCTTGAACATAAACTATACACATTTTGGCAGTGGGTTGTGAACACACAGGTTGCAAGTTTTTTATGGGCGGAACTTGGAACTGAGTGGATTTACAATGCCTTTGCTGCATGAACATTCTTTAAAGGCTTTACATTTCAACACAAACTCTATGAACTCACTCAACCTTTGTGTTGACACTTTTTAGCATGTTTTATCTCAGGTATCTAAGGCATTCACTTCATGGCATGCATATGGACACATCATAGAGTCGCGGTGACGACGCGTCTCACTTGGGTTTTATGAACTTTAAAAACATCGTTTGGCTTGTATCAAATTTATTTCCGTACATATTGATTTTCATTTGGGACCTACACTTTGTAAACTCTGATTATTTTATTAAATCAAACGATGTATTTTTCAAAACGACACTTTAGGTCGTTCAATATAACTGTGATTGTGATGCTATGACAGTCCACCCCCAGGAATTGCATTCCGCTGCAAAACAGGTAATTTGGGGGTGTGACACGATGATTGTTTTAACGTGAGTCAAGGTGACGCCAGAAACTAAAACTTTTTGTTACTATATTGGATCAAGTGAGAGTTGACATGTTACTGTTTATTTTTCCAGACTCTTCCAAGAGGAAGAATGTATTATTATCCAAGTTTTGTTCCAAATGTATACAAGAGGTGTGACATACCTATTCAAGGGTTGGTGTCTGAACTTTGTAATGCACCACTTGACCAACATAAGAAGGTAATTATATCTTGAATTTTTCATTTCTTGCTTGTTAACGTTCTAATGGTTAACTAATTATATTCACTAGCAAGTAATCGTTCTTTTTTGTGCTTCAGATATTGGGTGAGGTTTTGTACCCATTAGTGGATCAGCTGAAGCATGAGCATGCGGCTAAGGTGACCGGGATGATTCTAGAGATGGACACCACAGAGGTGTTGCACTTGCTTGAATCACCAACTGAGTTGAAGTGGATGGTTGCGGAGACTATGGATGTTCTTAAATTAGGGATGTTTTAAAACATGCTGTGAGGGAGCCAATGCCTATTAAAGGATTGGCATCTACCCTTGTTAATACCCCAACTTACCGACAAAGAATGGTATGTATATCAACAACCATCCAGTTCTTACGTTGTACTCATTTTTTAGTGGCTTAATTTTTCTACTTTGAATAGACGCAATTAAGTAACTTAAAAATAAGCTCTTCAAATAGTGTTCAGATTTGCATATGTTATAAGAAAAATGTTTTTAAACATGAAAGTGATTATAGTTAGAAAGTGTCGAGTCAAGCCTTGTAGGTTAAATATGCGCTTATAAAAAGTTATATTTCATCTTTTTATCACAAATAGCCATTTCAAAATAAGCAGGTCGTAAAACATGCTTACAAGCCGATTTTTCCTGAAAATAAGCATATAAGCAAAAAAAATAGCAATCCCAAATAGTCTTCAAACCTATACTGAAATATTTGTTAGATTATTAATGATGGTTATTTTGTACGATTTTAGATATAAGGTAAGAATTTGTACCCATTGGTAAATAAGCTCGAACACAAGCATGCAGATAAAGTGACCTAGATGATTTTAGAGTTGGACACAGCCGAGGTGTTATACTTGTTAGAGTCACCAAGTGAGTTAAAGTTGACGGTTGCTGAGGCAATGGATGTTCTAAGGAATTGTTTTGTTTCCACACTTGTTACTGCACCCCTTACAGACATAAAATGGTATGCGTATCCCAACCTTTTCTTTCTTATCTTTTTACCGGTTTAGACGCTATTTGGATTGTTATGCTTCTGAGCATAAGAAACAATATGAAATTAATTTCTTCAAAAAGATCTTTTATCGCTAAAAATTGTATAGAGACCCTTGTTAGAATGTGTTAACTACTTAATTGAATTCATTTTGATAAAAGGTTTTAAGTTCGATATGATGGAAACATATTCATTTGAATCTCATCCCTAATTAACACTTTCAAACAAGTAATCCCAACTTATTTTACCTCCAAATATATATAAGAAAAAAAGAAGATCCCAAGCGTCCTTTAAACTTTTTTTCTCAATTGCTATAATGCTCATTATAGATGATGCTTATAATGCATGCTGCAGATGTTGGCAGAGAATCTATGCCCGTTGGTGGATCAGATGGAGCACACACATGCAGTTAAGGTGACCGAAATGATTCTGAAATTGGACACGACTAAGGTGTTATACTTGTTGGAGTCACCAGATAGCTTGAAGTTGGTAGTTAAATAGGCGTTGGATATATGTTATTAGGAAAACCAACTATCTCTTATCGAAAACGTGGTTTCATTAGTGTATTCTTAGTTGAAGACTTGAAGAAGGAGGTGCAATGTTATACTTGTTGGAGTCACCAGATAGTTTGAAGTTGGAAAACATAATTATGATGCCTTGGTTGTTATCTTGTTATGCACTATTGTATTATATTAGTTTTGATAAATGGTTTTGTTTTAACTTCTCACTTCCTGCTCATCTTTACATGCTTCAATTATTTTGTACTTACTTGTGTATTACTAATTTTTAGATTATGATAAATTAAAAGAGTATTATATGAAATATATTATGAACTCGGTGCTAGTAAGATGAAAACACATTTTTAGCATGTGTCGTTCAAATGACAATGTTAATATGCTATGTTTCACCTGATCACACACTTTTGTGACACGGGGACGTATTTTTTCTGTCCACAAAAATTCATCAATAATTAGCAAGCAGCTAGAAATTCAACACAATAAAAAAATAAAAAAGAAAAAAGGTAATAAATTAAAAAAGAAAAAAAAAAGTGGCACTAAAGCATCACATATTAAAATTTTAAAATATAGAACCTAGATTAATCCTATGCACGAGAAACAACAAATAGAGTCCAAAAACCCATTCGAGCATATAAGGTATCGCAACGCTGGCTCGGGTGTTATGCTGACGTGACTCGACATTATGAGGCTTTACGAAACCGACCTGACGCAAGTTGCAATGGCGTTAGTGCCCAAGTTATTCCACCAATGCACATTGTAACGTGATTTATTTATTTATTTATTTATTTTTTAGTGTTTTAAATAGGTTTTTAGTGTGTACGTGTTGATTGTTTATGCTTGAGTGTGTGTGTGTGTGCGCGTATGCGCAATGTGTATGCAGAGAGTGTGTGGTAGTGAAGATGATATTCTGATACATATTAATATTTTGTAGTTTAGTCCTAGTGGTATCCTTTTGTTGTCTTTTAATTAAAAGTAAATTACATTTTTATTTTTTATTTATTTCTTAGTGTTACGAAAAATGCATTGTTTATTTCTAATGTAATTTGTATTTTTATTCAATATTAAGTTTTTTTAAATAATTGGAAAAGAAAATAAAAAAGTGGGTCACAAAAGGGGGTGTCCTGTATCGCATTCCAAGTAATTAACATTTTTTTGCTTGTAGACTTCCTCCTCTAGATCAACATAATAAGCTTCAGATTTTGGCTCAAAGTATTCTTCCAAATTATCAAGATCTTCATTCGTTCCCAGATCTCTACCTTGATAAAATTCATTCTATTGGAACCAAATTCTTACCTTAGTCCTCGTATGCATGATTTGATTGTGCCCATAAATGAATTTGAACCATTCGTCAAATGTGGCTTTATAGGGATCAAATGCCACATTCTCATCTTCATCTCTCGCCATAACCTCCTCATCATCCTTATATATATCATTCCAAACAAGCCAAAGTTTTGATTTAGTTTCTTCAGTCATACCATCCTTTTAAGGAAAGTTGACATCTAACCACCCTTCAAATGTTGCCCCTCAGGTTTTACATACCACTTACTTTCCTCTTTCCAATTTTGTCAATACCATGTGTCATGCAAATTCTTCTTGGTCTTTTCATCGATCTCTTGGTGGTTTTCATACCTCTCTTTCATCCATTCATTAAAACCATTTTCCTCTTCGCTTACCTCCTTGACCTTTTGCTTAATCCTCTAGCATTACAAATCAGTAGGCCATTCTCCCCAATAGTGGTTGCTTTCATTCTCCGTTTCACAATCATCTACCCATGGCTTTTGGTTGGTCCCGAACCGTCAAGTTTAATCACACAAGCTAGCCACTTGTGAATGGCTAACCGTAACAAACTTAAAACAGCTCAGAAGCAAATGCAATTTAGATCAGAGGAATATAGTGGATTCCTGGGTCGTTAAGTCCCACGGAGGATGAATTGGTGTTTAACACAGACAGATTTCGAATAATCACTAAGGATAGTGATCAGTAAGGATTTTGATGGATAATTATACCTAAAGAAAAGATTTGTAAATTACAGCGACTTAAATGTAAATTAAAGGAAATTAAAAAGTTAAAATATATTAAATAAACGCTATCACTATTTTTACAATGATGTTTTTGTGATTTTATAAAACAAAATATCTTAAATAAACTATTTTAACTAAAACGTAAACTTAAATTATCTAAAAACGTGATTTAAAATGAAAACGTAAGTTATTTATAAAAATTACGCGAGTGCCCAAGCAAAAACGTAAAATTTATGAAATAAAAGTCCTACAAGTGTAAAAACAATTTTATTACGTACTATATGATAAAAGAAAATTTTAGAAAAAAGATTTATATTTTTTTGACTTTTATATTTTTTATTATGAATTAATTAAGATCTTACACTAATTAAATGTTTAAAAATTCTAAAACTATTGAGAAAAATCCGAAACTTTTTTATAAAATACTTTATACTAATACAATTTTATGAAAAATACAAAAATTGAAAAAGCTATAAAAAATAAGCTGGAAATAAGTAAATAAGCTCGTATAAGCTTATTGGAAACAAAAGGGTTATGTATTAAAAGATGCAAAGTAAAACTGGAAAAGACCCTAGGGCAGATGGTGTGTGTGTGGTGTGGTGAGCTGGGTGGCCAGGGTTCGAATCCCAGCAATGACTTTTTGCTACTATTTTATTTTTTTGATTTTTCTTCACAAACTTGTTAAGCTACTAAAATTAAGCACTTTTTATAACTACAACTTTTTATAAAAACTACAAATAAGCTCAGATTTGAGCTTATAAACACAACACTTTAAGCTTATGAGCTTATTTTGGTGAAATAAGCTCAAACAAGCTTAAAAATTGGAAACAAAGGTGGAATAAGCTAAAACAAGTTACAAGCTACTAATTTTAAGCTAGAATACACAGATAAGCACACTGCTAAGATGGAAATAAGCAGATAAGCACTTGTGATCTTGTAGTCAAAAGACAGAAATGGGACAAAGAAAAGGCTTATTGCAGCCCTAGCTAACAAGCTAAAAAATGAAAAGCTAAAGTTGGAACCTCAAGATAGCTTGGTTGGCTTTCCAAAGAACCAATAATCACAGGATGAGGCCAACTAATAAGCTATTTGTGAGCTTATCAAATTGGACCTACTCACTGTGCACAGGGCATCATTTCAGAACAGGTACTCAAAAGAATATAGAAAATAAGCACTTAAAAAGCTGATTAACAATGAACTAGTATTTTTTTAATTTAGTTTAGCAGCCAAACTTTAATATCCCAAAAGCTTTTAAGCTAAGACTCACTATTAAACTCACACTGAAATTATCTATTTAATTCAAAAACGACCAAAAGGAAAATTTTGACTTTTTGATTAACACTAAAAGTTGACTAAACTGAACTTAGGATTGATCTTACTTATTAATTATGATGTATTAGGTTATATTAAGACTAAATTAAGCAATTATAACAACTAATGAACACAAAACCATGATCATAGAACATGAAATTCCAACAGTGAATGCACAAGATGTGATTAAAAGGATTTTTGACTTTTGATGAACCAAGACTGGTTTTTCTTGTGTTTATGAGCTAATTAGACCAAGTATGACACAGCACAATCAAAACCAAAGGACTGAACACACTCTAACACTGTTAACAAATCACAACCAAACAAGCCTTTATGAGACTGTGTTGGTGTTTTTCAAAGCAAACCACAGATTCAGACCATGTACTAAATTAATAACCATATATTATCATTAACTGAAGCTAAATAAACATTAAACAGTAATGATAACAACATGAAACTAAGAAATCCTACTTATGTTAATTTAACTGTCAAAATGAAAATTTTATAAACTACAAATTAAAAAGAACAAGTTACTGGTTTTATTGATTAATTATGATTAACTATAACTAAGAAACACAAGCATACCAAGATTTTAAGCTAAATAACACTTTAACAGTGAAATGAATAAAAATGGAACTAGGCTTACAAGATTGGATCCAAGTGAACAATGAGAACTGAGGCACACAAACATACCCTATAGCTTCCCAAGAAGCTCTATACCAAGGCCATCCACTATAAACCCTGCTCCAGCTTTCTTGTATCTTTCATCATAGATTTTTTATTTTTATCTAATTTATTTGGTATTTTTTTTGTATTTTTGGTTTTTTGCTTCTAACTGAATTTTATTGGTTTCTAATAGCTTGGATAAGCTATATAGGAGCTTATGTGGGCTTATCAGTCCAAGATAACAACTAGCAACAACATTTTAACATTCATGAGATTTTGAACATGGAAAATTTTGCATAAACTGAGAACTTGACTTAAAGCTAAAATTGAAGGTTACAAAAGTTTTATTGCACACTGAAAACGTGAAATACAAAGCTTGGAAATTAAAATATACACTGAAAATCAAAATTAAGCTAGAACGACATGAAAATTAAAGATTACACTAGATAGGTCTTCACATTGCTTCCCACTTGTATTTATTGATCTCATTTGACCTTGTCGACATCTCTGAGCATTTTCCACCTCAATCCAGCCGTTGATTTAATCCAGATCATCAAAATTGCCAAATGGCAATTTTGGCACCATTTTTCTTTTGAGCAGGTTTTGTTAATTAATGGGTCTTGGATGGATGTGGAGGTGTTAAGGGGTTGGTATACAGCTGGGAAGACAGGTGGAGTGTTGAAAAAGAGGTAAAAACCACCTCTGGTTTTGGATTTACAGGCAGGGTAGAGACGATGAACAGTGGTGGCTGTATTGGCGCGTTTGACTTATTTTGACCAAAGGATATTATAAAGGGGGGTCCAAAATAGAGGGGTCACAGGTGTATTGGCAGGGTTCTTTTTGGTTATGGCTGGGTTCTAAATACAAAAGGGTCCTAATGGTTTTAATATTACAAGGACTAAATGTGTAAATCTGCCAAACATAAAGGACCAATCCTGCAATTCTCCAAAAGTTAACAAAAGGACCAAAGCTGCCAATCTTCAATAGTACAAGGACTAATGATGATTATTTTCCATTTTTAAATGTCCAAGGACCATTTTTGTCATTTTTAAAAGTTAAGGGACTAAAGTTGTAATTTTGCAATTTTTGATTTCAAAGGGTTTATTTTGACAACTTATGAATCCCTAAGGACTTAAAATGATATTTTTCTTTATTTTGATATATCAGGGACTGTTTTGACAACTTTTTAAACTTGGGGGACTAAAACTGCCAATTATGCAAACTTGATACGTTTTTCACCAGATTTTGATTTTTTTGCATTTAAAACACATAAAACACTTGATTGTGATATTTTTATCATTTTGATGTGTTTCTGAGTGTTTTCAGATGTTTTTGGCATTCTAAACAGTACAAAAATGATGAGTATTTAGACACTCATCAATCCCCCACACTAAGATATTGCTAGTCCCTAGCAATGATTTGAGAAAATTTAATGGATTTCATCTCTTTACCAAAAGCCATTACTTCTGGAGTAGCCAATTGTTTTGACTCAAGTAAGAACCTTGGCACAATGATAACCAAATGATTTTGAGCAAATCACCAGCTGTAAATGGATTTGATTTGTCTTTACCAGAAGCCGTTTGCTTCTGGACTAGCCAACTCTTAGATAAATTATCAATATTATCTTTGGTGAGCCGATTACCAATTATGGATTTTCAACTGCCTTTACCACAAGCCATAAACTTGCGGGCTAGCCAACTTTTCACTAGTTTAAAGATATGGTGAGCTGAACACCATACAATTTTGGGCAAATTGCAAGCCATAAACGGATTTGAGATATCTTTACCAAGAGCCGTTTGCTCCTGGATTAGCCAATCCTTATGTGGGTTAGACATGGCGGACTGATTACCATTTGTTGAGTAAGTGAAAAACACTTACTCCAAAAAAAATTTTGGCCAAAAACGGGGGAATTGGGTGGAATAATTACATGATAAAATTCGTGAGAATTCCCCCCACACTTAGAAATGAATATTGCCCTCAATATTCAAAGTACCGGCGGTTATGCCGAAACATAGAACATAAAAGGGAAATATTACGGCCATTATTTTATTTTTTTGATATATACATATTTTTTTTTTTTTTTTTTTTTTAGAGAGATTTATATACAACAGCGGGGGGGGGGGGGGGGGGGGGAACTCCCCCACACTAGGGTGGTAGAAAGGGGTAAGAAGACAGAAACATGGGTGAAAACCCATATGGTGTGTGCCACTGTTTTTGATTCCCGAGTCACTAGCTTGACTCGATCCCCGCATTCATTGGTTCATGGGGAAAGTTTGTAGATCCGGGACAATCACGGATGGAATGTCCTCTCCAAAGTAATGCTTTAATCGATGACCATTTACTTTAAAATTTGGACCATCAGGCTGAGATAACTCAATGGTGCCATAAGGATAAACCTTAGTGATAGTAAATGGACCAGACCAACGGGACTTAAGCTTCCCCGATAAAATCTTCAATCTTGAATTGAAAAGAAGGACTCGATCACCAACGTTGAAAACGCGGTTCTTGATTTTAGAGTCATGAATCTTCTTTGTCTTTTGCTTATAGATCAAAGAGTTTTCGTATGCTTGATCACGAAGTTCATTTAGTTCATTCATTTGAACTTTTCTATGATCACCAGCTATCTGAATATCGAAGTTTGCATGTTTTAAGGCCCAGTAAGCCTTGTGCTCTAGCTCAATCGGAAGATGACATGCCTTTCCGTATACTAGCTTGTATGGAGTACACCCGATGGGTGTTTTGTAAGCTGTACGGAAGGCCCAGAGTGCGTCATCCAGTTTATCCGACCAGGATGCACGGTTTTCGCCTACTGTCCTTTCTAGAATTCTTTTAATACCACGGTTGGAGACTTCCACTTGCCCACTTGTTTGGGGGTGGTATGCAGTAGAAAGACGGTGGGTTACACCATACTTTTGCATGACACGATCAAATTGGTCATTGCAGAAATGTGTACCACGATCACTGATTATAGCACGTGGAGTTCCAAACCTGGCAAAAAGAGATTTCAAAAATTTCACAACTACTCGGGCATCATTGGTAGGTAAAGCTTTTGCTTCAACCCATTTTGACAAATAGTCAACAACCACGAGTATGTATTTGTTACCTCGAGAAGATGGAAATGGCCCCATAAAATCAATACCCCAGATGTCAAATATCTCACAAACTTGAATGGCGTTTTGCGGCATTTCATTTCTTTGAGAGATATTTCCATGACGTTGACAAGCGTCACAGGTTTTGACAAAATCGTGGGCATCCTTATAAATAGTGGGCCAATAAAACCCGGAATCAAACACCTTTTTGGCGGTGTAGTGTGGACTATGATGGCCCCCAGTGGGTCCAGCATGGCAAGCTTTGAGAATGTCAAGAGCTTCTTGTCCATAAACACACCGTCGGATGACTTGATCCGCACAGATTTTGAATAAGTAGGGGTCGTCCCAGAAGTAATGTTTAACATCTTTGAAGAATTTGTTCTTCTGCTGGGTTGACATCCCTTTCACTATGAAGTTACCCGCATGGTAATTTGCGAAGTCGGCAAACCATGGGGTAGAAGAGTTTCCACGAAAAGAAACCGCATTGAGTGTCTCGAGAGGAAATGTTTCATTTATTTCCTTTTTCTCGAAAACATCTTGGTGAGGGTTCTCTAATCGGGACAGATGATCAGCAGCCAGGTTCTCAGCTCCTTTTTTATCACGTATAATGATATCAAATTCTTAGAGGAGAAGAACCCAACGGAGCAATCTCGGCTTTGCATCTTGTTTAGCAAAGAGATATTTGAGAGCCGAGTGATCCGTATACACTACACATTTGGTCAAGATTAAGTACGGCCGAAATTTCTCAAACCGGCTAATAGGTCTTTTTCTGTGGTGGTGTAATGAGTTTGAGCTTCAGTCATAGTCTTACTTGCGTAGTGGATAGGCTGAAAATGCTTAGCTCTACGTTGCCCTAAGACTGCACCTATAGCAAAATCACTTGCATCGCACATGAGCTCAAAATGCAAGTCCCAGTCGGGAGCAACGAGAATGGGTGCTTCAGTAAGCTTTTTCTTTAATGTTTCAAAAGCTTCGATGCACTCGGGTGAGAAGATAAAAGGAGCATCTTTTTCAAGAAGATGAGTCATAGGCCGGGCGATTTTAGAAAAATCTTGTATGAATCTACGATAGAAACCAGCATGACCTAGAAAACTCCTAATACCTTTGACGGTAGTAGGATGAGGCAGTTTAGCAATAACATCTACTTTTGCTCTATCTACCTCAATCCCATTTTTTGAAATCTTATGGCCAAGGACTATGCCTTCTTTGACCATAAAGTGGCTCTTCTCCCAATTTAGACAAAGATTGGTGTCTTCACACCGTTTGAGCATTTTATCTAAATGGGAGAGACATGTTTGAAATGAATCCCCAATGACCGAGAAGTCATCCATAAACACCTCCATTGTTTCCCCGATCATGTCGTGGAATATGGCCATCATACATCGTTGGAAAGTGCCAGGAGCATTACATAAGCCAAAAGGCATACATCTGTAGGAAAAAGTTCCGTATGGGCAGGTGAATGTAGTTTTATCTTGATCCTTTGGATCAATAGGGATCTGAAAGTACCCTGAGAAACCATCAAGGAAACAATAGTATTCGTTCCCTGCTAATCTCTCAAGCATTTGGTCCATGAAGGGTAGAGGAAAATGGTCTTTACGGGTAGCGTCATTCAACTTACGATAGTCAATGCAAACACGCCATCCCGTAACCAGCCGAGTTGGAATTAACTCGTTATCTTCATTTGTGATAACAGTTATGCCACCCTTTTTAGGAACACAATGAATTGGGCTAACCCAAGGACTATCTGAGATTGGGTAAATCAATCCTGCATCAAGAAGTTTGATAACCTCCTGTTTGATAACATCATGGATTTTTGGATTTACTCTTCTCTGATGTTGAACTGCTGGCTTGAAGTCATCCTCCATCAAGATTTTGTGAGTACAAAACTCAGGGTTGATACCCTTAATGTCGGAGAGTTTCCAAGCAATTGCTTGCTTGTGTGACTTCAAGATCTTTATGAGAGCAGCTTTTTCATCTTTACTCAAATCTCGAGCAATAATGACTGGTAATTTATCATCACCTTCAAGAAATGCATACTCAAGATGAGGCGGTAAGTCCTTAAGTTCGACTTCAGGAAATTCTTCAGTTTTCTCAACTGACTTGACTTCCTTGTTGTGAAGTTCGACGGGAGGGAGTGATGATGATGATGGATCATCATTAAGCAACTTCTCAATGAGAAGTATGTCCCCCTCGATGTCGATGGGAGCGTGATCAATTTACCATGGAACAGAATCACTAGACAAGTAAGCTTCAATCTCTTCCAAGATGAAGTCACTTTCCTCAAATGGGGTGAGAGAAGGAGTAGAATTGGCGATAATAGGTTGAGATGAATGAGTGAGATTATCACTCGAAGAATTATGATCATAACCAAGAACTTCTTGAGAGTACTCTTCAGAAGCAACATCAATGATATCTATTCGGTTAACCGACTCAGAATCATAGTTTGCGGAGTACCTCAAAGTTTGATCAAGGTTAAAGGTGACAGCTTCATTACCAACACGTAATGTGATTTCTTGCTCAAATACATCAATGAGAGCACGGCCCGTTCTCAGGAATCCTCGACCAACAATGAGAGGAACCCGATGATCGGCATCAAAATCAACAACCACGAAGTCAGCTGGAAAATGGAACTTTCCTACTTTCACAAATACGTCCTCGGCAATGCCAAGAGGACGGGATATTGTACGATCTGCAAGCTCGAGAGTCATGCATGTAGGAGTAAGTTCCGGAAGATAAAGTTTTTTCCATACTGAATAAGGCATCAGGTTGATGCTTGCACCAAGATCGGCTAAGGCAAAGCATTCAACCATTCCTGGAAATACACAAGGTAAGAGAAATTTTCCAGGATCTCCAAGCTTTTCTGGAAGCTTCTTCAGGATAACTGCAGAGCAGTTCTCGTTAAGAGGAGTTTTAGCCATTTCAAACAGCTTTTCCTTGTTGCTTAACATGTGTTTGAGAGTTGATGCAAACTTGGGCATCAGCATGATAGCATCCGCAAAGCTTATGTCAAAATGTAGTTCTTGGAAAATTTGAAAAAATTTATCCATTTGATGACTGGCTTTTTCACGGAGCTTTTGCTCATTCAAACGTGATGGGTAAGGAATAGAAGATTTGGATTTGGTATTTTCAACGGGAGCTACTGGTGGTTCAAAAACAACTCCTGGATTTGATTTGGGTTTCTGGACAACTTGAGGTTAGACTACCGAAGGTGGGACGTGTGCGGTACTTCGTGGGCTTGAAAAATGCACCTTGTCCGTTGTATCCTTGGTAACTTGACCCATTGCTCCTAGTGGAGGAGGCATTGGAGTCGTAGGTCCATTGTGTGTCTTAGGTTCACTTTCTACTACCTTTGGGAGAGAAGAAGAAGAGGTAGTAGGAATAGCAGGTCCATCATATGAAACACCACTTCTGGTTGTGATCGCTTTTGCATCGCCCCTCGGGTTAGCGATCGTGTTGCTCGGAAGTTTTCCTGAGCCCGAGGGTTGATCATTTAAAGACTTCTTGAGATCAGCAATCTGGCTGACCAACAACCTGTTCATTTCATCTTGGGATTTCATGAATTGCTTCAGTAACTCATCAGATGATGGTACTGGAGGATGTGGAGGGAAATTTTGAGGTCGGATGTTTTGATTATGACCTTGTTGTTGAAAATTCCCTTGATTAGGATTCACATTTCCCTGAAATTGATTCCCTCGATTGAAATTGTTTTGATTAAGGTTTCCTTGATGTTGGAAACCTTGATTTGGTCCAGGATAGAAATTACCTTGGTTTTGATAACCTTGGTTCATTCTAGGTTGGTTTTGATTCCGGGTCTGTATGTTAGGATTCTGGTTAAAACCGGGTGGTGCCTGATAAGTGTTAGCACGGTAGTTTGGATCATTCTGAGGACGGTATTGATTACCTCCTTGATGTGAAGTACCGGCTATAGCATTGGCTTCAAACGGACTACCATCGGTGGCAGTACAGTTGTAGTATGCATGAGGACCACCACAAGTAACACAAACTTCAACTTTCTTCACTTCACCATGTGATGGTGTCTGTGTGAAGGTGACTTTCTTTTGGTTAGCAAGAACCAAAGCCTGAACAATATCTGTGAGTTTATCAATCTTAGCATCGGTGCTAGATGTACTCACGGGAGATGAAGTAGAAGGTCCAGCATTAGACTGAGTTTGATATGTCTTTGTGCGGAAATGGCGGACCTGGGACTTGTTTTCAATGATTTGCAAGGCTTCTTTTGTGGTCTTGCTCAGGAAATTACCTCCCGCGGAGGCATTCAAAGAGTCTTGGTCAGCTTGTCTCAGACCATTGTAGAAAGTATCCATTTGCATTAACTCGGTAAAACCATGATGCGGACACTTGCGGAGCAATTCTTTGTAACGATCCCATGCCTCCCCGAATGATTCATCAAATCTCTGAGAAAATTTCATTATCTCATTCTTAAGACTTGTAGTTCGGGATGGAGGATAGAATTCGTTAACAAACTTGGTGACTAGATCCTCCCATGTCTCAATGGAACGAGGGGGTTGTTTCTCAAGCCAATTCCGGGCTTGTCCCTCTAGAGATAATGGGAACAGAAGAAGCTTAATGGCTTCATGTGGGACATTCTTGTATTTGATGGTAGATGCTATCTTGTTAAACCATCGAATGTGTGCATGAGGATCATCTCGCTCAAAACCATAGAATTGGCTTTGGGTTACCAGATTAAGCAACCCGGTTTTGAGCTCAAAAGTATCAGCCACGATGGCTGGGACAATAATGGCATCTCCGTAACCCTCGATGGGTGCTCGGAGAAGCTCATTCATCGGCTTGTCTTCTGCCATTTCGACAGGTGGTGGTGGTGGTAGACGTTCCTCAGTCACGGCTGAAGGAGCAGAACGTCCTCTACGTCTACGAGGAATGTTTGCAAGCTCAGAAAGTGGACTTGTAGAACTGGAAGAACGAGTGCGCATGCACTAAGTATAAAAATCAATTTTCAAAACAAATGCGAGGCAAAACGACAAGTGAACTTAACCAATAATCACAAATGAAATGGCTTCTTTGAAAAAGGTACACCAAATCACAAGGACACAAAGGCAAGTTTTAAATCTGTGGTTCGGGAACTTATTATGGTCACACCCCCAGTTAGTAGGTGTACTGCCTTGATTTGCGGTGGTTGATTTTTATGTATATATTAAGTACCACTCAAAAGACGTAGGTATGGATATGTGCTGATGGTTTAAAAACTTTTGGACAATATTTTTGGTATCGTCTCGTTTAACCAAATCGTATTTCTTTAACAATCACCTTAAAAGAAACACAAGCTAGAAAACGTTACGATTGTTTTGTTGTTTTATATGTTTTTGGTGTTGTTAACACTTTAGGAAAAGTGTTAATGAACTTTTTGATTTATATAACTTTACAAAAACTGTTTACAAACTGTGGTATATGTGCAAATACGGGTCTGAAAAATGCTTAGAACACGCTTACAGCCTCCCCGGCAGCGGCGCCAAAATTTGATTGGTGCTGAAAACACAGTCAAGCTTAATCACACAAGCTAGCCACTTGTGAATGGCTAACCGTAACAAACTTAAAACAGCTCAGAAGCAAATGCAATTTAGATCAGAGGAATATAGTGGATTCCTGGGTCGTTAAGTCCCACGGAGGATGAATTGGTGTTTAACACAGACAGATGTCGAATAATCACTAAGGATAGTGATCAGTAAGGATTTTGATGGATAATTATACCTAAAGAAAAGATTTGTAAATTACAGCGACTTAAATGCAAATTAAAGGAAATTAAAAAGTTAAAATATATTAAATAAACGCTATCACTATTTTTACAATGATGTTTTTGTGATTTTATAAAACAAAATATCTTAAATAAACTATTTTAACTAAAACGTAAACTTAAATTATCTAAAAACGTGATTTAAAATGAAAACGTAAGTTATTTATAAAAATTACGCGAGTGCGCAAGCAAAAACGTAAAATTTATGAAATAAAAGTCCTACAAGTGTAAAAACAATTTTATTACGTACTATATGATAAAAAAAAATTTAGAAAAAAGATTTATATTTTTTTGACTTTTATATTTTTTAATATGAATTAATTAAGATTTTACACTAATTAAATGTTTAAAAATACTAAAACTATTGAGAAAAATCCGAAACTTTTTTATAAAATACTTTATACTAATAAAATTTTATGAAAAATACAAAAATTGAAAAAGCTATAAAAAATAAGCTGGAAATAAGTAAATAAGCTCGTATAAGCTTATTGGAAACAAAAGGGTTATGTATTAAAAGATGCAAAGTAAAACTGGAAAAGACCCTAGGGCAGATGGTGTGTGTGTGGTGTGGTGAGCTGGGTGGCCAGGGTTCGAATCCTGGCAATGACTTTTTGCTACTATTTTATTTTTTTGATTTTTCTTCACAAACTTGTTAAGCTACTAAAATTAAGCACTTTTTATAACTACAACTTTTTATAAAAACTACAAATAAGCTCAGATTTGAGCTTATAAACACAACAGTTTAAGCTTATGAGCTTATTTTGGTGAAATAAGCTCAAACAAGCTTAAAAATTGGAAACAAAGGTGGAATAAGCTAAAACAAGTTACAAGCTACTAATTTTAAGCTAGAATACACAGATAAGCACACTGCTAAGATGGAAATAAGCAGATAAGCACTTGTGATCTTGTAGTCAAAAGACAGAAATGGGACAAAGAAAAGGCTTATTGCAGCCCTAGCTAACAAGCTAAAAAATGAAAAGCTAAAGTTGGAACCTCAAGATAGCTTGGTTGGCTTTCCAAAGAACCAATAATCACAGGATGAGGCCAACTAATAAGCTATTTGTGAGCTTATCAAATTGGACCTACTCATTGTGCACAGGGCATCATTTCAGAACAGGTACTCAAAAGAATATAGAAAATAAGCACTTAAAAAGCTGATTAACAATGAACTAGTATTTTTCTAATTTAGTTTAGCAGCCAAACTTTAATATCCCAAAAGCTTTTAAGCTAAGACTCACTATTAAACTCACACTGAAATTATCTATTTAATTCAAAAACGACCAAAAGGAAAATTTTGACTTTTTGATTAACACTAAAAGTTGACTAAACTGAACTTAGGATTGATCTTACTTATTAATTATGATGTATTAGGTTATATTAAGATTAAATTAAGCAATTATAACAACTAATGAACACAAAACCATGATCATAGAACATGAAATTCCAACAGTGAATGCACAAGATGTGATTAAAAGGATTTTTTACTTTTGATGAACCAAGACTGGTTTTTCTTGTGTTTATGAGCTAATTAGACCAAGTATGACACAACACAATCAAAACCAAAGGACTGAACACACTCTAACACTGTTAACAAATCACAACCAAACAAGCCTTTATGAGACTGTGTTGGTGTTTTTCAAAGCAAACCACAGATTCAGACCATGTACTAAATTAATAACCATATATTATCATTAACTGAAGCTAAATAAACATTAAACAGTAATGATAACAACATGAAACTAAGAAATCCTACTTATGTTAATTTAACTGTCAAAATGAAAATTTTATAAACTACAAATTAAAAAGAACAAGTTACTGGTTTTATTGATTAATTATGATTAACTATAACTAAGAAACACAAGCATACCAAGATTTTAAGCTAAATAACACTTTAACAGTGAAATGAATAAAAATGGAACTAGGCTTACAAGATTGGATCCAAGTGAACAATGAGAACTGAGGCACACAAACATACCCTATAGCTTCCCAAGAAGCTCTATACCAAGGCCATCCACTATAAACCCTGCTCCAGCTTTCTTGTATCTTTCATCATAGATTTTTTATTTTTATCTAATTTATTTGGTATTTTTTTTGTATTTTTGGTTTTTTGCTTCTAACTGAATTTTATTGGTTTCTAATAGCTTGGATAAGCTATATAGGAGCTTATGTGGGCTTATCAGTCCAAGATAACAACTAGCAACAACATTTTAACATTCATGAGATTTTGAACATGGAAAATTTTGCATAAACTGAGAACTTGACTTAAAGCTAAAATTGAAGGTTACAAAAGTTTTATTGCACACTGAAAACGTGAAATACAAAGCTTGGAAATTAAAATATACACTGAAAATCAAAATTAAGCTAGAACGACATGAAAATTAAAGATTACACTAGATAGGTCTTCACATTGCTTCCCACTTGTATTTATTGATCTCATTTGACCTTGTCGACATCTCTGAGCATTTCCCACCTCAATCCAGCCGTTGATTTAATCCAGATCATCAAAATTGCCAAATGGCAATTTTGGCGCCATTTTTCTTTTGAGCAGGTTTTGTTAATTAATGGGTCTTGGATGGATGTGGAGGTGTTAAGGGGTTGGTATACAGCTGGGAAGACAGGTGGAGTGTTGAAAAAGAGGTAAAAACCACCTCTGGTTTTGGATTTACAGGCAGGGTAGAGACGATGAACAGTGGTGGCTGTATTGGCGCGTTTGACTTATTTTGACCAAAGGATATTATAAAGGGGGGTCCAAAATAGAGGGGTCACAGGTGTATTGGCATGGTTCTTTTTGGTTATGGTTGGGTTCTAAATACAAAAGGGTCCTAATGGTTTTAATATTACAAGGACTAAATGTGTAAATCTGCCAAACATAAAGGACCAATCCTGCAATTCTCCAAAAGTTAACAAAAGGACCAAAGCTGCCAATCTTCAATAGTACAAGGACTAATGATGATTATTTTCCATTTTTAAATGTCCAAGGACCATTTTTGTCATTTTTAAAAGTTAAGGGACTAAAGTTGTAATTTTGCAATTTTTGATTTCAAAGGGTTTATTTTGACAACTTATGAATCCCTAAGGACTTAAAATGATATTTTTCTTTATTTTGATATATCAGGGACTGTTTTTGACAACTTTTTAAACTTGGGGGACTAAAACTGCCAATTATGCAAACTTGATACGTTTTTCACCAGATTTTGATATTTTTGCATTTAAAACACATAAAACACTTGATTGTGATATTTTTATCATATTGATGTGTTTCTGAGTGTTTTCAGATGTTTTTGGCATTCTAAACAGTACAAAAATGATGAGTATTTAGACACTCATCAGCTTTCCATCCACTTGCATTTGTTACCATTCAAATGCCCATTCCTCATGAGTCTTGTTAACAACAATCTCAAGAGTAAACAAATCAACATCAATTAAGCACAATATTATGAATTCATCAAATGCATTTTCCACATGTGTTTCGTAAGAGAATATGTCAACATCGATAGTCATGATGTCAATTCCCCTTAGTCCGCTCTCATATGCACTAACTTTCATACTTAATCTGAAATGAAACTGAAACTATTAGTTAATTGATTACGAAACAAAGAATCAAACCTAAATACGAAATATAAAATCTTTTGGTGTTATTAGTCACCCAATACGTCGTATATAGAAAACTGTATACGTCGTATTCAATTCTAACACAATACGCGGTATCCCAATTACTCAAAATACGTATACAGAAATCAAAGTGATATGTCGTATCAAAATAAATTAATACGTCCTATAGATAATAACGATTTTTAAGTTTTTATGGTTTTTTTTGAAAATTTTTAAATTAAAGATCAAAATAACAACAACTGAAAATAAAAAGAAAAACTAATTTGGGCCACAGAAAGTAATACGTCATATGCAGATATTAAATACGTCGTATCTGTGTATGAAGCAATACGCCATATCTGATTTAATTGGACACGCCGTATAAGCGTCCTGAGACAAAAACCTGTTAACAGAAACAAACAATGTAGAAAAAAACAAACAAAATGCAATTAAACTAATAAAAATACAAAACTCACTAAATTAACAAAAACTTAACTACTCTCCGGCAGTGCCGCCAAAAACTTGATGTGTCCGTTATAGTCTATTTTTTTTACCAAGTTTTAAATTTATATTTTTCCAAACTAACCTATAGAAAAACACTAACGGGCAGTGTACCTGATCAATGTATTTAGTGGGGTAAGTATGAGTTGTTTGCTGGAGTAGTGTTGGCTACACAAACCTAGTGAATTTTACAGCTATTAAAGTGGGTTTTGATTTCGAGATTAATTATTCTACTAAACAAGAAAAGTAAATTAAACTAAGTATGCTAAAGTTGTGATTAATTGGAGAAAGGAGTGCTAACCATTTACTTCTTCTGCATTATTATTTATCTGTTTATTCGTTCAATGATTTAATGTAATGCATTGGTGATATCAGAAATGCACAAACAAGAATTTTTATCAAAGTTACCTTGTCCAGATTTCTTAGTTACCTAGTCCTATACATGCAACCTATATTCCTGAAGAAATTTATCGGTCTACTAAGTTACAAGCATACATTAAGTGGTGTCAACTAATCTATGCGATTTATCTACAGTACCTCACTGAACCTGGTAACACCTACTCTTCTACGCGGTCAGTTTATTGAAGAGCACCATACTAACTTAAGTATTTTTGCATTATCTATTTAACATTGGGTTCCTACTCCTTGAGTCCTAAGGAAGGATATTCGTGATCCACTTAATCACCTTCACATGCCTAAATCCATATTGATAAAGACCACCTACATGGCTAAAGAGCTACACTATGATGATCTAGACAATAGACTTCAAATGCTTAACAAATAAACGAGTATACTATTTGAACGATAAACATATAAACTATCCAAAATAATTCATCAAATCTTCATAAACGGAATATCGTAAATGTAATAGTCATAACGTGGCTAACACCTAAAGGTGTTAGCCTATAATTTTAGTAAAGATAGACAAAGTGATAATAAACGATAAAAAAAATGGAAATCATACTGAATTCGATATGTAAACCGAATGATTATCCTAAGTATGATGATTTGGGACCTTCTCCTCTTGATCTTCTTGTTTTTGGGACTGAAAATTGAGTGGTGAAACTTGTATATCAAACCGTATGTTAGGGTTCTAATTATAGTGTTCTGTCCAGGGCACAGATACAATGTATCGGGTTGTGATACGGCATATCATAGATTTCTTGAGTAAGGAATAAGAAAGAATATTCCTAGCATGTACGTGCGTATCTTTAATATGGCGTATTGCTGAAGTGTGATATGTCGTATTCTTTATAATACTTGACAGCTTGGATTGGGGATAAGATCTTCAATACGGCATATGGAAAGAGTTTCATACACCGTATGCCTTCAACAGTTGACTTGGGCTTTTACTACAGAACTTCAGATACGATGTATTGCCAGAGTTTAATATGTTGCATGTCTTCTATTTCACCAATACATAGTGAATTCTTCCAGATGTTGATATATGTCGTATGCTTTTCACAGCTTGCATGCAGATTCTTCATTAATGCTCCAAATCTTGTTTTTTTTCGTGTCTTTACCGAAATTGCTCCATAAATATTGAAAATGATCAAGTAATCAATTAAGTATCAATTGAGTTATAAAAATATAACGAATGAGTAACATTTGTGGGATAAATGATAGGTAAATATAGTAAACATTTGATGTTATCAAGTATCTAATATATTTTTCTCTCTCCCTTTAGGGAACGACGGCATAAAAAACCCGAACCCTAACCTGCGATCAGCTTGCTAAATCATAATCGTTCTTTGAATCTTAATCACTTTTTAAATGTTCATGTTTATGTTTAAGATTTGCTGAACCCATATGCATGTTTATTTATTAGATTTCATTAGGGTTTGAAACAATTTAGGGTTCATTATAGCGTGATGGGTTCCATCGGGGTTTTAAATTTATAATCAAGAATTACCGGTTAACTAGGAACACATTCGGGCAAGTATACCCTAGTCAAGTTGTAGTATAGGTTTTGGTAAATCAAGGTCGTCCCAAGAGACTTGGTTGCACTACAAGTGTCGTTTGTTTGTTTAAGCAAGTAACAAGTAACAAGTAGATGGTTATGATTGTCAGGGATCAAACCACCAAGAAAAGTAATAAAAGAACAAGCAAGTATCAAGACATTCATCATTATTCCAATCAAACAAAAAATCTCAATAATCATATCAATAATAAACATCTTTAAATATAAAAGTAACAAGGTTTACCCAAAGTATGAATTACAATAGGCAAAGAAGAAGGAATATAGCAACCTTCAAGCCTCCAATCAACTACACTAGTTCTACCAAGCCGGAAAATGATGTCCAAACGCCTTCAACAACCCTTGAGCACACTACACGAATTTGGCAGAGGTTTGTGGTCTTTTGGGGAAGATAAGTTGGTGGAAATTCGTCCTTAAGGGTGGAGGATTGAATTTCACACCTTAGAGGTGAAGAGATTGAGAGTGGGTGTGTTCTCTCAAGTTGGGGTTTGCTCTCTAGGTGGAAATTCGTCCTTAAGGGTGGAGGCTTGAATTGCACACCTAGAGAGGAGTGGTGGTGGTAGGAGAGGTGTGAGAGAAGTTCTCTCAAGTTGTGGTGCATGAAATGAGGTTGCAAAGGCCTCTATTTATACTACTTCCAAGGCTTAGGGTGTTTAATGCTAAACACTGCCTTCAAGGAGCTTGGAAGGGACTAGAATACATGTAGGAAGGACCTAGAATCGTTTGGAACAAGTTTGTAGTCTTAGTGATGAAGAAATGGCTGTCCAGGGCTTCCCAACCGAATCGGTTGTGTGGAAAACTAGAAGGGGGGGGGGGTTGAATAGTTTTTCCAATTAAAACTTCCTTTTAAAATATTTAGATCGACTTATGTCAATCTATTTGGATGTGTGTGTTGGATGTTGATAAACAAACATATAATGGTATGTAATGAAAGATAAAAGTAAGAAGCACAAAACCACAACGCGAGTATTTATAGTGGTTCGGCTACAAGGACACCTTCCTTGCCCTACTCCACTCCCCGAGTCACCTACTCGAGAGTTCGTAATCACTACACCAATCTTCTTATGGCGGAGAAGCCTTCACAACGTCGCTTAAACTTTTTCCGGTACAAAGCTAAATACCGAGTTCTTTCACACAAGGCGAACCACACCTATCACAACGTCGCCTACCCTTTATTCGGTGCTAGGCTAACCACCGGGTTCTTTCACACCAAGGTGAACCACACCTACACAACGTCGCCTACCCTTTATTAGGTACTAGGCTAAGCACCTAGTTCCATTGCAATGGACGAACTACTACCCAACACTACACCAGCGACTAATCCCAAAGGAGATCTACTCCTTTACAACATCATCAAGGATATCAATATCCTTGGATCTAGTACTAATCTATCTTGTACATCGAAACACACCATATCGAATGTACATCTAAGGCACCTTTCACTAATGCCTTTAACTAGATCTTCAAGACACCCTTCACTAATATCTTGTGTCTTGACTTCTAAGCACCCTTCACTAATGCTTCTAGTCTTGACTTCTAAGAACCTACCACAAGTGCTTATGATATGGACGATAGATACCCTTCACTAATATCTTCGTCTTGACACTTGAGACACCTTTCAAAAATGTCTTCAACACTTCTTAGGAAAAGAAGAACAATCACCAACAAGAAGACTTCAGTATTCTTGATGATGAGGAAGCATGGCAACTCATGGACTTGAGCTTGCTCTACTTCAAAGGTGGTGATCTTGCCTTTAAGAGGAACCTAGAAGATCACACAAAAACAAAACTACAAACATAGATCTGTTGGATCTGAGGTTAAAGAGTTTTTAACTCTAGGGGAAAGTATGTTAGAAAAGGGTGAGAAACAATGAAAAAATGGCTCACTATTTATAGAGGAAAAATTCTACTGTTCCCCGGATCCTACAGATCCCTTCCACAAGGGATCCGTGTAGCGTAAAGCTAGGGATCCGTGGGACGCTCCCCTTTACCCATGGGTATTTTGGTTATGGGTTATGGGTTGATCCATGAATCTTTAGCTAGATACAATGTATATCTTGAGTGCAATGCACTTAGTCACTTGGGTATGAGTTGATCCATGGGTTATGGATATTATCCGTGTATGATATAAGCATGATGTCATGCAATGGGTTATGGGTCATGCTCCATGGGTCATGGGCTTTGGGTTGTACCCGACTACATTCAATGTATTTGCCCAATGGGTTATGATACTTAAGTTTCTACCCATTTATATTACCCAATATACTACATACTAGTTATGTGTATATTTTAACCAAATATGTAAACACTAGTTGTTGTACATATGTAATATTAAATCATAAAATCACTTATACTTGTTTTAGTGTTTTATGTGAAAATGTGAATATGTTAGAAACTATTAGTTCAAACCATTTCCGTATTTTATTTGTTTCGTTAAAATGATTTTACGTTTGTTATCGACAAAACATTAGAAGATCGTAAATTATAAATAAACGTTTTTACGGCTTATTTGTATTAACAATCTCCCCCTTTTTGTTGATGAGAAAACATAAAATTATTTTAAGGAAAAGCTAAAATTCGTAAAAGTTTGAATTTGTAGTTTTTACTTTCTTCTCCCCCTTTTTGTCGAAACAAAAAGAGCTTCGAAAGGAAACTAACACATTGTTTTAGGAAAAACATGTGAAAGAAATAAAAAGAAATAGAGAGCAAGTAACGGGAAATGATCTCGTCTTTACTCCCCCTTGACGAGTTCATCCCTATGTGAGGGCGTCAAGAAAGTAATACTAATCTAGTTTGTTTGCAAGTAAGTTTGCAAAAGATTTCGTCTAAGTGATGAATGTGCTCCCCTTTGATGATTGCAATTTTGCAAAGGGATGTCAAGAAATGTAATCCTAATATTGCAAGTAATTTGCAATGTATTGCTTTGACACAAAGCTCCCCCTAGCTTTAGGATGTCAAAGTCTTCATGTGTAAATTGAATAACTACAAAACAGAGATTAGAAAACAAGTATAATGCACAATTTCCTGCATATGTGATCCAAGTTAGTAGAAAAATATTTTTCTGTCTCACGGATCCCAAGGTTCTCTCCTAGTAGGGATCCGTCTAGGCAATTCTGAGGGATCCGTATAGCTGATGATCAATTACAGCAAATTGTGATATAACAAGTAATGTTATCACAAAAGTGAGATATGAATACAACGTAATCATATACTCAGAAATATAACAAGTAGCATGTAATTTCAGTTAATAAAACTAGTGTTATGATATACATGACTCTAAAAACTAAGAAAATAAAAAATACATGACTAGGAATTTCTAGACCAACTATCGCTTGATGCTAGGACACCACTAAAATCTTCTAGCTCAAGTTTTGTTTAGGTTTAATCTCGTCGAAAAACATTCGAGGAGATGATAGATCATGAAAAGTTGGTCTTCTCGTACTTCATGTATCAAACTTTCAACATGTTGACAATTATAGCAATCTTTGTCATGGCTAGGTAGTGGTGGTGGAAGAAATGAAATGCCTTGATGCGAAGGATCAAGTGAAGCGGCTTGTGGAGCTTCAAACAACGAAAGGATTGGTGGAGGCGCATTTAAGAATGGCTCGACCAAGAATGATGGTGGTGGTAGAGAAGTGTCAACTTCCATATGGTCAGGTGGTTGACTTTGATGATTTCTCATAATCCAAATAGGATTATATGATGGAAACGGCGAAAAGGAAGCCGGAGCAAATGTTGACTCAACACCTTGATTTTGTACCATTATTCCTCCTAATGAGGAAAATGTTGTCGGCGAAGGCGAATGAGACGAACTACGAGGCAAATCCTCTAAATTGTAGAGGTGTGGTGATGATAGTGGAGATGTAAAAGAGATAGCTCTAGGAACCAATGGTGATGGTTTAGTGGAGATGATATTGTTTGGCCTAGGAGGTATGGTGGTGTTTGACATAGGCAGTTTTGTGGGTACTATCCTTTTAGGAATTGGTTTGATTGGTTGAGAAGAGATCCTTGCATTTGTTGGCTTGACCGGAGATGATTCGGTTGAAGAAATTTCATGTACAACACGAGCAATTTTCTTGGGTGGTTCTTTGGTGGATAAGTTACTACTTGGAGTTTTCCTCATGATTAGATGAATTCAAGAGGTTTGTAAGGGTTTCTAAAGTGCTAAAAGTTAGGATGAAGGTGATGACTATAGAAGTCCTAACAATGTGGTTTATAAAGCAAGAGATTTGGCAAGTGCATTTAAGCCTTAAGCCACTAAGATTCATTGGAATGTGATGATTAACATGCACAAGAGTCAACTTCAGAGTTTGTACTGATCTAGGAACTCATTTAAGATGAGATGGAGTGTTTGAGTTAGAAAGATGAGTTGAAATGATTGTTTTAGCAAGGTTTGACATAATCTGTCACACGGATCCCACGGTTCCCTCCTCAGAGGGATCCGTCTAGGCTAATCCTAGGGATCCTGCTCTCAGCAGCTATGAAAGAGTGGAAATGATGTTTCTAAGATCTAAGATCTATATCACCTTGAGTGTTTCAGTCCTCCTAAGTGTCTTAAATGAAGGGGTGCTTAAGTATTTGAAGGTAATGAGTAATGTAGCTAATGATTGCCTTTTATGGAAGGAATTGGAACTTTCATGAGTACCAATGAATGAACAAGGATGACACTAAAGATGAGAGTGTTAATTGAAGCTAAATGATCCTAGAGATCAGATAGTGACTTGGATTACTTCCCTTGAAAATAACCTAGAGAGTTAAGATGGAAAAACTAGGATTTGATCAATTTTGATCAATTTTGTCGCAAGGATGATTATGATCGATTTTGCTATAAGAGGTTTCCAATGTTTAGATATGAGGGATCATGTGAAAGATGATGTGTGAGCTTAAGAGCGGAAGAGTAATGGATTAAAATGAAATGATAGATCTACAAGCGTCTTTGAGAGTGATCTAGGTGAGTTATGTGTGAGTAGGAAGGATCTACTTAACTTAATAAGGACTTAATTTGCCTTAAGACACTATGTCTAGCTTAGTGTGAGGTGTTATAAGAATATGTTTGAAATACAATGCTTGCAATTGCATTTTCTGTTTGCCGGATCCCACGGTTCCCTAAGTGTAGGGATCCGTCTAGCACAAGCTTTGGGATCCGTCCATCTGCTCAGAAGAACCTTTACTAAAGGTATGCAATGATCTTGACAATGCATTATATTCCAATAATAGTTTAAAGGGGTTCTAACACTAAGATATCAAATGTAAGATGTTTTATTTCATGAAGGAAATATGATTACATTGATAAAGCACGAGTACACGAGGATTGATCCTATTTGAAATACAACTAGGTTCCTTGAGTGTTTTCGCTAGGAGGATCATCACGTTGTTGATGAGTGTTGGTGAAATCAAGAATGAAGAAAGTCTTCATGAGAGATATGTTTAGCGGTTCCATCATCTTGTTCACAAGTACGTACAACGGACTTTGAAATTGAGGATGAAAGTGCATAACGTTATGATAGAGGCGCGTCAAGAACATTCCATAAGGGATGAGTTTATTCTTGGAGCCTTGAAGATTTACAATTCGCCTTGCGAAGAAGTAGGCGAGATTGTATGGTTGTTGTGTTAGCAAACAATACAATATGTGAGCACAACAAGCGTGAAGGATTTCTCGATTTCCCCTAAGACTCCAAACATTTTCACGTAGGATGAGTGTAAAGGTCTTGTACTCTTCTCGGATGTCCCATGTGAAGATAATGTTTGGATCGGAGTAATATGGTCGAGGTTTGCATATTATGCGATATAAATCTTCCGGGGAGGGTATGTGTGAACAATATGGACTATTTTCTTCACGAAAGTTGAAGAGAGAATCAAGAGACCAATCTTCGGTGAAGGCACATTGTCCATGATTTGGAATTCGGAAGATGTGAGCAAAATGCCCGAGGGTTAAAGTAAACTTTTGGTTTTTGATATAAAACCAAAGAGATAGAGAGCGATCCTCGTTACGAACGAGTTCAAATTGACGGAAGAATTCCATTATGAACCTTGGACATATCTTCTCGTTGATTTCAAGAAGACATTCTAGTCCAATGGCTCGAAAGGAGGTATTGATACCTTCTTCGAATTGTAGAGAGGTGTCTACAATACGTCCTTCGTGGAAGTGATGGTTTTCGAGGTTATTGAACCCACGGACATGAATGCCAGGTGTGTTGGGTTCAAGGGAGATGTTCGGAGTGTAGACGCTAGTGAGTGAAAAAATCAAACTCATATTCATGCGTCATAGTTTAACCTATAGAAATAATGAGTTAATAAAGAGTGATGTTTGCGGTCAACCTATGATTATCTAACGTTTTTATTGGATTTTTATTAACAATGGTTTTTAACAACAATGACACTTAACTCACTTATGGTTTTGACATTCTAGTGAAAAATTACTTTTAGAAGAAAAGTGGTTTTTAATTTGCATGAAAAACTATTCTCCAGTAGGACGGATCCCACGGTTCCTTTACAAAAGGGATCCGGCTAGTATATCTTCCGGGATCCGTAGATCTGTAGTTACAGAAACAGATTTTATGATGAAAAGCATAGGTTTTTAGATCTCATTGTTTTATACCAAGATATGTGTTTTAGCCTACATTTTCTTTTAACATGCATACATGACTTCTAATGTATAACGGGAAAAATAAATAAAACAAATAGAAATGATAAACACATTATGATAATAACCTAGATAAACTTAGATTATTAGTAATATTTCATTTCAATGCTAAGGATGATACAAAGGATTGGGTATATAACCCCAATGTAGATTAACAACACAAAGTAAATGTCTCCGTATGTGAACTTCATCATAGGGAACACAAGTGCGATGAGTGTTAAGACGATGAGCACGAAGGTGATGTAAACCATGTTGAAGACGATTCTTCTTGGTTTCGGTTGAGATGAAATGGAGAGGAGGATGAAGTTTTGAGTGAGAGGGAATTTTTGAAATTGGAAGATTTGAAAAAGTGGGGATTTGATAAAGTGGGCGTCGAGTGGTATATTTATGGGGAAGGAGTAGTTTTTGAAATTTGTGTTTTGTTTTATTATTGGATTAAAAGAAATATAACATAAGTTTTATATACCACGACTTTAGACGAGAAAAATAACACGTATGTGAGAAAAGGCTTCCTAGTGAAGCTTCATGTAAAACATGTATATGCACAAAAGATAATCATATAAATACCTAAATAGGCATACTTAATTATCAAGCAAAATAAAAAGAAAATCATACCCCTAGCGCACTTAGGAATGTCTTTACAAATGACACAACAAATGTCACTTAGACGATTCCCGCTCGTTTGCGTTTATGATACCTTCTTAAGGAATGTATTCTTGTTACCAAGCGACTCCTATAGCTTGGTGGGTATGAGCTTTGACTAATCAACATGACAAAGAAGATTAGTGCAATTAAATGAAAAAGTAAATAAGAAAAATGTTGTTATCAAATCAACATCCAAACATATAGTTTTAAAAGACATGGTGTTTGTTTTTATGAAAAACCTTCTTTGTAGTTTTCATTTAACCATGGATCGTATCAAGTTTTTAAAGTAGAATATACTTCAAGAAACTTGGTAACGAAGCTCTGATGCCAATTGTGGAAAACTAGAAGGGGGGTTGAATAGTTTTGCCAATTAAAACTTCCTTTTAAAATATTTAGATCGACTTATGTCAATCAATTTGGATGTGTGTGTTGGATGTTGATAAACAAACATATAATGGTATGTAATGAAAGATAAGAGTAAGAAGCACAAAACCACAACGCGAGTATTTATAGTGGTTCGGCTACAAGGACACCTTCCTTGCCCTACTCCACTCCCCGAGTCACCTACTCGAGGTTTCGTAATCACTACACCAATCTCCTTATGGCGGAGAAGCCTTCACAACGTCGCTTAACCTTTTTCCGGTACAAAGCTAAATACCGAGTTCTTTCACACCAAGGCGAACCACACCTATCACAACGTCGCCTACCCTTTATTCGGTGCTAGGCTAACCACCGGGTTCTTTCACACCAAGGTGAACCACACCTACACAACGTCGCCAACCATTTATTAGGTATTAGGCTAAGCACCTAGTTCCACTGCAACGGAGGAACTACTACCCAACACTACACCAACGACTAATCCCAAAGGAGATCTACTCCTTTACAACATCATCAAGGATATCAATATCCTTGGATCTAGTACTAATCTATATTGTACATCGAAACACACCATATCGAATGTACATCTAAGGCACCTTTCACTAATGCCTTTAACTAGATCTTCAAGACACCCTTCACTAATGTCTTGTGTCTTGACTTCTAAGCACCCTTCACTAATGCTTCTAGTATTGACTTCTAAGCACCTACCACAAGTGCTTATGATATGGACGATAGATACCCTTCACTAATATCTTCGTCTTGACACTTGAGACAACTTTCACAAATGTCTTCAACACTTCTTAGGAAAAGAAAAACAAGAAGACTTCAGTAGTCTTGATGATGAGGAAGCATGGCAACTCATGGACTTGAGCTTGCTCGACTTCAAAGGTGGTGATCTTGCCTTTAAGAGGAACCTAGAAGATCACACAAAAACAAAACTACAAACATAGAACTCTTGGATCTGAGTTTAGAGAGTTTTTAACTCTAGGGGAAAGTATGTTAGAAAGGGGTGAGAAACAATGAAGAAATGGCTCACTATTTATAGAGGAAAAATTCTACTGTTCCCCGGATCCCACGGATCCCTTGCACAAGGGATCCATCTAGCGTAAAGCTAGGGATCCGTGGGACGCTCTCCTTTACCCATGGGTATTTTGGTTATGGGTTATAGGTCATGGGTTGATACATGGATCTTTAGCTAGATACAATGTATCTCTTGAGTGCAATGCACTTAGTCACTTGGGTATGAGTTGATCCATGGGTTATAGATATTATCCATGTATGATATAAGCATGATGTCATGCAATGGGTTATGGGTCATGCTCCATGGGTCATGGGCTTTGGGTTGTACCCAACTACATTCAATGTATTTGCCCAATGGGTTATGATACTTAAGTTTCTATCCATTTATATTACCCAATATACTACATACTAGTTATGTGTATATTTTACCCAAATATGTAAACACTACTTGTTGTACATATGTAATATTAAATTCATAAAATCACTTATACTTGTTTTAGTGTTTTATGTGAAAATGTGAATATGTTAGAAACTATTAGTTCAAACCATTTCCGTATTTTATTTGTTTCGTTAAAATGATTTTACTTTTGTTATCGACAAAACATTAGAAGATCGTAAAATATAAATAAACGTTTTTACGGCTTATTTGTATTAACAGGTTGGGCCCCAACCGTTTCGGTTGGTCTTCTTGACTACTCTCCAACCGTTCCGGTTGCAGGGCCTGACCGAACGGTTGGAGCTTTTTTACAGATCTTTCTCTTAACTTTTCGTGGCCACGAACGGGGGGTCAAACGGAGTCCGTATGCAAAAGTTATGGCCAAAATGGTGAAGGTGTGTCGGGAACAACGAGGCTTCCAATATTTCTTCGTTTAAGCTTCTTTTCTTCATTTCTTTCCCGTTTCTCTTCTCGAAATTCATTCTTGAGTCTTTGGACCACTAACTTGATGATTTTATCTTTTCGAATACACTCCACAAGTCTTGCTTTTGTCGGGAATTCTTCATACATGGAGAAATCTTCATATTTTACTTCTTTTTCTCCACTTTCCTGTACTTGGCTACAAATGAACTAGCATACACACTTTTATACGATTAAGTAACAAAAGCATATGATTATAGCCAAATAACATATATAAAAGCACGGATAATGCTACTAAAAACATGCACAATTTGAGCATTATCAAATTCCCCCACACTTAAATTTTGCTTGCCCTCAAGCAAATCTAAGAAAAAGAAAAATTAAAAACATACCTCAATGACAAAACGAAAAGAAAAAATTTAAAAATTTGAATATTTTTGGGATTTTTTTTAACATATATAAAAAATAAGCGAAAAAATGAGCCCAAACTCCCCCACACTTAAGGTTTTGCTTGCCCTCAAGCAAATCTAGAAATTGAAAATAATAAAACCCCACATGGTGCATAAGAATGATTAGAAAAATGTGATGCAAATCAACCAAGTACAAGTACAAGATATGATTCATCGTTTTAAGCTTTTAGAGGTGAAAAACCAAGATGTTTGACAATACCCTATGAATTCTCTTGCTTGATAACATGGCTAAGCACCTCAGGAAAAGGAACGGATGTATAATTCACTCAACACTCAATTTATATAGTGATGGATAGTATTAAGGAATAGTACACTCATATTGCTCAGTCATGATCTAAATATTACCATAGGCTTGTACAAGAAACAAAAACTCCACCGACGTGGCGTAAGCACCAAGTGTAAACATCTAAAGAGGTCTTTTATTCGGGTTGAAATGATAGGCTTCGGGTGATTAAAGGGTATGGATAAGGCATGAGATTATTTATGAAATTGGTTTTAAAAGAAAATAAGGAAAAATAAAGTCAAGTCTAATACCCATGTTGCTAGTCACCGAACAAACCACAAATCCGAAAATGATTATAGTTACAATCTTCTCTTCTTCACATATCGATTACCAAATATATAATATATATCACGTCTTAGCACATTAGCTAATCGATATCTCAATGATACTTCATCTTCATAATAATAAGCACCTTGGCTATAATTGTCATCACATATTTTTTTTTTCTTTCATAATTTTTTTTTTCGATGACTTATTCTTTTTTTTTTTCTTTTCACATTTTTTTTATACATCACTTCTCCCCCACACTTCGTATAAGCATTACCACAAAAATACAAAATATAAAGGTGATCAATCTTCATCTTTGTCGGAATGGCACACACGAATGACAAAGTGTGGCTAACTCATAATCATTAAAAATAATCCAATCATACCAAGCAATTAGCAACCCATCATTTAGACATTGACAAGGTGTAGGCTAAGGTTTAAAGTGTAAAATATTTTTGTATTTTTCTGGATTTATCAAAAACGAAAAGGATGGCTCAGAGGGTGTACTAAAGGTATCTAGCGCTAAAGATGAGCGCTAACAAATGGGTCCATGTGGGTGGTTAACTAACCGATGTGGTTAGCTAATATATCATTAGATGTAAACGGAAGGCCATTTGGTTTTATTCCTAAGGTGCCTCTTTATCACGCGAATACACTTATATCACACGAATGTGATCTTACTGCGGTCTGGTAATGATTTACAAGTACAAGTTCTCGAATAAATAAAATCACCGGCACACTCATAGCAATAGATCCAAGCATAAAAAAATGTATGCTAATAAGAAATAGGCTCAAATCCTCACAATTATAGTGGAAGGGGCTAAAAAATGTGCTAGCAAATGTCATCGATCCCAAAATTGATTGTAATATTAATCGGGACACATCTCAAATTTTTCAAAATTACCGATTTCACCAGTGGGTTGATCCAGTTATTCTAATATATTAACCTATACGCGTGAAAACAACTACTCCCTCCGTCCCAAATTAATTGTCCTCATTTGACTTTTTAAAGTCTTAATTTCTCAACTTTGATCTTAAATATTTTTATTTATGTTATATAATAATTGATGCAAAATATATGAATGAATTGTCTTTTAATTTTTTTTTCATTGGTGTAATTTTCATCAAGTATTACATAACACATACAAAAATATTAACGATCAAAGTTGAGAAATTAAGACTTCAAAAAGTCAAATGAGGTCATTTATTTTGGGACGGAGGGAGTAGATCATAAGGGCAAACAAGTTCACAAAATTTTAAAATTGACCCAAACATTTTGGAATTTAAAAATTAGTTTCGTTTTTCACAAGAATATTTTCCGCCCACACTTAAGTTAAAGCACACAAAAGAAAAATAACTTAATGAAAATTTTGCTATTATTAATACTACTATTACTACGAGAAAACTTTGAAAAATAAGATTTTTTTTTTATTCTTTTGTTTTAATTTGTTATTTATTTTTTATTTTTTATTTTTTTTTAAAACCAAACATGACTTATTCTTGTCCCACGAGTTCTCGGTAGCTCCATTGAAACGCACAAAGAAGCGGAGAAGCAGGTCAGCGCGAAGCATATTAAAAACCCAACTTCTTTAGGGAATCAGGGAGACCAGCCTTATACCTCTCACACAGTTTGTTTACAATGGGTGAGCCTTACTTTCGAGGGACTATGTAAAACCCGAAAATCTAAAACCTATATAAAGACTAAAATACCCTTGGAACCAAGAATAATAAAATACGTAAAATACGTTTATAATAAAGTTACGAAATTAAAAACCTACTAAATAAAAACTTGGCGAATGTAATTACGCAAACGACTTTGGTACGACGAAGGACTTAAACTATTTGCTAATGAAGTTGGGCCGTTCGTTTGTTTGTATGGACTAGTGTCTTTTGTTTTGTTTTTGCGCCAAGCCGAGGACCAAGAGAGCCCAAAGGGGTGTTTGTTTGTGTTCGTATGAGCCAAGGGGCCGAAGCCCATTTTGTGTTTGTTGTGTGTTCGGTTGGACCCAAGCCAACCCAAACCCAACTTATTTCCTAAACCTAAACTAATTGCTACTACTATAAATACATCACATATTCATTAAATTGAAACCCTAGTTTGCTTTGCCTCTCCTTTTCTTTCTTCTTGTTCGGCCGAGACCTATAACACCCTTGGTGTTGAGTTTTTGCTTCAACGAGCTAAGGTATAACGTTTATTCATCTTCCTTTAACGTACCTTTCATGTATATGTCAAGATATACTTTGTTTAGTCGCGTTTTTGTTCTTTTTGTTTGCGGCCGAGAGGTGTAAACCGAGAAGCAAAGAAACCCTAATCCATTTAACTTGTAATTAATAAGGAACATGTAACGTGATAAGTAATATTGAATCGGGTCTTGGTTGTGTCGCAGTTAAGCTAGGCCGAAGCATGCATGAGTTTGGACCGAGGCATGCATGACTTTCGAATAGGGTGTAAACATTATAACTTGATTATGTAACATGTTTAGATGAACTAGGTCTTGCGTAAAACATGCTAGCCGAAAACCCTAGTTGAACCGAACATGTATACAAGAGTTTTGGACGTGTAATAAATACGTAAGGGTCACGTAGACATAAACCCTAGTTTAATATGTAAAGCGTATGAAGTATACTAAACCCTAATAACTTATGGTTACATGAAATCATAAACGTGTATGGTAAAGCGTAAAAGTAAAGAAGGTTATTAATTACGTATTAGGTTAAGTGGAGAGTCATTAAGACGTAACATATAAAGTAAATGCATATTAATGAGATATTAAAGAATAAGAAAACCCTATAATATATATAAGAGTCGATTAGGGTTTGAACTAAATATAGTAAATTCGTTATTTCATGTGTGAGTTATGACTTATAAACTATTTTCACATTTAACCCTAGACTTTAATAAATGATATAACGAACCCTAATCTACAACATTAATTATAAAATACTTAAGTCTCATTTAATAAAACCCTAAAGTATGAAGATCATTAAAGTATGAATACCAAATATTAAAAGATCATTTTGACGATTATGGAATCATAAATAACGTGGACGACCGTTAATGTCTATAGGTTCTGTGAAGAGGGAGTAATCCTTTGCTTTCGTCTTTCTGCTTTTTGATCTTTTGCGTTGGAATAAGGTACAGATATTCTGACCTTTTCAGTAGAGGTTTCCTCTTAATGTTTTCTTTCGTATTAGGGTTTCCTAAGCCTTTGCTATGAACCCATTCTGATTTGTTTGAGCTATTGCTTATCTGAACTCTGATTTCTGAATTATGAAACATCTGATTTTGAACTATCTGATATGAAAACTATGATTTTGGAAATATGAATGATTTTCTGATAAAATATGATCTGTGTCAGTTACGACATTCTGATTTGACCTAAGATAGTTTGACACCCGAGCCAAATATTTAAATAGTCATGGGGGTTCCATGTCCGTATCAGTGATGCACTTCTGATATGACTCTAGGGCAGTAGAGTGATGTTCTGCCACGTCTCTGGATGGTGAAGCATATTTGTGAATATGTAGGAAGGGGCGTATGGATGCATCCTAGATCTGTTATCTGTTATATGTTATATGTTATCTGTTATCTGTTATCTGATGGTTGATGCTGCGTGCATGCACGTCCTTCATAACTCTGGTAGGTCTCCCCTACAAATGTTGCCTTATGTGAGTATGAATATGATCTGATATATGTTCTGGGCTCGTGGTAGTTGACTATAAATATCTTCTGAAATTACGATTTATGCTTATAAAATGATTATGATTTTGCTATTGCTCATTCACTTTATTTCGTATCCGTTATCGTTTAGTATTCGCTTTTGCTTTCATATCTGTTCACTGGGCTTTTGAAGCTCAGCCGCACTTTTCTTTTCTTCCGCGGCAGGTATCTAAGCATTGGAAGCTGGGTTGCTTTGGGATGAGTGCTTGAGTGGACTTACCTTAGAGATTTTAGCTTTGATTCCTTATGATGCCATTTAGACTTATTTATTTCGGATTTTATGTTTGAAGTTTATTATGCTTCCGCTGGGACCTATGTATTGAAGTCATTTGACTTGGATTATTTCCGCATTTATGTTAAGACTTCTTTTGGTTATTTGTGTTTGATTTGATATGACACCATTACTTGTGATTCCTTTACCCTTGGCGGGTCGGGGCGTTACAATTTATGGCATCAGAGCCCAGGTTTACGACTTGTAGTCAGGACCTGTGAACATAAGAACCTTAGGTTATCCCTTGGAGTTAGGAATAGACCTGTGAGGATTGGGTAGATTTAGGTTTCCTTCTGCGAACTTCCATTTCGTATCTCACCTTTGTTCTTTTGCTAATCGTTTGAATATCCTTCAGATGGTTCGAACTCGTCAACATTTGGATGAAGACGATGATGCTCCTAACATGGATGTTGCGATTGCGAATGCTCTCCACTCTCTTTTCCCTGGTTTGACTACACCTGAGATGATGGAACAGGTGATCAACAATATTCGGAATCAGACTGGTGAACCTTCGGGAAGCGGTGGAGGTGCTCAACCCGTCGGCATACATACTTGGCTCGAGCGTTTCGGTAAGCTCAAGCCTCTTTCTTTTAGCACTGCTGCTACTCCCACTGAAGCTGAGGACTGGATCACTCATGTTGAGAAGCTGTTTGAAGTACTGGGTTGTGGAGATGGATTTAAGACTCGTTTAGCTGCATTCAAATTGGAAGGTGATGCTTTAAATTGGTGGAAAGCATTGAAACAAGCACGAGGAGGAGATGCTTTCGCTGTTAATTGTACTTGGGCGGAGTTTCGGACTATCTTCTATAACCGTTACTTCCCTGATGCTGAACAGCAAAGGTATCAGAGGGATTATCAGGCGATCTACCAGTTTGATAATGAGAACTCCAATGAGTACATGAGTAGGTTTATGAGGTTGGTAAGCTTTGTTGGAGCGATTGCTGGAGATGGTAGGCGCCAAGCTAAGCATTTCAAATAGGGACTGAAGAAGTGGGTGTTGGACCGACTGCTTAACACTGAGTATGAGGATGTGTCGGCCTGCAATGATGCAGCTCGTAACATTGAGATCTTTCATGAGGGTTCGGGTTACAACAAGCGTAATCGCGATGGTGATCGGATTCAAGGTAGGACTCAAAGTAATGAGTATAGGGGAAATACTGGCAGGAGTTATGATTCGAGGGGACAAGTGGATAAGGGTTATGATCATCGGGGTCAGTCGGGAAGGAATGTGGACTCTAGGCGCCCTGAGGCGAGGGGTCAGGATAGCAGAGCTGCTGGTAAGAATGGAAATGATCGTCAGAATCAAGGTAACAATAACCAGCGTTACAACAAAGATCAGTCGGCTCGAGGATCGAATCAGGGTCGTGCTTCAGGATCTTCTGGTCAGCAAAGGACAGCTGAAGTTTTGCCTCCCCCACCTATCTGTACTACTTGTGGAAAGGCTCATCCGGGACCGTGTTTCAAGGCCACTGGTGGATGTTTCTCTTGTGGTTCTACTACTCACAAGATCAAGGATTGCCCTAAGAGGAACCCGGCGATTCCTGGAAACTATACCAAGCCGCCACCTACTACTGGACGTGTTTATGCTACTACTCGAAATCAGGCGGAGCACACTTCAGGTACCATTACGGGAACTCTTTTCATTGATGATTATTCTGTCTTCGTTTTATTTGACACCGGCGCCACACACTCCATCATATCTGTCACATGTGCTAAGAAACTTAATATGAAGCCACAACCACTAACGAATCACTTATCGATATCTACGCCTATGAAAAACCACATGATCATTGATCATAAATACGTTAAGTGTCCTCTTCGTTTTGATGATCGTATTCGCCCTGCACATCTGTATCCTCTCGATATGGTCGACTTTGATATCATTCTAGGCATGGATTGGTTGGCTTATCATAGAGCTTCCATCGACTGCTATGCTAGAACTATGATCTTTGGAGACGTAAAACATCCTGAATTCGTTTATTTTGGTTCTAAACCACTCAAATCTGTTAAGTTCATTTCTGCTATGAAGGCACAGACCATGATTGCTCATGGGTGTCAAGGTTTTCTAGCATCTGTTAAGGACACATCTTTGGAGAGTCCTAACATTGAAAATCTTTCTGTTATTTGTGAATTCACCGACGTTTTTCCCGATGAACTCCCTGGACTTCCTCCAGCTCGAGAAGTTGAGTTTAGTATTGAGTTGATTCCTGGTGCTAAACCGATTTCGAAAGCTCCGTATCGTATGGCACCTATAGAACTGAAGGAGTTGAAGGAACAGCTGCAAGAGATGATAGAGAATGGATTCATTCGACCTAGTGTTTCTCCATGGGGTGCACCTGTCTTGTTTGTGAAGAAGAAGGATGGAAGTATGCGCTTATGTATCGACTACCGTGAACTCAACCGTATTACTATTCGGAACCGTTATCCTCTTCCGCGCATAGACGATCTGTTTGATCAACTGCAAGGAGCTAAGTTCTTTTCTAAGATTGATCTGAGGTCTGGTTATCATCAACTACGTGTGAAGGAGCAAGATGTTCCTAAGACCGCATTTCGTACCAGATATGGTCATTATGAGTTTCTCGTTATGCCTTTTGGTTTGACGAATGCGCCTGCTGTGTTTATGGACCTGATGAATCGTGTTTTCCATGAGTTCCTCGACAAGTTCGTTATTGTTTTCATCGACGACATTTTGGTTTACTCTAAGTCTGAAGAAGAGCATGAGCAACATCTCCGGATAGTTTTGGAGATTTTGAGGAAGAAGAAGTTGTACGCCAAATTCTCGAAGTGTGAATTTTGGTTAGGACAAGTCGCTTTCCTTGGTCATATCGTATCAGCTGATGGTATAACCATGGATCCGTCTAAGGTTGAGGCCATCACTAAGTGGCCAAGACCTACGACAGTGACTGAGGTCAGGAGTTTTCTAGGACTTGCTGGATATTATCGACGTTTTGTTGAAGGTTTCTCTCGTTTAGCTTTGCCTTTAACCCAATTGATGAGGAAAGGTGAAAAGTTCGTGTGGACGGATGATAGAGAAAAGAGCTTTGAAGAATTGAAACGGAGATTGGTGTCCGCTCCTATTTTGACTCTTCCATCTGGTTCTGGAGGATATCAAATTTATAGCGATGCATCTAAGAAAGGATTCGGCTGTGTCTTGATGCAACATGGTAAGGTGATAGCTTACGCTTCAAGACAACTGAAACCTTATGAGGAGAATTACCCAACTCATGACCTTGAGTTAGCTGCTGTGGTGTTCGCATTGAAGATCTGGAGACATTACTTGTATGGAGAGACGTGCGATATTTTCACCGACCATAAGAGTCTCAAGTATATCTTCACCCAAAAGGAACTCAATATGAGACAAAGAAGATGGTTAGAACTTCTTAAGGATTATGACACTAACATTCAGTACCATCCTGGTAAGGCTAATGTAGTTGCTGACGCACTTAGCCGGAAATCAGGTATGATTGCAAGTATTGAGATTGAGCCTAGGATCATTTGTGACTTAGAGCGTTTGGATGTTGAGTTGTGCGTACGAGGTTTTGGTGGATACTGGGCTAGTATGAAGGTGGAGTCGAACCTTATACTGCAAATTAAGGAAGCTCAGAAAGATGACGGCGAGCTGTGGGCCGTAGCTCAAAATGTTGAAGAAGGTAAACAGACGGAGTTTAAGGTTGATAATGACGGAATTGTATGGTATGAAGATAGGCTTTGCGTTCCCAATGATCAGGTACTTCGTGAGAAAGTTATGACTGAAGCTCATAGTTCTCCTTTCACTATCCATCCTGGTTCTACCAAGATGTATAGGGATTTGAAACAGTATTTCTGGTGGAATGGCATGTAGCAAGAGGTGGCGACGTTTGTGTCGAAGTGTATGATTTGTCAGCAAGTGAAGATCGAACATCAAAGAGCTAGTGGACTGTTACAACCATTGGATATTCCGACATGGAAGTGGGATAAGATATCTATGGACTTTGTGACTGGACTACCTCTTACTAAGAAGAAGCATGATGCGATTTGGGTGGTTGTTGATCGGCTAACCAAATCTGCTCATTTCTTATCAATTAGAAAGGATTATGGTATTGGCAGATTGTCAGAGATTTTTCAGCAAGAGATAGTTAGACTTCATGGTACTCCGACGACTATTGTGTCAGATAGGGATCCGCGTTTTACTTCTCGTTTCTGGAAGGGTTTGCAAAAAGCTTGGGGTACTCGACTTAATTTTAGTACGGCATTTCATCCTCAAACAGATGGTCAGTCAGAGAGGACTATTCAGACCATAGAAGATATGCTAAGGGCTTGTGCTTTGGAATGGACTGGCAGCTGGGATGAATATTTGTGTTTGGTAGAGTTTGCATACAACAACAGTTGGCACGCTAGCATTAAGGCAGCACCGTTTGAACTTCTTTATGGAAGGAAATGTAGATCACCTACCTGTTGGGATGAAGTAGGTGAACGTCTAATCGAAGGTCCGGAAATGATTGAGATCACTAATGAGAAAGTAGCTGTTGCTAGAGAAAAGTTGAAGGAGGCTAGGTCTCGTCAGAAAAGTTATGCCGACAAGCATCGTCGTGATTTAGAGTTTCGAGTTGGTGATCGTGTGTTTTTGAAAGTCTCGCCGTTTAGAGGTGTGAAACGTTTTGGAATCAAGGGTAAGCTTAGTCCTCGATTCATTGGTCCGTTTGAAATTCTGGAACGTATAGGAGAAGTTTCGTATCGATTGGCACTTCCGCCTCAGTTATCGCATGTTCATGATGTGTTCCATATATCTCTTCTAAGGGGATACAACTATCATCCATTACACGTTGCTTCGTATCCGTTTGATCAGATTCGATCTGATATGTCTTTGTCTGAAGAACCGGAAGCTATTTTAGAAAGACAAGAAAGAATTATGAGAAGTAAAGTTATTCCGTTCGTTAAGATTCTTTGGAAAAATCACCCGGAGCGTGAGGCTACTTGGGAGACCGAAGAGTCGATGCGAGCTAGTTATCCTCATTTCTTTGAATAGTACGGTATGTTCTCATTTCGTTCTCGTTTTCGTTTCGTTTCATTTCAATTTTCGAGGACGAAATTTTTTTTTAGAGGGGAAGAGTTGTAAAACCCGAAAATCTAAAACCTATATAAAGACTAAAATACCCTTGGAACCAAGAATAATAAAATACGTAAAATACGTTTATAATAAAGTTACGAAATTAAAAACCTACTAAATAAAAACTTGGCGAATGTAATTACGCAAACGACTTTGGTACGACGAAGGACTTAAACTATTTGCTAATGAAGTTGGGCCGTTCGTTTGTTTGTATGGACTAGTGTCTTTTGTTTTGTTTTTGCGCCAAGCCGAGGACCAAGAGAGCCCAAAGGGGTGTTTGTTTGTGTTCGTATGAGCCAAGGGGCCGAAGCCCATTTTGTGTTTGTTGTGTGTTCGGTTGGACCCAAGCCAACCCAAACCCAACTTATTTCCTAAACCTAAACTAATTGCTACTACTATAAATACATCACATATTCATTAAATTGAAACCCTAGTTTGCTTTGCCTCTCCTTTTCTTTCTTCTTGTTCGGCCGAGACCTATAACACCCTTGGTGTTGAGTTTTTGCTTCAACGAGCTAAGGTATAACGTTTATTCATCTTCCTTTAACGTACCTTTCATGTATATGTCAAGATATACTTTGTTTAGTCGCGTTTTTGTTCTTTTTGTTTGTGGCCGAGAGGTGTAAACCGAGAAGCAAAGAAACCCTAATCCATTTAACTTGTAATTAATAAGGAACGTGTAACGTGATAAGTAATATTGAATCGGGTCTTGGTTGTGTCGAGTTAAGCTAGGCCGAAGCATGCATGAGTTTGGACCGAGGCATGCATGACTTTCGAATAGGGTGTAAACATTATAACTTGATTATGTAACATGTTTAGATGAACTAGGTCTTGCGTAAAACATGCTAGCCGAAAACCCTAGTTGAACCGAACATGTATACAAGAGTTTTGGACGTGTAATAAATACGTAAGGGTCACGTAGACATAAACCCTAGTTTAATATGTAAAGCGTATGAAGTATACTAAACCCTAATAACTTATGGTTACATGAAATCATAAACGTGTATGGTAAAGCGTAAAAGTAAAGAAGGTTATTAATTACGTATTAGGTTAAGTGGAGAGTCATTAAGACGTAACATATAAAGTAAATGCATATTAATGAGATATTAAAGAATAAGAAAACCCTATAATATATATAAGAGTCGATTAGTGTTTGAACTAAATATAGTAAATTCGTTATTTCATGTGTGAGTTATGACTTATAAACTATTTTCACATTTAACCCTAGACTTTAATAAATGATATAACGAACCCTAATCTACAACATTAATTATAAAATACTTAAGTCTCATTTAATAAAACCCTAAAGTATGAAGATCATTAAAGTATGAATACCAAATATTAAAAGATCATTTTGACGATTATGGAATCATAAATAACGTGGACGACCGTTAATGTCTATAGGTTCTGTGAAGAGGGAGTAATCCTTTGCTTTTGTCTTTCTGCTTTTTGATCTTTTGCGTTGGAATAAGGTACAGATATTCTGACCTTTTCAGTAGAGGTTTCCTCTTAATGTTTTCTTTCGTATTAGGGTTTCCTAAGCCTTTGCTATGAACCCATTCTGATTTGTTTGAGCTATTGCTTATCTGAACTCTGATTTCTGAATTATGAAACATCTGATTTTGAACTATCTGATATGAAAACTATGATTTTGGAAATATGAATGATTTTCTGATAAAATATGATCTGTGTCAGTTATGACATTCTGATTTGACCTAAGATAGTTTGACACCCGAGCCAAATATTTAACTAGTCATGGGGGTTCCATGTCCGTATCAGTGATGCACTTCTGATATGACTCTAGGGCAGTAGAGTGATGTTCTGCCACGTCTCTGGATGGTGAAGCATATTTGTGAATATGTAGGAAGGGGCGTATGGATGCATCCTAGATCTGTTATCTGTTATATGTTATATGTTATCTGTTATCTGATGATTGATGCTGCGTGCATGCACGTCCTTCATAACTCTGGTAGGTCTCCCCTACAAATGTTGCCTTATGTGAGTATGAATATGATCTGATATATGTTCTGGGCTCGTGGTAGTTGACTATAAATATCTTCTGAAATTACGATTTATGCTTATAAAATGATTATGATTTTGCTATTGCTCATTCACTTTATTTCGTATCCGTTATCGTTTAGTATTCGCTTTTGCTTTCATATCTGTTCACTGGGCTTTTGAAGCTCAGCCGCACTTTTCTTTTCTTCCGCGGCAGGTATCTAAGCATTGGAAGCTGGGTTGCTTTGGGATGAGTGCTTGAGTGGACTTACCTTAGAGATTTTAGCTTTGATTCCTTATGATGCCATTTAGACTTATTTATTTCGGATTTTATGTTTGAAGTTTATTATGCTTCCGCTGGGACCTATGTATTGAAGTCATTTGACTTGGATTATTTCCGCATTTATGTTAAGACTTCTTTTGGTTATTTGTGTTTGCTTTGATATGACACCATTACTTGTGATTCCTTTACCCTTGGCGGGTCGGGGCGTTACAGACTAAAAGAAGTCAATTTATAAAATAATTTACCAAACAAACCAACAAAGGAAAAATAACAAAGAAACAAAATAAAGCAATTGCAAAAACTTCAAAGCATGTAAAGATAGGGAAAAATGATATTATAAGTCTAAGAGAAACGAAACCTTCCGGGCCAAAGAAATCATGATCGAACTCCAAATGATAAGATGCTAAGCAAACGCTAGCATAAGCGTGTGAGATCAATCGATTTCTCATCCAAACATGTCCAATTAAGAGTATAAGGTTCACGATCCAACCAATCCTTCCTCCACAAGCTTATTAAATCTGCAAAAATAAACTAAACTACAAAAACGCGTAAAATTCTAAAACTCACTTTCGTAGGCATCACGGTTGCATTTAGCGTATGCAACAAGCCTTTAAACCCCTCGGTAGCCCGAGTTGACGAGTTATAGTCTCGTGAGGGTTTCCAGTGAACATACCCACAAAGTTCAAAACACTTTTATTTTTAAAACACATGTACTTATTTATTCACAATGTACTAAAAATTAACAAAACTGAAAAAATGAAAAACCAAATAAAAGAAATGATAACCTTGCAAAAACAAAAAGACATTTAACCTTACTTAACCTAAACACAAAACACACAAAAACCAAAAAAAAATAAAAGAGGATTTTTTTTTTTTTTTTTTTTTTTTTTTTTTTATAACGACTCTAAAATGACTTTTGAAATTTATTTACCGAGATCTCCAACCGTTTCGGTTGGGATTCCAACCGATTCGGTTGCAGTTGTTTGGGTGGTTTTGGAGGTTTTTTTCGCAAACGTTTTCGAGCACACTTAGAAAGCAATCATTGAAATGAACATTTTTAGAACACATGAAACGAAATCCCAACATCAAAAACTTGATTTTGATGCAAAGATCATTTGAGCAATTATTAGAAATTAGAGATTTTTTAGAGAATAAGAGACAAGCATTCAAGAAAACATCATGAGCAATCAAGAAAGCAAAGAAAGAGCAATCAAATAAGAGCTATCAAACAATCATTCAAGAGCAAGAGCAATATAGCATTCGAACAAACTAGCAAACAAGCAATTCGATTCAAGCAAACATTTCAACAAACAAACAAACACAAGAATACAAACACAAGTCCCCGGCAGCGGCGCCAAAAACTTGATGGGTTCCATCGAGGTTTTAAATTTATAATCAAGAATTACCGGTTAACTAGGAACACATTCGGGCAAGTATACCCTAGTCAAGTTGTAGTATAGGTTTTGGTAAATCAAGGTCGTCCCAAGAGACTTGATTGCACTACAAGTGTCATTTTTTTGTTTAAGCAAGTAACAAGTAGATGGTTATGATTGTCACGGATCAAACCAACAAGAAAAGTAATAAAAGAACAAGTAAGTATCAAGACATTCATCATTATTCCAATCAAACACAAAATCTCAATAATCATATCAATAATAAACATCTTTAAATATAAAAGTAACAAGGTTTACCCAAAGTATGAATTACAATAGGCAAAGAAGAAGGATTATAGCAACCTTCAAGCCTCCAATCAACTACACTAGTTCTACCAAGCCGGAAAATGATGTCCAAACGCCTTCAACAACCCTTGAGCACACTACACGAATTTGGCAGAGGTTTGTGGTCTTTTGGGGAAGATAAGTTGGTGGAAATTCGTCCTTAAGGGTGGAGGATCGAATTTCACACCTTAGAGGTGAAGAGATTGAGAGTGGGTGTGTTCTCTCAAGTTGGGGTTTGCTCTCTAGGTGGAAATTCGTCCTTAAGGGCGAAGGCTTGAATTTCACACCTAGAGAGGAGTGGTGGTGGTAGGAGAGGTGTGAGAGAAGTTCTCTCAAGTTGTGGTGCATGAAATGAGGTTGCAAAGGCCTCTATTTATACTACTTCCAAGGCTATGGGTGTTTAATGCTCAACACTGCCTCCAAGGAGCTTGGAAGGGACTAGAATACATGTAGGAAGGACCTAGAATCGTTTGGAACAAGTTTGTAGTCTTAGTGATGAAGAAATGGCTGTCCAGGGCTTCCCAACCGAATCGGTTGGGCTCCAACCGTTTCGGTTGGTGTTCTTGACTACTCTCCAACCGTTCCGGTTGTGGGGCCCGACCGAACGGTTGGGGCTTTTTGACAGAAAATCATAAGCACCAAAGTTGTAGATCTTTCTCTTATCTTTCCGTGGCCGTGAATGGGGGGTCAAACGGAGTCCTTGTGCAAAAGTTATGGCCAAAATGGTGAAGGTGTGTCGGGAACAACGAGGATTCCAATATTTCTTCGTTTAAGCTTTTTTTCTTCATTTCTTTCCCGTTTCCCTTCTTGAACTTCATTCTTGAGTCTTTGGACCACTAACTTGATGACTTTATCTTCTCGAATACACTCTACAAGTCTTGCTTTTGTCGGGGAATTCTTCACACATGGAGAAATCTTCATATTTTACTTTATTTTCGGTCTTTTTCTCCACTTTCCTATACTTGGCTACAAATGAACTAGCATACACACTTTTATACGATTAAGTAACAAAAGCATATGATTATAGCCAAATAACATACATAAAAGCACGGATAACGCTACTAAAAACATGCACAATTTGAGCGTTATCATAGCGGTTTTAGGGTTTCTTCATTATTGATAGTTAAATAGTTATTATTCTCGGATTTTGATTTGTGGGGTTCTTAACGATTGTTTATTAGGGTTTTCTGTGCTTAATTGTGAACTTTCTCCTTACTGATTGTATTTGGCTGTGCATTGCTTTTGTCTGCCTAGGTTCGACGATACTAGGGTTACAAGTATACTAGGGTCATGTGTATGGCATTAAAATGAAGCATGTGATTTTGGATTTTGGAGGGTGATAAGGTGGACATAATAAGGATAGGATTAAGGAGACAAATTTTTTAACGGTTGTTGGTTCCTCATTAGAGTGTATCGACGATCATGTTATTGAGAATGTGGAGGACGCGAGTTCTTTAGATGCAAAGATTAGTGATATTGTATGAAAAAAGCTTGATGGTAAACTCGTGTTATTGGGAGATGACGGGAAACCATTTAAACTTGGATGGAAAAACTATTTGACAAGAATGACTCGACATGTCTTCTTCATTCTGGTCTAAAGTCGCCAGAAGCTGCTGGTATGGATCCTCACTTTGAGGTTCCCAACTCATGTGTGGGAGGGGTTTTACCAACTAAATCAAAGGCTGAAACAGTCGTGATTAGCAAAGACCAGGTTCTGGAACTGGTTCCAATCAATGTACAACATGTTTCAAAGGTCGGTAACGACCCATGCTTAATACATGTTGAGGATGAGCAGATTGGATTAAGGGCAAAGGAAACAGAATAATAAAGATGTCCCTATATCGTTTGTGAAATTGATATGTCGTAAAACATGAAAAGGATAATTCTTCTTAAAACTTGCATCAGACGCATGTACGGATGTGTTATTGGAATACGAACCATGGTTGATCCGTAATGCTCCATTTATTCTTAATAAATGGTCTCCAAATGATTGTTTTTTAAAGAAGAACTGAAATATAGTATGGGGCGGGTAAAATTTCATGATGTTCTAGTTACAGCGTTTACTAAGAATAGGATGAGTGATATAGCTACTAGATTGGGTACACAAATCATGTTTAATTCATATATGAGCATAATGTGTATAGACTCATGGTGAATGGATTTTACATGTTGTTTGATTGACTTAAGGGTTGACCGTCCACCTAAAGATACCATGGTGATTGCTATTCCATATGTGGAGGGTTCAAGTTCTTATTTTCATACAATTAAGGCGGAGTATGAGTGGAAACCGCCAAGATGTGGCAGTTGTTCGGTGTTTGGGCAGGACGTCAATCAATGCCCTAAAACAAATAGAATGAACCTAGGAGCTGATTTGATGTAGCAAGTAGTCCAAGTCCTATGAAGAATGATTTAGCTCAAAATAATGGGTTCCAGGTTGTTAAAAACCGTAGACATAACGATAAGCATTAAGGCAATAGGTCTTAAGCCTAAAATCACATTCGTGTATCGTCATGTATCTATTCCTAGTGGTTATAGGACCAAGAAATAAGGAAGTGTGGCGAATAATGGGGCCTCGACCTCCAAAATCACTAATACGGCCAGGACTTCTAGCATTAAGGGACTTAGGAATTTAGATGATATAAATCTTGTTTCTCCAAGAAATTCGTTTGCAGCTTTAAATGGACAGAACAAGGTTTTTGAGAACTTGGATGTTTCCATGGCTGGAAGTGAGGGTAAGACATGTAAGGATGCGACAATGGTTGCGATTGAGAGTGATAGTGTTGTTGATGATGTTTATGACGAGACTGCTAATTTTATGGCTAACTCAGTAAAGCGAGCTGGTGAAGGCGAAAATGATGTGTGGTTACTTGAGGATGAAGATTATGACGGTTATCATAATGAAGATCTAACTGAAGAGCAGCTGACATTCAGTGACGCGTTGGATATTAATTTTTTAGGTCAATTTAGACGATAGTTTATATTTGGTGTCGTTATGAGTAAAATGTAATCTAGTGATTAGTGGTGATTTCTTTGATAGGAGTAACTGTCTTGTTATGCATGTTTTACCACCTATATAACAGGCTGATATGTGAGATTCAATTACATCTATGGTTCTTTTAACTATTTTTTTAAAGTAATTTATTCATTGGGATAAAACCATTTACCAAATATATAGAGTAAACTCCAAAATACATCCCTGTGGTTTACCCTGTTTCGCACCATACATCCCTCTCGCAAAAGTTTCAACAGATACATCACTCCGTTAGTAAAAGTTAACCTATATACGTCCCTCAGTTAAAATAAGGACTAACAGTGCAAATTATTTATCCGTTATCTCCTAACGAGATATAAAATATTTACATCGTTAGTCCTCTGGGTTAACGGTATTTGCACCGTTAGTCCTTTTTAATGTTTTCGTCCGTTTTTGTCCGTTTTTTGTACGTTTTCGTCCTTTTTTTTACGTTTTTGTCCGTTATTTTACGTTTTTGCCCGTTTTTTTTACGTTTTCGTCCTTTTTTATGTTTTCGTCTGTTTTTTTTTTACGTTTTTGTCCGTTTTTTTACGCTTTCTTCTGTTTTTTTTACGTTTTCGCTCATTTTTCTACATTTCGTCTACCTTTTTACGTTTTTTAAATTTTCATCTGTTTTATTCGTCCCTTTTTTTTACGTTTTTGTCCGTTTATTTACGTTTTTATATGTTTTTTTTACGTTTTCGTCCGTTTTTTACGTTTTTCATTCGTTCTTTTACGTTTTCGTCCATTTTTTAACGTTTTCTTCTGTTTTTTTACGTTTTCGTCGGTATTTTTACGTTTTCGTCTATCTTTTACGTTTTTCGTCTGTTTTTTTACGCTTTCGTATGTTTTTTTACGCTTTCGTCTGTTTTTCACCTTTTTATCTGTTTTCATATACTTTATTCGTTTTCCTCGATTATTCCGCGTTTTCATCCATTTTTCTTACGTTTTTATCCGTTTTTATCCATTTCATACATATAACATGTATGAAAACGGATAAAAATGTATGATATTAGATAAAAACGTATGAAAATGGATAACACGTTTCTTTATTGATTTTAAATCACGATTTCTGTTTGAAAAGGGGTCAAAATCGTGATTTAAAATCGATAAAGAAACATTTTTTTTTCATTTTCATACCTATTGATCCATTTTCATACATTTTTATCCGTTTTAATACATATTATATGTATGAAATGGATAAAAACGGGTAAAAACATAAGAATAATCGACGAAAACGAATAAAAGTGTATGAAAACAGATAAAAAAAAGGGCAAAAACGTTAATCAACGGACGAAAACGTAAAAAAAAAAGGGCAAAAACGTTAATCAAAGGTCGAAAATGTAAAAAAACGGACGAAAACGCAAAAAAAGGACAAAAACGTATAAAAGTTGACGAAAATGTAAAAAAACGGACGAAAACATTAAAAAACGGGCGAAAACGTAAAAAAACGAATGAAAACGTAAAAAACAGAAGAAAACGTAAATAAACGGACGAAAACGTAAAAAACGGACGAAAATGTAAAAAACGGAAGAAAACGTTAAAAAATGGACAAAAACAGAAGAAAACGTAAAAAAACGGACAAAAACGTAAAAAAACGAACGAAAACATTAAAAAGGACTAACGGTGCAAATACCGTTAACCCAGAGGCCTAACAGTGTAAATATATTATATCTCGCTAGGAGATAACGGAGAAATAATTTGCACCGTTAGTCCTTATTTTAACTGAGGGATGTATATAGGTTAACTTTTACTAACAGAGTTATGTATCTGTTGAAACTTTTGCGAGAGGGATGTATGGTGCGAAACAGGGTAAACCACAGGGATGTATTTTGGAGTTTACTCTAATATATATATATATATATATATATATATATATATATATATATATATATATATATATATATATATATATATATATATATACTAGTTTTCGAAGCCCGCCCAATGGGCAGGCATGACTTATAATTATTTGTTTGTTGTTATTTAATAACTGAAATATATTTTTTAGAATTGTCAAACAATATTATAAAACAATTGTTTCTTTTGTTTTTAGTTGTTGGATTATTATTATTGTTGTGAATTGGTTGTCGTTTGCCGTGAATTAGGGTGATTTAGGGTTATTATATGGACGAAATTTGTGTAGCTTTATCATTATCGATTTGCAAACTGTAAAACAAATATTGTGTTGCTCTAGTGGTTGAGATGTTTGTTAATGTAGTAGACATCCTAAGTTCGATCCTTGCAACCATTATATTTACACGAATTTTAATCCATTTAAAGTATGCTTAGGTGGACTAAATGTGATGACATGACTTTTAATGAAAATTACATGGCATTGAGGTGGCATTTACGTGGCATTCATGACGTCATGTACATCCGCTCCTTAGATATAAAAAACAACATAATGTAGAATCTCTCCAACACTTCTCCCCTGTTTCAAAACACAAGGAAGTGCGAGTGTCATTAGAATGCTTCTATTCAATATAACATATTAGTCCTTCTCCCCTGTTTCAAAACACAAGGAAGTGCGAGTGTCATTAGACTGCTTCTATTCAATATAGCATATTAGTCCTAATAATGGAGACTCATGATAAACAAATGATCCTTTCCTCTTTGAAAAGCTATAATATTATTCAAAAAGGGCATATGGTTCTTTTTTCATAAGGATATTATTTAGGCTGATCATAATAGTTAAAGGGTTTTTGGAATAGCTTTTTTATTTCAAGAAGAAATCAGCTTTAGAATATATTGATCATCCAAGCTGATTTAGATAATTTGCATTTCTTTGGACATTATAAGTAATTTTCAGTTAGCAGGTTGGAAATGCACATTCGAAAGTACTTATTTACGATAAAACTGAATTAAAAAAAATGTTGTACCCGGAAGACTGGGGTGCACAATGGCTCGTAACAGATCAAGCAATCCAATACGTCGGGATCAGTTGGCACCAACTGCAATGCTCCATTTGCATTACCATTATCCTCATTTCCAAACACCTCATCAATCTCTGCTGCCTCCACTTCATTATAGCAGGAAATTTTTATAGCATGTCTTACTTTCCAATATCAATCTTCAAAAACTACAAATAGCTAACCTTGTTATTCTTCAGGATGCGTCACTTATTTTACTCAACTGTGAAGGGTCTATCTGATATACTGGCCTAAGCTTAGGCGGCCCACCCGGCTTCTGTTTCGCCAAACTCGACCCATTAACCCCATTAACATAAATGAGACGCATACATAGTAAGTAAAGTGACAAAACTGCCATTTTTGGTACAGGCAAAACAGCCGGGTTGGGACCCCTGAACAATATGAACTACTATATCAGTTATACACTTATACTTCCACATACCTGATCAAGATTAAGCTGATGTGAATGAGTATTAGATATAGTCTTCACGCCATTATCATGAAGATCTTTAGTAATTATTAACTTATTCTCTTTAATCAATTGTTCCGGGGTGAGCAAAGTGGATGGTTAACAGTGAACTTGCAGAGAGTGTAGTAGTTTTTTCACAGCGTCTTCATCTGCAGCTACTCTGTTGACCTTGTGTGATAGTGCCTCCATAACGTTCAGAATATTTTAGAATATCATCTTTCAGTCGAGCTTCTATTCTCTCTACTCTTTCACGGTCGTTTCTGTAAATACGAAAAAATAAGAAAGAAAAGGTAGAAAATACTTTTTATCACAAGTGGTTGTATATGCTACAAACTAAATAAGAGAGATCAATATAATACTGTATACTCGAGCATGTTTTTGTATGGCCTTTCAACCTCGCGATGAACAAACGATTTTCCATTAATGTAGATAACAGGTTCTTCCATCATGTTGAGCTTCTCACCATCTATGCAGTACAATATAAGTAACTTATACGTTGTGGGATGTAAAATGCTGACAAGTTATTGAAGAGCAGGTGTTAGAAGACTGCAAAAATGGCTTCTATCTAATCATTTTGGTGTGCTGGAAACAGATCATTTCAAAGAATGTGAAGTAAAGGACTATAAAAAAAAGTTAATGAAGAAGAACCAAAAGAACTTGGTTGCTGTCCATTCAAGTGACACCAAGGCTTATACAATAACACAATAATATTCGATTTGACGGAACGCATATGGTATTTCTACAATCACCTAAACGAATAGTGCTTGTTAAATAGCATCGAAAAAAACAGTAAATTAAGTTTGTGAGCATGTAAAATACTATTTGTTCTTAGTGTGACTTTTGCCATGGCATATGGTAATGAGTACACCCTATTTATGACAGCAGATAGCACACACAAAACCCCCCATTTAGGACAGCAAAATCAGGCCCTTAAACCCTTATTTAATACATGATATAGCATGTTCAAATGACCTATTTGCGAGAGCAAAAAAGCTTAACTAAATACCCCATTTATGACATCACATAGCACATACAAAAAGGCCAGAATACACGGGCATAAATCAATTGGTTGACGCTTTAAGTCACACTAAACTAATGTGCTAATTTATAGTGGGCTGTGAGTTTTTGGTTTAAGATTCTTCCAGCGAAGGATGAGACCTTTAATGGAATAATCCCTTCATTAAGATATTTGATATCAGTTGTTATTAAAATTTGGGTAAAAAAAACTCATAGAATCTACATAGCATCTCATCTCTATCTTGTTTTGTTAGATCATGATGAGCTAATGACACTTGGTAGTCATACTCGTTGACGATTGAATCCTACAACATATCCGCGAGTTCAACTGTTGGGACAAATATAATCACCTGCTTGTCCATCATCCCTAATTCAATTATTTTTTTCTTGGTGACCTCAATCTTCAATTTCTCGTCAGGTCTGGAAATATAATAAAGTTCTCAGTATTGATTGATTTTAGAAGCACGGTCGTTGTGAAAATAAATTAAAGTAACTTACAGGCTAGAGGCCTTTTCACTCTTCTATCCCCTTAAGTAATCACATTATCCAGATGAAAACACAACTTGATATACATTCTGATATATGTCTTGTTAACATGCGGTTCACTTCAACTAAACTATGATTGCCTGGAAGCTCCAATCTCATGTAAGAGATTTAGTTTTCAAGTGATCTGATTGACCTCCGAGAATCAAACAATTAACATTTCAACGAAAAAAACTTAAGCCATAACATTTAATTAGTTGAATAAGTGAATAATCATTATAAGAAGAAATAGATGCAAACAAAGACAGGGGATCACTTGCTCATACTCCATAAGTTGAAGATACACTATAAACTATCTCGTAACTAACCTTAGTTATATAACTACATGCTGATCTTCAACTTGAACTGAGTGTTCGTTTTCCACAGGTTGCATACTTCCAAGATCTTCAATAATCAAACAAGCATCATGTATGAAACATCATCAAGAATAATAAGAACAAGAGAATGGGTTGAACCCTTTAAACTGATATTATATAATCGAATGGGTTACTTTGTGACTTACAGGATCCTATCTATATATACTTAACGAATGGGTGCGAACTAAACAATGTGTCGGTTATAGTTTGTAACCGTTTATAACCGCCCCTTAACTAACTTTCATAACCGCTTGGCGGTTATCTAACTGCTACCAACCGCTATTCGGTTGAAATCTTTTATTTTAACATTTCTAGCCCTTAGGCTTTATTCTTAACATTACAATAAACATTTGATCTAAAACATTAAAGGCTAACATTTTCCCCCCTAATGATTTAGCATCAAATTCTCTTGAGTGATCTTCAATGTTTCTTCAAGCAATGTCTTCAAGTTTCATTGCTGTCTTGACTGCTATCTTGTTGTCTTCTTCATCATCTTCAAGACTAATACCAAAGCGATTCTGACTTGTCTCTATTGCTCCATCCTTCACTCTCTTTCCCTTCTGGTCTTGCAGGTCCATGGCCAAGCCATCATTGCTTGCGTCTCCTACATCTTTTGACTTTTCACCCCAAGGTACGTTAGCAGTTTCATGGCAGACTACAATGAGATCAACAAACTTCTTATAACATGCAGTCACAACTGCTTCATCATCTTTGGTATCTAGTCCTTGAAATTTTGCAATCATTCCATACTTGTCACTCAAAACGTGTACCCTTTTCTCTTTTCCTTCTTTGTTTCCATTTCTTTGTGCAACGGTTCCAAGAACAAAATTGTTCTTCCTCTTTTTTCTGTTTCGCGATTTACAGCAACAAAGATATGTTTCTTCTCATGATATTAAACACGTCTCTTGAATGATGATCAAAAACATGAATTGTTGTGTTTTTTGATTCCATAAGCTCTGATACCATGTTCGTTTTCCACAGGTTGCATACTTCCAGGATCTTCAATAATCAAACAAGCATCATGTATGAAACATCATCAAGAATAATAAAAACAAGAGAATGGGTTGAACCCTTTAAACTGATATTATATAATCGAATGGGTTACTTTATAACTTACAGGATCCTATCTATATATACTTAACGAATGGGTGCGAACTAAACAATGTGTCGGTTATAGTTTGTAACCGTTTATAACCGCCCCTTAACTAACTTTCATAACCGCTTGGCGGTTATCTAACTGCTACCAACCGCTATTCGGTTGAAATCTTTTATTCTAACATTTCTAGCCCTTAGGCTTTATTCTTAACATAACAATAAACATTTGATCTAAAACATTAAAGGCTAACACTGAGATCATTACCACATTATAAATAATATAACATAAAATTCATGGCCCCAATAATTATTCAGCTAAAGAAGTAGGTAAACCCGAGAATAAAATTATTGCAACTTCAATTAACATGTTCAAATAAACAGGAATCCAAATGTAATACAGGAATCAATGTAGTATTTACAAATCAAGAACCTGATAAACAAAAGTATCATATCATATTACAGCGTTTAAATCGTGTATTTCACGAGGCGACCCTCAAAAGAATTTCAACCTCGTAATCTCTGAAAATTTGCACCTCTCAACTTTCACATACTGCTCCTCTTCAAATGGGTTGGTGTCGCAAGAATCCTCTTGATTGCATTAACTTCTAATGGGTTGTTCTTGCTCTGTTACAGTTGATTAAAACCAACATCAGTCACATATAAAGCAACAAACTTCATGACTTTGACTTGAAAAAAGTAAAATTAACTCAACTTTGAGTAGGTACCACGGCGCACATTGCAAACGGGGTAATCATGTGGGCAGCAACTATAGTGGTCATCACAGCAAGATGCACCTTCCAATGGGCAGCATCCCCAAGCAAAACAGTAGCCATAGTACTCATAGATACAACAGCAAGTGGTGGCTTCAGGGCATGTGCTGTACTCGTCACAAACCACTTCAGGTGTGACCGGTGATGGGGGTGATGGACCAGGGTTGGGTGGGTTCTGACCAGTCTTGAGTGGGTACCAAGCCTTGCGATTCCAAGCTTATAGAAACGATAAAAAAGTAAGATGAATGATGCTAATCATGTTAATTCTAAAGAATGAAACCTCATTGTAGTGTGTCAGCATGTCTATGAGATGATCCACTCTAAGAAGCCTGATTGACTGCTGTTTAGGCTGTTGGGAGTAGCAGTTGTGAGATGTTAGGCTGATCGTAGCTGGATCATCTAAGTTTAGATAGCGAGCAACTCTGTCAGCGATATCGTTGTACTTGTTATGTTTTGACCTGCAATGCAAGAAGGTCAAGTAAACCACGGGGAGTAAATTTGAAAGACCAAAACATCACAGGACTCACAATTCCAGAAAAATGCATCCTCCTCACTGTTTAACTTGAAAATTTAATGGAATCATTCTAAACCTTCATTAAGTTGTCTAAGAAAACCCGTTTAATTCTTTGTGTAAACGTGAACCACTACTTACGCCAAACATCGTAACACCAGTTTGGTTTCCTCCCCAGTACAACCATTCGTATTAACTGTAACAGCAGACCTGAACCAACTTCCTTTTGCAGGCCATAAAATAAGTAAGTGGGCCACACATGAAGAACCATAATCCCAATATCAAAATGACTTAAGATGGTGTCGTCCGTCCACATAATTAGATATTAAATTTTCACAATAAAATAAACATATAGTAAACTATTTAAGTAGTTCACTATGTTTTAATGCCAAACACAATGCAAGTACCTGAAAGAAATTAGCAATAGTTTGAATATAAGCAGTTTTATTAATACAAAATTCATAACATCTTATAACAAACTTCTCTTTGATTGTGTGAAATTAAATACAATATACAACACATTTCTTACCATGGCTCTTCTTGTGACTCCATGCACTCTCATAAGCAGCGGCGTGACTATCTCTCAACATTCTTGCCATGGATCATCTTGCTGCAACTCTTATGACACTCTCAATAATTTTGAAGTCACCCATTATATCCACGTGAGCACCACTCAGCGTTCCCCGGCCCTCAAGAAAGCTAGATGGAGGGTAACTGAATATGGTTATCCCGTGCCACCCTCGCATACAGATCCAAGTTGGCACATGTTTTATTTACATTGGCAGTGAGTTTCGCCTTTTCAAAACGAATCAAAATGTAAGTAATTCTTGCGTTGCCTTCTTTGTGTATTTCCTGTAACCAAAATGATGTAAAAGCAAATCATTGTTATGGGTGATTTCACGTTTGATTTTTTTGTTTTGCTTATTTAACGGGAAAAATACAGCTTATTTCAGCATATAAAATAAAGCTGGTAAAACAAATATTGTAATCACACACCGACATATAAGTACCTTATTATGATCCAATCCAATAGCTGCACTATAGATCACTTTTGGACCAGTCTCCTTTTTTGGTAATCGATGACGAAAACATGTAGAATGAAGAATTAAAATACGATTCATCCTTTACAGTAAACTAAATTAAATATTCAAATACATCAACTAATCAAAGATCATTATTCCCTATGCTATTATAGTGAAAAAAAACAAAAGTAAGAGGATTTACCTTCAAAAGTAAATGCATAACGATAGATTGCTTATGGAATGCTTTCGGCCTCGACTTCTGAACATATGCATCAGAAGAAAGTGTCTTGCATCAGAAGAAAGTGAATATGAGAATCAATGTCTTTTTTTTGTTCAAAACTATTTTAAGTCTCTCAAACTCATCAGTTTAATTGTACACTACTTTTTCAAGTTAAGATATGAAGAGAAGAAACTATGCCGCATAGATTCTTTATATACAAACTACTGACGAAAAAAAGGGAAGGTGCGGAATAGGTAACAGGCCAAATCAAGCTTGAGGTAAGATGGGTAAATAATGAAAAGGTGCCGGGTTGGTTCAATCAGCAGGCATTTGTTTAATCCCATTTGGTAATTTTTAAAATACCAATTTCTTTGTAGCTTAACCCCTTTAACCATTTGAACAATCCAAATTTTAAACCTGAAGAGTAGTCGTTATTCCCCTTTTGGTCTATTTAAAAGTAGCAAATTATGGTCGGCCAATCCTGGCCAGTTTCACTTGCAATAAAAGTGATTGTTATCGATTATCATTCACAATATTTTAAACGAATCAACATTATACCTGAAAAACTTTGCAGTACACAAAGGAGACGGACTCAGAGGCGGCCTGGTAGTCAAATTATTTCCAGCAAGAGCAACGATCTTCTTCGATACTATAGCCAACACGAATGAAATTTAACTATTTAGTACTACTGTAAAACATCAATCTCAAATTTTTAAACATAAATCATAATCTCTCAATTTAATCATCAAGATTTCATCTTTTTCACATCAAAAACCCATTTAAAGAAAAATAACATTTTGTGCCTAAGAGTTGGTCTGCTTATTTTTTAGTATCAATAACTCAAATAATCAATGTTATAAACCTAACCATTTTTTGCATGCTTAATCCTACCATGTACAATTTTTTTGAATTTTATGAATCTTAAATAATGCTCAGTATGATACTAAAAAATAAGCAAGTTCCACAAAATAAGCAGGTACGTAATCAAACTTGAGACTACTCTTTTAACCGAAGAATAACTTGACATAGAGGTTCAGGAGTACCAGCCCTTCAATGAGTTAAAAAAGGTAAGCATCGGAGTCTTTAGCAAAGTAATTACACTCGTACCACCTTTAACTGGATGAGTAATCAATCATCATATCACTGAAACCAATAGCTTGATCTTTATAAACTCCAACGCTTCTCTGAACCTGGTGATAAAGAAGAGGGCTTTGTACGATTCGTTGATAACACCCTGTACGAACATGTCTGGTTTCATCTTCCTAGTAAGGCTTAAGACTTTATTCTTTGGATATCCACAACGACGGTCTCGTCAAGCAAGTACCTAAACCTATATGCACAATTCACAATCAACATTTTGGCACTTTTAAGCTCAAGATCAGAGAGTGATTGTTTCCCACTTTTGAGCAATGGCTTTGAACTTAAATGGAACATTAAAAGTTTCTGCATAATTCCTACGTCCAGTCTCTTCAACCCTTTAGGCTGGTTTAAAACCAGGATAAGGAAAATCAATCCCTGTAATTCGAAGCTCAGGTGGCCCACCAGGGCTTGGCGGTTAGACCAGTAGAGAAGTAATGAACCAATCTTTGAATGTGGTCTTTTGGTGGATTCACAGCAGCTTTCTTTTCGTGCTTAGGGAAAGCTTCACCATTCTTGGCCTTGATGGCCCAAAGACCTCTCTTGTGTTACATCTTTGAACGTGAGAACTTACCCACACCTTTGATCAAATCACTTCTACGAACTATCAAAATATTCTTATTGACAATTTACAGGGTTCAAAGCTTTGTAGTAAGGTAATCAAAATGTTGACACTCCAACTAATAATCTGGATATTACATGCATAATATAAATATTGTGGCCCTTACAAAAGCATGTCCAACCTAAGGATTGGGCTAAAGTGACCTTAATAATTAAGGATGACAAGCATACGCAAATGAGTATACAAACCTGCATTTGAGTGCGAACATTCTCTAACTCAGATTCCTGAAATACAAAAAGGAATAACAAAAGAGATTCACATATAGTAGTTCTTGGTCAAAAAAAGTTTGTAAATATAGTGTAAATAAGGTATTTGATATCAGTTATCATACCTGCTCATTTAAGGCATCACGCAACTGTGACACATGTTTAGATTGTAAACAGGTACCACTCTTAGGTCTGTGATATCAATTCAATGTATAAATATTTTAGACTCGTTTTGCAGAAAACAACAGACCTATGGTAAGCAAGTATGGAATGAAATTAGTTATATGATACTATAACATGGCAAGTATGTTGTATAAGTTTGCTGACCTATACATGCATCATATGTACCTGTAATTCGGTGTTGGTTACTGACCGAAATAGTGGCACTTCCAATGTTTTTTCCCACATGTACAACATTTGTTAAAGTACCATAGTTTAGTTTCATTTATCTTTAGCATGACAAAATCAATAGTAAATCACACACGCTGAATACCATTCGCGGTAATTAACATTAAACACTGTCTGAATGAAGTGTGTGTATAAATATTGGCTACATATGTATCCAAATGCTCTATTTGGGGACAATAAATATTTGAGAAGCTGCTCTTACATATATACAACCGGAAGCAAGTCCAATTTCAAAAAGATTTTCTTCATTGATTCCTCTGATGCAAATGCTGTAAAAATTTAAATTATAAAAGCGTAATAAAATGAAGCATAAATAAATAAACATGCAACGGAAGAAGCTTACAATTAAATGTGAAAACGGAACAACGAATGAGGTTGAATAAGCATCAATCTGGTATATGTTTCGACCACAATGATAAGCACACGATGAGTTCAGATGGAAAAGCAAAATATTAGACGTGATGTCGAATGAACTCATACAATTCAACAGAAACATCAAGCACCCAGTTTAATCATAAAAGTCTTAGTAACAATATTACATTGTCGTATACAAACACTAATATTGTTTAATGTATAATTTTTAAAATTGTGTTAGTGTGTATGTTAGTGTGTAATGAAAATGTAATATAAAATTAACATCTATTTTACCTCCTGCAATTTAAGAATAGAATCTAGGGTTTTCTTAGACGAGTCAATGAGGTCTGAATATGCTTCTCTAACTCCTTCATCAAATTCGCAAAAAGAGCTTCTGATTGGCTCTTGCAAACAGTGATCATGGTTAACGACATAAGAACTGATCCGTGCAAAACCGTCAAGTTTTCTCACGCAAGCTGACCACTTGTGAATGGCCAACTGTAAGAAACTTAAAACTGCTCAAGCACGAATGCAATGAAGATCTGGGGAGTATAGTGTTTCCCCGGGTCGTTATGTCCCAGCGAGCTATGCAATGGATCACCAAACGGATAGTGATCGAGAAATTTGAACAGAAAAATGGATTTGTGATTATTATAACTAAAGAAAAATCAAACAAATAACAGAGGCTTAAATGCAAATTAAAGGAAATTAAAAAGATAAAAAAAATATTAAATAAACGCTATCACTATTTGCAAAATGATGTTTTTTTTGTTTTTATAAAACTTGAATTAAAAACTACGTTACGTACAAGAGAAAATCTGAAATTAAAGCAATGTTAATCCTAAAAATATGAAAATGATATTTTTACAAACCTAATGATAAAAGAAAATATTTAGAAAAAGAAAATTATTTTTATAATTAATTATCTAACTATTATTAATTAAAAACTATTTTTAACTATTAAATAATAGCTTATAATACAAGAAAATATGAAATAAAGCTAGAAAAATAAAATTAAGACTTATAAAAATCTAAAATATCAAAATAGAATTTTCAAAACTATTTTTGTATTTTTCTGAATATTTTTGGATTTTCTAGGAATTAAAAATTATTTAAAACCACTTAAATTACTTAAAAATACAAATTTAACTAATAAAAATCTGGAAAAATATTTTTTTGTCTTTTTATATTTATCTTAACTTAAGAAAGATGAAAAATTATTTTTTTGAAGCTTTTCTTAATTTTTTGTATTAAAAGCTAATTAAAAAGTGCTAAAAATTAAATTAAATCAAGAAAAATAGCAAATTGTACTGGAAAAATCTGAAAAATTCAAGTTAAGCTTAAAATAATATTAGGAATCTAGGAAAAATATAAAAAACAGGGGTTGTGTACAAGAAAATGGGACTGCAAGGCCAAGTGCTTATAAAGAAGCACTTAAAATAAGCCAACCACCACAAATAAGCACTAAACTGATTCAGAAGTTCTAATATGCTAAAATTATCCAATTGCAACTAAAAACAACTAGCCTTAAACACTGGAATGCAAGTTACAAAGATTTGGCTAATATGGCTCAAGTGCAGCACAGGCTTCAAAATAAGCTGGAAATGAAAAGAAAAAGTTGGAACTCAATCAAGACATGGCTAAGAACACATAAACCAAAAACTAGACCTAGGTGAGCTCTATTGAGCTTTGTGCAAGGCTAGCAAATCACCTGTGCACACTCAGTCAATGCTGAGCTTGTGCACAGGGGATTTGAGACCCAATCCACAAGCTCATTTGAAGCTTTTAAAAAATTTGAAAAATTATACAAAAATGGCTATAAGAAAATAGACCAAGGGAAGTTTTTAAAACAACAATTTTCACTGAAATTGGCTTAAAAATGAAGCCAAGAAAATTCACCCCAGTTGGATGAAAAACTGGTTTTTTGACAATTTGACTTTTATGACAGATTTGAAAAGCTGACTTTTTTGAACTTTGAATCAATTTTAAGGACTGATAATGATGTATTATGATAAAATGAAGATACTGCAAGCTATGTTTATGACTTTTAAACACAAAACAAGAATTTGCTTATTAAAAATCTCAACAGTGAACCAGTTAAAGACCAATGAGATGGATTTTGACTTTGGTGGGTTACAGGTACAAAAGTAAGACAGCTATGAGTCAAATACAGCTAAACAAACATAACACCATAAGCATTAACCACTGAACCAACCTCCAATGCAGTTTCAATCTCAATTCCAAACACTCCTTAATTCAACTGTTTTGCAAATTTAAATGAGACAACTACTGATTCAGTTTATATAATTGATCAAACCAAGTCTATATATCCTAAATACTACTTAATGAACAGATAAGAACTAGTTATAACTACAAATGAAGCTTATGCAAAGAAACCTTAAAATTCACTTACAAGAGTCCTTAGCCACAATGGCTTGCCAACACTGAAACCAGAACCTCTAACCTATTTAAATCAACCCAAATAACTATAAATCAACCCAATTCCAGCTCTGAACCAACCCATATCCATTTTTGCCTCATTTTTGCCCCGTTTTGACTTTTGTTGACCAATATCCAAAAGTGATTGAAACTTGAATACAAGCTTGTACAATGCTGTAATGAGCTTATATAAGCTTGTTGAAGCTTAAAGTTGAGCTACTGAAAGCTTTGATATATGATTTTGAAAATAAAAATTTCAACAGTGGACATAGAATGTGGAATTATAACATTAACTTGAATTGATGCTTGAAATAAGTTGTAATACACTGAAATACTTGAGATTGATACAAATTAACTTGATATTACATTTGAGAAACTAATAAGACATGAAAAGCTTAAAAACGACATACATTTAAGAAAAATAAACTAACTGCCCTCCTTTTCTCTCCTTCTTCTTCTTTTTTTTATAAACCAAGCTTCTTTTCTCTCTCTTCTGAATAGTTCCCAACAAATTCCTTGGCCATTGGATGGCTTAGAGTGATCTTGGCCATTGAATGGATTTTTGGCGCCAAAATTGCTTATAAGCCAGTAGGGGGGGGGGGTTGAGATGGTGAGAGGGGAAGCATTAATTGCTTTTGGAGTTTGGTGGAGGTGGGGGGAACAAGGAGAGGTGAGAGGGAGGCTGGTAGGTTGCACTGGTTGGGGTGGTTTGCAGACAGGGGGGAGGGAAATGGGGGAAAGGAGATGGCGGGGTGTGTTTGTTTGACTGGATTTTGACCAAGGTTGACTGGGGTAATATTAAAAGGGAAGGGTTCAAAACAGGGGGGTCCAAGAGGGGTTGGCAGGGTCACAATTAGTTTTGACAAGTCCAAAGGTATTAAGGGTTTAATATGACAAGGACCTATGTTGTAATTTCTGAAATTCAAGGGACCTAGGCTGCCAATTTGCAAAGTTTGCTCAATTTTCATCTGATTTTGAACATTTTGCATCTGAAACATATAAAATGCAATTTTAGAATATTTTCAGTATTTTGATGCATTTCTGAGCATTTTTTAAACGTTTTGCAGTTCAGATTGACCCAAAAATGATGAGTATTTACACACTCATCAATCCCCCACACTAAACTATTGCTAGTCCCTAGCAATCTTTTGAGAAAAACTTAATGGATTTGAAACTCTTTACCAAAAGCCATTACTTCTGGAGTAGCCAAATGTTTCAGTTCAAGTAAGAACCATGGTACACCGATAACCATGTGATTTTGAGCAAACCACCAGCTTCCAACGGATTTGACTTGTCTTTACCAGAAGCCGTTTGCTCTGGACTAGCCAACTCTTAGATAAATTATCAGTATTATCTTTGGTGAGTCGATTACCAATTATGGTTTTTCCACTGCCTTTACCACAAGCCATAATCTTGCGGGCTAGCCAACTCTTCACTAATTAAAGATATGGTGAGCTGAATACCATACAATTTTGGGCAAATTGCAAGCCGTCAACGGATTTGAGATATCTTTACCAAGATCCGTTTGCTCCTGGATTAGCCAATCCTTTTGTTTATTAGACAAGGCGGACTGATAACCATAAGATGAGTCAGTGTAAAACACTTACTCCAAAAAAGAATTTTGGCCAAAAAACGGGGGAATTGGGCGGTATAATTACATGATAAAATTCGTGAGAATTCCCCCCCACACTTAGAAATGAATATTGCCCTCAATATTCAAAGTACCGGCGGTTATGCCGAAACAAAGAACGTAAAAGGGAAATACTACGGCCATTATTTGAAAGGATTTTTTTTTTTTTTTGATACAAACTTACATACACAACATGTGGGGCAACCCCCCCCCCCCACACTAGGGTGGTAGAAAGATAGAAAGAAATCAGAAATATGGGTGAGAACCCATATGGCATGCTACTGTTTTTGATTCCCGAGTCGCTAGCTTGACTCGATCCCCGCATTCATTGGTTCATGGGGAAAGTAACGTGGAAAACCAATCTCGATCGGACTTTCGTTCACAATGTTAATAAACATATGAACATCAGAAAGCTCCACACCGACGAGATATAACCGCGGTATTGTTAATAGTAAAAACTATAAAGAATGATACCGGGGTCAAAGATGGTGTCCTCATTCCCGAAAGAGAAAAGGGAAAGAGCAACTACACCATCTGTGAAGAATGGAACAAATATATGCATGAGAATGCAAGTCCATTCCTCATCAGAAAGAAGCAAATCACCATTTTTGACATTTTTAAGCTTAAACTTGAAGCTTATATGGTGATTGTCAATAAGATGTCCGGGAGGGAGGGTTGGAAGCGGTTCTTCAATCAACAGATTTTCTAGAAAAAGGATGTCTCCCTCTGGATCAAAGTAAGTGTTATCAATTCCTGTTGGAATTGACTCATCACTAAGAAAGGCATCGACTTCATTCCAAAAGTTGTCATCTTCCTCATCAGGAGTGAGAGAAGGGATGGAAGAGTCGGGAATATTACTAGAAGATGATGGATCATTTTTGAGCAATTCATCAATGGGTAGAATGTCTCCCATTGGATCACAAATATCATCATCCAATTCAGATGAAACTGAAGAGAGTTTGGTTTCATGCACAGAGTTAACAATCTCGATGCGACAAACTGATTCCGGAGGTGGGACAAGTGGTGTGCTCTTAGAGCTAGCAATTTCCACCACTTCCGATGAAGTCTCCGATTCTAGATCATCATCATCGTCAAGAACACTCTTGACTTCCCTGGTACAACTTTCAAACCATTTGTTTGAACCAGGGTTGATTTTCAAAGCTTTTAACTCAGCACGTTTTTGAAAACTCCTCTTAACCGTGAAATTTGAGAGTGTTGCATTGAATCTTTCAGATCTTTGATCAATTGTGGCAACACTCTGTTTGGACAGAGGTTTGGAGTTCTGGTTGATATTCAATGTGAGCTCTTCGTTGTCAACCCGTATGGTCAACTCTTCAGCAAACACATCGATCAGAGCACGGCTCGTTCTCAAGAAAGCTCTCCCTAAGATGAGGGGAACTCTAGGATCTGCATCGAAGTCTACTACAACAAAGTCAGTAGGAAAGTGAAACTTTCCCACTTTCATCACGACATCCTCGGCTATCCCAAGTGGACGAGTTATGGTACGGTCCGCTAGCTCGAGTGTCATACAAGTGGATGAAAGTTTAGGAAGAGACAGTTTCTTCCATACTGAGAGTGGCATGAGGTTAATGCTAGCGCCAAGATCGGCCAAGGCGGAGCATTGAACCATCCCTAAGAAATCACACGGGATTAGAAATCTGCCAGGGTCTTCAAGCTTTTTGGGAAGCTTCTTGAGAAGGACCGCTGAGCATTGCTCATTGAGAGGAGTTTTAGCCATCTCAGATAGCTTATCTTTGTTGGTGAGTAAGCCTTTAAGCGTGGATGCAAATTTAGGCATTAGAACGAGAGCATCAACGAAGCTTATATCAAAGTGTAGCTCATTGAAGATTTGGAAAAATTTTTCCATTTGCTCTTTGTTTTTGTCTTTGAGCTTCTCATCATTCATTCTTGATGGGTAAGGAAGCTGACTAGACTTTTGAGCCGGGATGGAAGTCATTTCTGGCTCAGGATGTTTCTTCGGAACTTCGGGTTCCGGACTTAAGGCTTGGACTACCGAAGGTGGGACGTGTGCGGTACTTCGTGGGCTTGAGAATTGCACCTTGTCCGTTGTATCCTTGGTAACTTGACTCATTGCCACAGGTGGAGGGGGCATAGGAGTCAAAGGTCCATTGTGCGTCTTACCACTACGAGTGGTGACGGCTTTCAACTCGGCATTGGGATTAGGAATTGTATTGCTTGGGAGTCCTCCAGAAGATGATGAAGCTTTGTTCATATTCATGTTCATGAAACTGCTCATCATATTCTTTAACTCATTTGTCTGCCGAGACATTGTGGTATCAATTTCCTTTTTTAGCTCAACTCTCATGTTATTGATCTGAGTTTGCATTGAACGTATGTTTGACTCAGTAATTTTCATGAAGTCATTTGGCATGGGAGCTTGAGGAGGTTGTTGATAACTTTGATGATTAGGAGCTTGATATGGTTGGTTGAAATTGTTCCGGTTTTGATTGAAATTTTGAGAGTTATTGAAATTTTGTCCTTGATTCGGAACAAAGCGATTTTGATTGCCATGGTTTTGATTGCCATGGTTTTGCACAGGAGGAAAACCAGGTGGTGTCATACCGCTAGGTGCACGGTAATGAGGATCAGCTTGTGGTCGGTATTGATTGTGGTTTACCGAAGCTACGGGAGCTTGGTAAAAGGAAGCATCGGTTTCTTGACAATCATAATACGCATGCGGACCACTACAAGTTTCACACACCTTGTTTACGGCTTTGACTGGTTTTGGCTTATGAATTTCGCTTTTGATTTCCTTAACATCCTTAATCATACAACGGATGGCATCCGTTAGAGCGGCTATCGGAGCAGCTAACTCAGAAGAGTTATTGGATGTAGAAGCAGGAGTGTTAGGAGTATTGACTTTGTTGCGAGAAATAGGAACTTTTGATTTTTGCTCGCAAATCTCAATCACATCTTTAGGTCTACGATTCAAGATATTGCCACCTGCGGCTGCATTCAAGGAATCTTGATCGTTACCGTTCAACCCATTGTAAAAGATATTGACTTGTTGAAGCTCCGTGAATTCATGATGGGGGCATTTCCTGAGGAGATCTTTGAATCTCTCCCATGCCTCTCCAAAGTTTTCATCGAAATTTTGACGAAATCCAGAAATTTCATTTTTAAGATTAGTCGTCTTTGATGGAGGAAAGAAGTAATTGACAAACTTTTGAACAAGATCCTCCCAAGTTTCGATGGATCGAGGGGGTTCTTTTTCCAGCCAAATCCGGGCTGTCCCCTCAAGTGAGAATGGAAATAGCATCAACTTGATGACTTTTTGAGGCACATCCTTGAAATTGATAGTTGAGGTTAACTTGTTAAACCAACGGATGTGTGCATACGGGTCTTCTCGGTCAAACCCGTGGAATTGATTTGTAGACACAAGTTAGATCAAATGTGTCTTCAATTCAAAGTGATCAGAATTGATTACTGGTAGAATGATGGCATCTCCATAACCCTCGGTGGGTGCCTGGAGCATTTCCGCCATAGTTCGTTCGTCTACCATATTGTTGCTTGAAATAGTACGAATCTCGGGTTTGACTATTTGGGCAGCACGCCTACGAGAGCGTCTTCTTGGAATTTCTGCTAGATCACGCAAAGGGCTCAATGATCTAGAAGAACGAGTGCGCATGCACTAGAGTTAACTCTAAGGGACTCAGAGTTAAGGAGAGGAATGGAATTATGAAGATATTTTATGAAAATGGGGTGAGAAGAATCTTTTTAGGTTTTCTGGTTCTGACAAGTAGATATACCAACAAAATCAATTAAAACAAAATCGAGGCAAAACAACAGTGAACTTAACCAATAATCACAAGATGAATGACTTCTTTGAAAAAGGTACACCAATCACAAGGACACAAAGGCAAGTTTTAAATCTTTAGTTCGGGAACTTATTATGGTCGCACCCCCAGTTAGGTAGTGCACTGCCTTGGTTTGCGGTGGTAATCTTTTATGTTGTTATTTATTAAAGAAAACGACAAATCTTTTTGTATTTTTATATTTGATACATATATAGAAACAAAAGGAAAAATATTTTTGTGTTTTATACGTTTTTGGATGTTTTTGGGTTTTTGGATTTTTTATAAGAAAATATGGATATATATATAGATAGAGATGGATGATATAAACAAAGAGTGAATATTCAAACTACTAATCTGCTAAACGGAAGATAATCAGCACAGCTCCCCGGCAGCGGCGCCAAAAATTTTATCCGTGCAAAACCGTCAAGTTTTCTCACGCAAGCTGACCACTTGTGAATGGCCAACTGTAAGAAACTTAAAACTGCTCAAGCACGAATGCAATGAAGATCTGGGGAGTATAGTGTTTCCCCGGGTCGTTATGTCCCAGCGACCTATGCAATGGATCACCAAACGGATAGTGATCGAGAAATTTGAACAGAAAAATGGATTTGTGATTATTATAACTAAAGAAAAATCAAACAAATAACAGAGGCTTAAATGCAAATTAAAGGAAATTAAAAAGATAAAAAAAAAATATTAAATAAACGCTATCACTATTTGCAAAATGATGTTTTTTTTGTTTTTATGTTTTTATAAAACGTGAATTAAAAACTACGTTACGTACAAGAGAAAATCTGAAATTAAAGCAATGTTAATCCTAAAAATATGAAAATGATATTTTTACAAACCTAATGATAAAAGAAAATATTTAGAAAAAGAAAATTATTTTTATAATTAATTATCTAACTATTATTAATTAAAAACTATTTTTAACTATTAAATAATAGCTTATAATACAAGAAAATATGAAATAAAGCTAGAAAAATAAAATTAAGACTTAGAAAAATCTAAAATATCAAAATAGAATTTTCAAAACTATTTTTGTATTTTTCTGAATATTTTTGGATTTTCTAGGAATTAAAAATTATTTAAAACCACTTAAATTACTTAAAAATACAAATTTAACTAATAAAAATCTGGAAAAATATTTTTTTGTCTTTTTATATTTATCTTAACTTAAGAAAGATGAAAAATTATTTTTTTGAAGCTTTTCTTAATTTTTTGTATTAAAAGCTAATTAAAAAGTGCTAAAAATTAAATTAAATCAAGAAAAATAGCAAACTGTACTGGAAAAATCTGAAAAATTCAAGTTAAGCTTAAAATAATATTAGGAATCTAGGAAAAATATAAAAAACAGGGGTTGTGTACAAGAAAATAGGACTGCAAGGCCAAGTGCTTATAAATAAGCACTTAAAATAAGCCAACCACCACAAATAAGCACTAAACTGATTCAGAAGTTCTAATATGCTAAAATTATCCAATTGCAACTAAAAACAACTAGCCTTAAACACTGGAATGCAAGTTACAAAGATTTGGCTAATATGGCTCAAGTGCTTAAAATCAGTTGAGGGTGCTAAGTTTGGACTTAAGCACAGGCTTCAAAATAAGCTGGAAATGAAAAGCAAAAGTTGGAACTCAATCAAGACCTGGCTAAGAACACATAAACCAAAAACTAGACCTAGGTGAGCTCTATTGAGCTTTGTGCAAGGCTAGCAAATCACCTGTGCACACTCAGTCAATGCTGAGCTTGTGCACAGGGGATTTGAGACCCAATCCACAAGCTCATTTGAAGCTTTTAAAAAATTTGAAAAATTATACAAAAATGGCTATAAGAAAATAGACCAAGGGAAGTTTTTAAAACAACAATTTTCACTGAAATTGGCTTAAAAATGAAGCCAAGAAAATTCACCCCAGTTGGATGAAAAACTGGTTTTTTGACAATTTGACTTTTATGACAGATTTGAAAAGCTGACTTTTTTGAACTTTGAATCAATTTTAAGGACTGATAATGATGTATTATGATAAAATGAAGATACTGCAAGCTATGTTTATGACTTTTAAACACAAAACAAGAATTTGCTTATTAAAAATCTCAACAGTGAACCAGTTAAAGACCAATGAGATGGATTTTGACTTTGGTGGGTTACAGGTACAAAAGTAAGACAGCTATGAGTCAAATACAGCTAAACAAACATAACACCATAAGCATTAACCACTGAACCAACCTCCAATGCAGTTTCAATCTCAATTCCAAACACTCCTTAATTCAACTGTTTTGCAAATTTAAATGAGACAACTACTGATTCAGTTTATATAATTGATCAAACCAAGTCTATATATCCTAAATACTACTTAATGAACAGATAAGAACTAGTTATAACTACAAATGAAGCTTATGCAAAGAAACCTTAAAATTCACTTACAAGAGTCCTTAGCCACAATGGCTTGCCAACACTGAAACCAGAACCTCTAACCTATTTAAATCAACCCAAATAACTATAAATCAACCCAATTCCAGCTCTGAACCAACCCATATCCATTTTTGCCTCATTTTTGCCCCGTTTTGACTTTTGTTGACCAATATCCAAAAGTGATTGAAACTTGAATACAAGCTTGTACAATGCTGTAATGAGCTTATATAAGCTTGTTGAAGCTTAAAGTTGAGCTACTGAAAGCTTTGATATATGATTTTGAAAATAAAAATTTCAACAGTGGACATAGAATGTGGAATTATAACATTAACTTGAATTGATGCTTGAAATAAGTTGTAATACACTGAAATACTTGAGATTGATACAAATTAACTTGATATTACAGTTGAGAAACTAATAAGACATGAAAAGCTTAAAAACGACATACATTTAAGAAAAATAAACTAACTGCCCTCCTTTTCTCTCCTTCTTCTTCTTCTTTTTATAAACCAAGCTTCTTTTCTCTCTCTTCTGAATAGTTCCCAACAATTCCTTGGCCATTGGATGGCTTAGAGTGATCTTGGCCATTGAATGGATTTTTGGCGCCAAAATTGCTTATAAGCCAGTGGGGGGGGGGTTGAGATGGTGAGAGGGGAAGCATTAATTGATTTTGGAGTTTGGTGGAGGTGGGGGAACAAGGAGAGGTGAGAGGGAGGCTGGTAGGTTGCACTGGTTGGGGTGGTTTGCAGACAGGGGGGAGGGAAATGGGGGAAAGGAGATGGCGGGGTGTGTTTGTTTGACTGGATTTTGACCAAGGTTGACTGGGGTAATATTAAAAGGGAAGGGTTCAAAACAGGGGGGTCCAAGAGGGGTTGGCAGGGTCACAATTAGTTTTGACAAGTCCAAAGGTATTAAGGGTTTAATATGACAAGGACCTATGTTGTAATTTCTGAAATTCAAGGGACCTAGGCTGCCAATTTGCAAAGTTTGCTCAATTTTCATCTGATTTTGAACATTTTGCATCTGAAACATATAAAATGCAATTTTGGAATATTTTCAGTATTTTGATGCATTTCTGAGCATTTTTTAAACGTTTTGCAGTTCAGATTGACCCAAAAATGATGAGTATTTACACACTCATCAAGAACCTACTGAAATTTTTAACCAAAAAAAATAACAAAGCATACAAAGAGTATCGGATTCTGAATAAACGCTTAAACATTCATCAACATATTCTTGAGCATCATGTGATCATGTCTTCCGTTTATAAAACCAATAAAAAAAATATATAAACAATTGTTAGACAAACTAAAAACACCATATGTATCCATTATAATTTATCATATACAAATGTGTAACTTGATTTGTGATGAACATGAGTTTGTGTGTATTGGAAAATTAGGGTTTTAGAAAGTACTGTATCATTAGAGGAGATGGATGAGGAAATTATGATAATCGGTTTTAAGAAAATAAGTATATAAAAATTATAATATGATATATGTGGGAATTGTATTTAGAATATGATTCCAATATAATTATAGGCATTTATAGATTATAATATGCAACATAATTATCAAAATAACTTGTTGCCTAAGTGGTAAACTCACAAGTTATTTATCCAAACAACCAAGGTTCAATCCATGCAAGGCTCCTTTTTTATAAACAATTTTCAAAAAAATTTAAAAAAAAAATCCGAAAATTATCAAAATAATTAATAAAAATCGGAAATTTTACAATTATTGCTTAGATGGATAAAAAAAATGCTTAGTTGGACAACAAATGCTTATGTGGCATGAAATTTGATTATTTGGCATTGAGGTGACATTAATGCCAAATGCCTCCTGTTATATATAATATAGAGATATTTATAGGATAAAGATCAAATAAAAAGACAAATATCCGTAAAGATAAAAATATTTTTTTTTTCAAAAAAAGTTCTCGAAAAATTCCACAAGATCGGGTATGATGGTGCATGAAAAAGTTGTGAAAAACTTTTTTCTAAAAGTGGATATTTTTTCCGAAAAAAATTATGAAAAAATACGTTTGCTCATTAAATCGTTTTTTTGTGCATCAAAAATTGTTATTTGCACCTAACTTCTTTTGACTTTTTTAATCAAAAAAACATTATGCATCTAACTAAAACAAGTTAAAAATTTTGTGCATCAAAATTTTTTTGCGCATCAAAATTCATTTTTTGTGCATTAAAAAAAAACGTATCAAAACTCAAAATTATAAAAAATATTTTCACAAAAGTTTTATGCATCAACATACCCGATCTTGTAGAATTTTTGGTGAATTTTTTTTATTAAAAAAATAATTTTTTTCTTTTTAAGGTTATTAAGACGGTACATCATTACCACCATCATCAATGCATAAACACTTTTGATGAGTCAATGAACATATTTGGTGGTGGTCATGATCTTGAAGATGATTATGATGACTATGCGGATCAGGTCTACGATCTTCCAGGGAATTTGGATGCTTATTATGACACGTATGGTATCAAGCTCCAAGGCCTTGGTAGGAAGTAATTTTGTATCCATAGGAGTCTAATGTTATCTTTTGAGCAGTGGTTTATTTTCTTGTAGAAAGAATATGAAGTATCTTGTTATGTAAGCTTTCCGCCTATGTAACGGGCTGAGATATGGGATTCACCCATATCCTTTGTACTTAAACGTTTTTTGGAGTAATATATTTACCGGGTCTTTGACCTTTTACCCAAAAAAAACATATTACCTAACAATAATTCACTACAACCATAATAAATGAGAGAATACTATGTTTGGGTTTCGATAATTAATAGTTTCTAATATTTTGTTCTAAATAATCACATTTGTTATATTAGTGTGTACTTCATAATGAAAAGTGATCCAAGTGAAAATCTAAGTAAATTAAGGCCTAACTTGCGAAAATCAAAAACTGGATTGCCATGCATTGACGTAATCCGTACGTATTCATATTTGTCTTTTGTTGTAACGGAGTTCTATTCTAATTCGAGTTTATCTAACACGACAGCCTATATATACAAGTACCAATAAGTTTATTAAAACCTAAATCGAACAAGAGAGAGTTTGAAGATTTTGAGTTTTCGAGAAGAGACAATTATATTTGCAGGTAATTTTGGGTAGCTTTAAAACTTAAATATGTTGACATACATGCATCAGGATAATTTGCAGTCCATGGTTTTTACATAGTTTCATACTATGATGAACATCAAACAAGTTGTTTTACATTGTCTTCATATATATTCAGCATGATAAAATTGCATAAAGCAAATTAAGTTGCCACATTAACTAATCTTTGCTAAACCCGTAAACCACTAAACTTATTTATATCAAAACAATGTGGGTTTTAGAAGTGATCAAGAAGTAGTGTCGAATAAAACAATTTCGGATTTAAGTATTCATACGTTTCATAAGTCTATGTGATTTAATCTTTGGTATACCAGCATCAAAACAATGTCTGTTTATTAATAGTTAAAGTTATCAAGAGTCGGGTGTAATATTCATTCATATATGTGAATGTTAATGTTTCTATGCTCTTGTGGAATATTGAAAGTTTTGTTTCCAAGAAAGCAAAACAAAAGAGCTAAAAACTCAAGAAGAAGAAGAAGCACCAAACACCAAAAAGAAAACAAAAGAAGCAGCTAGCAAACTAATGCCACTTCTCATACACCTAGAAACTAATGAAAGACATCATGGATTATTTCCAGATATTCATAAGCAACATATTAAGAATCAGATTTAATTTGTGACTAACGAGAGTAAGTGTAAAATTTATCTTATAAGAATTTAGTACGTACAATATTGTGATCAGTATTATTAAGGTGGAATTGTAAACCTGGTAGATTATAAAGTTGGAAACCAAAATCAAATTGGAGGATCTATTTTTTTTCTCCTCCCCAATCACAGAATGTTTTAACGTGAGTCAAGGTGCCGCCAGAAACTAAAACTTTTTGTTACTATATTGGATCAAGTGAGTATAGATACTTGACATGTTATTGTTTATTTTTTTGAGACTGTTCCAAGAGGAAGAATGTATTATTATCCAAGTTTTGTTCCAAATGTATACAAGAGGTGTGAAATACCTATTCAAGGGTTGGTTTCTGAGCTTTGTAATGCACCACCTGACCAACATAAGAAGGTAATTATATCTTGAAGTTCATTTCTTGCTTGTTAACATTCAAACGGTTAATTAATTATATTCACTAGCAAATAATCGTTCTTTTTTGTGCTTCAGATATTGGGTGAGGGTTTGTACCCAGTAGTGGATCAGCTGGAGCATGAGCATGCGGCTAAGGTGACCGGGATGATTCTAGAGATGGACACCACAGAGGTGTTGCACTTGCTTGAATCACCAACTGAGTTGAAGTTGATGGTCGCGGAGACTATGGATGTGTTAAAAGATGCATGTTGTGAGAGAGCCAATGCCTATTAAAGAATTTGCATCTGCCCTTGTTAATACCCTAACTTACCGACGCAAAATGGTATGTATATCAACGACCATCCAGTTCTTACTTTGTACTCATATAAAGGGTCTTTTTAGTGGCTTAATTTTTCTACTTTGAACAGACGCAGTTAGGTAACTTAAAAATAAGCTCTTCAAATAGTGTTCAGATTTGCTTATGTTATAAAAAAAATGTTTTTAAACATGAAAGTGAATATAGTTAGAAAGTGTCAAGTCAAGTCTTGTAGGTTAAATATGCGCTTATAAAAAGTTATATTTCATCTTTTTATCACAAATAGCCATTTAGAAATAAGCAGGTCTTAAAACATGCTTACAAGCACATTTTGCCCAAAAATAAGCATATATGCGAAAAAATAGCAATCCCAAATAGTCTTCAAACCTTTACTGAATAATTTGTTAGATTATTAATGACGGTTATTTTGTACGATTTTAGATATTGGGTGAGAATTTGTACCCATTGGTACTTAAGCTCGAACACAAGCATGCAGATAAAGTGACCGAGATGATTTTAGAGTTGGACACAGCCGAGGTGTTATACTTGTTGGAGTCACCAAATGAGTTAAAGTTGACGGTTGCTGAGGCAATGGATGTTCTAAGGAATGGTTTTGTTTCCGCATCTGTTACTGCATGCACCCCCTTACAGACATCGAATGGTATGTATACCCCAACCTTCTGTTTCTTATCTTTTTCCCGGTTTAGACGCTATTTGGATTGTTATTCTTCTGAGCATAAGAAACAATATGAGGGAAACATATTCATTTGAATTTCATCTCTAATTAACTGAATTCATTTTGATAAAAGGTTTTAAGTTCGATATGAGGGAAACATATTCATTTGAATTTCATCTCTAATTAACACTTCCAAACAAGTAATCCCAACTAATTTTACCTCCAAATAAGCATATAAGAAAAAAAGAAGATCCCAAGCGTCCTTTAAACTTTTTTTCTAAATTGCTATAATGCTCATTATAGATGATGCTTATATTGCATGCTGCAGATGTTGGCAGAGAATCTATATCCGTTGGTGGATCAGATGGAGCACACACATGCAGATAAGGTGACCGAAATGATTCTGGAACTGGACACGACTGAGGTGTTGTACTTGTTGGAGTCACGAGATATCGTGAAGTTGGTAGTTGAAGAGGCGTTGGATATATGTTATGAGGAAAACCAAATATCTCTTATCAAAAATGTGGTTTCATTAGTGTGTTCTTAGTTGAAGATCGACTTGAAGAAGGAGGTGCAATGTTATACTTGTTGGAGTCACCAGATAATTTGAAGTTGGAAAACATAATTATGATGCATTGGTTGTAATGCACTATTATATTGGTTTTGATAATTAAATGGTTTTGTTTTAAGTTCTCACTTCCTGCTCATCTTTACATGTTCCGATTATTTTGTACTTGTGTCTTACTAATTTTGGAAAATATGACAATGAATTCAACATGTTTGTCATCACCCGCATCTTGTTGCTGCATCATGGAAACTTTGTCACCATTTTTTTAGTTTCAATAGCTTCACTTTGTTTTCACTTTCGCTTCAATTTCCTCTTCAGCAATTTTGTTTTCACTTGATCCAAATTTCATCCCACACTATGAATTTAGCGAATATTCAATAGCTTCACTTTGTTGATCGAGAAAAGCAGCAGCATAGTTAGCATCGGATTCCGCACTCCCATCTTTTGCCGCAAAATCAAAGCCGTTCACATGCCCCGTAAATCCGTAATTGGCCCGTTGTTTTCCCCAACGAGATTTCTTCTGGTTCTGGTTTGAACGTTACCTTCTGAATCTCTTTTAAGATCATTTTTAGTTGTGGTATGTCCATCTTGTTTGTTTTTTAATTCAAGCAAGAATTTTGAATCATCCATGCATATAACCTTGCAATATGTTGTATTCAAATATGACCATGTTTGATTCAAGTTCTGTAAGTGGGTGATTCTTGAAAGATTCACCATCCATTATTGTGGTATGAAACCTAAGGTGACTTATCGAAATGCAGGTACTTCGATTCGGAAGGGATATCGAGCACATACTCTTCTCTTTTGAATCCTTGCATGGACTTAGAAAATGATTTCTTAAACATGGAAATATTCGTCTTAAGTTTAAAACTCATAATTCCTATCCGAATCAATCTTCTTTCAAATTCGTGAACATTTCCAATCAGAAGGAAACGTACAAATCTGATATCTCTCCCAGCTATGCATAAACAAGTAGTGTAGATTGACAATGTTATGTTCAAGTGGAAAGTGTACTTTCTTTTTCCGTCACCTTCAACATCATCTTGCTCGTCATCTTTTTCCTTCTTTCTGCTTAATCACCACTATGCACAAGCGAATAAGATCAGAGAGTAAAGAAGACTTTAATTGTATTGCTTTCTAGATTTTTCTATCATATTACTATTTGTAAAACTTTCAACAAACTCATTATTACCGGTAAAGTCGCAAGAAGCTGCTAGTATGGATCCTCACTTTGAGGTTGCCAACTCATGTGTGGGAGGGGTTGTACCAACTGAATCAAGGGCTGAAACAGTCGTGATTAGCAAAGACCAGCTTGTGGAACAGGTTCCAATCAGTGTACAAGAGGTTTCAAAGGTCGGTAACGACCCATGTTTAATACCGGTTGAGGATGAGCAGGTGGGATTAAGGGCAAAGGAACAGAGTAATCAAGATGTACCTATATCGTTTGCGAAATTGATATGTCATAAAACATGCAAAAATGTGGTAACTTTTCGTACTTTTTAAGTGGGTTTACAAACTTTTGAAAATGAAGATGTCTAAATTCCTTTTTTATCGGTTTTGGATGCGACTTCTAGGTATGAAAATTCTTTATATGGGGTATTTTATTGGGAGAAGAATTGCATTTCTGGTTGTGGAACAGTATACGAAGAATGTGTGGAATAATTTTGGTACTGTTGAGACAATGATGAATTCAAAAGGATTTTTCTTCTTAAAACTTGCATTAGACGCATGTAGGGATGTGGTATTGGAAGGAACTATGGTTGATCCGTAATGCTCCAATTATTCTTAAGAAATGGTCTCCAAATGAGTGTTTATTAAAGAAGAGCTGAAATCTATTATGGGGTGGGTAAAATTGCATGATGTTCCAGTTACAACGTTTACTGATAATAAGATGAGTGCTATAGCTACTAGATTGGGTAGCTTTAAAACTTAATATGTTGACATACATGCATTAGGATAATTTGCAGTCATGTTTTTTACATAGTTTCATACTATGATGAACATCAAACAAGTTGTTTTACATTGTCTTCATATATATTCAGCATGATAAAATTGCATAAAGCAAATTAAGTTGCCACATTAACTAATCTTTGCTAAACCCGTAAATCATTAAACTTATTTATATCAAAACAATGTGGGTTTTAGAAGTGATCAAGAAGTAGTGTCGAATAAAACGATTTCGGATTTAAGTATTCATACGTTTCATAAGTCTATATGGATTAATCTTTGGTATACCAGCATCAAAACAATGTTTGTTTATTAATAGTTAAAGTTATCAAGAGTCGGGTGTAATATTCATTCATATATGTGAATGTTTGTTGGACAGGCTTGCTGCCAACACGTTTTGATTGAAACAAGTGATTGTATATGGCCATTGAAATATGTATTTTTGTATTGGATGCAATGTAACAGTAAAACGAAATTTATATTGGACAGAAGTAAAAGCAACAAAGTAAATATATATTGATAGTGAATTGTTAATTTTTATTACAATAAAACACATATTTATACCTTTCCAAACGACACCAAGTCTTAATGACAGTTATATCTAATCATTGTGTCGTTTGGGGCATAACTACCAACCAACATAACTGCCTAAAATAACTGTTTCCATGCAATGGGTCGTTTGGGTATTTTCTGACCCATATCCATACTTAGGACATAAAATAATAACACACATATTGTTTTAAAGTATATATTAAATAATAAAACTATTCTACTTTGATCTTAACATAATTATCAGGTTAACATTTCCCTCCTAATTATTTTAAGATCAAACTTCTTGAGTGAGATTTGCTTCCATTTTCTTCAAGCAATGATTTCATAATCACTGCTGTCTTGACTGTTTGTGCCTTGGGCTGCATCTTTTTCTTCATTGCCATACATTCTAACACCATAGTTGTTCATCTCTTCTCCTTGTGATCCATCTTTTACTGCACCATTCTTCCAGCCTTGTGGGTCCTTTTCTTCTGCATATCTACTGCACTCTCCCACTTCTCTTGTCTTCTCAACACTGGGCATTCTTGCAGTCTCATGGTATACACTTATAAGGTCTATGAACTTTCTATAACAAGCCTTCATGGCTTCACCATCTTCAACTGTTAGTCCTTGTATGTTTGCAATGTCTTTCCATTTGTCACTTAAAGTGACTGCCACATAGCCTCCAAATCCATCTACTATCTTATGCAAACTGAGCAAATCTATCTCTTTTCCTTCAATAACTGGTGGTATCATGTCTAATGCATCATAGTTAAGATGCACTAAGTAGAACCACTTCACCATCTCTAAAAACTTTCCACTAAAGACCCCCAATTGTTGTATACAAGACTGTTTTTTTTGAGTAAGTTCATGAATGATAAAAATCTATTGAATGAGTTTACCTTGAGGGCATATAAGGTCCCATTCCAACTTATATACTCATTGTCCACATAGTCTTGGGTGTCCTCTTTGTTCCAGTTTAATTCTTCCAGCCCCTTAACCAATGAGCATTCATCCTTTGGGTCCAAAGACTCAAAGTAATCTTCTAAGTATTTGTTATGCTCTCTGATTGGACTCCAATTTTCTCCACTGTTTCCTTTTTCTTGTTCCTTATCTGTCTCCACAGTGTTCTCACCAAACATGCTCTTCAATGTGCACATGTTATTCTCTATCTTCACCACATATCCTTGTTCTTCTAAGAGATCATAAATGAGTACATTTATAGATACTTCAGGAGTGTATTGGACATCTTGCATTATGATCTCTCCTTCTTTAGTGTTTACCACAACATCACCCACCCCATAAGAGAATATGAACTTTTTTTCTTGTTCCTCTTTGCAAATCATTTTGAATTTGTAATCAATTCGTTTGAATTTAACTCTACTTGGGCATAGATGATGTTTGTAAGTGCTGCTCACAAACCATACATCATTCCAAGTCTTGTCAGTTGATCCTTCAATCATGTAATCTGCTTCTACATTGATTTTTTCTGGAAATTTGGCCTCTTCTTTAAGCACTTGCTTATCTGTGGTTGCCTCTTGTTGCAATTCTATTGCTGCAATCCTTTTCCTGCTTTCACATGCCCAATAAGCATGTCCTCTCTCTCTACAAATGTAGCATCTTGCTTTCTTCTCTTTCTTTGTTTTCTTTGCAGTCTCCACTTTGTGTTTTTCTGCCATTTGAGAAGTATTGAAGGCTTGGTCTTCCAGAACTTTCTTAACAAGCATCTCTTTTCCTTTAGGAGTGATGCCTTTCTTTCTTGCAGACCATTTAACAAGTCTGGTTGGGGTTTCCCTTAACAGATATCTACCAGTGTAGAATCCTTGGTCAATCTTTGGTGTTGGCCTTTCCAATGATCTTGTTTTTCCTTGGCTCTGATGCGAATGTTGGACTGGCTTACTGCCAACACGTTTTGATTGAAATAAGTGATTGTATATGGCCATTGAAATTTGTATTTGTGTATTGGATGCAATGTAACAGTAAAACAAAATTTATATTGGACAGAAGTAAAAGCAACAAAGTAAATATATATTGATAGTGAATTGTTAATTTTTATTACAATAAAACACCTATTTATACCTTTCCAAACGACACCAAGTCTTAATGACAGTTATATCTAATCATTGTGTCGTTTGGGGCAGAACTACCAACCAACATAACTGCCTAAAATAACTGTTTCCATGCAATGGGTCGTTTGGGTATTTTCTGACCCATATGCATACTTAGGACATAAAATAATAATACAAATATTGTTTTAAAGTATATACTAAATAATAAAACTATTCTACTTTGATTTTAACATAATTATCAGGTTAACAATGTTAAGGTTTCTATGCTCCTGTGGAATATTGAAAGTTTTGTTTCCAAGAAAGCAAAACAAGAGAGCTAAAAACTCAAGAAGAAGAAGAAGCACCAAACACCGAAAAGAAAACAAAAGAAGCAGCTAGCAAACTAATGTCACTTCTCATACACCTAAAAACTAATTGTAACATATTGGATTTCACAAACACATCATATCATTAACACAAGAGGCGTACAAGATGAGTTTTAGAGAGAGAAAGTTAGAGGTTTAGGGAACTTTAGTGAGAGAAAGAAAAATCTTATTATGAGCTCCAACTCTCTACCTTGGGAGGTAGAGAGTATTTATAGTCTTACAATAAAATGCCACCTGACGGGCTCTGGATCAGGCATACAGTGGGTAAAGACCCGTCCGTCCTCCACAATGTTACTTAACTAAATACTACTTAACATTAAATAACTACGACTACGAGCTTTCTAACGAATACATATACTTGAGGTGACCGACACTTTAATACCTGGATTTTCTAAATCCTAACAATCTCCCCCTAAGGGAGGTCACCTCAAACACACATTACAATTACATAGAATACAAACAGATATTACATTGAAATTGTTCTTAGATTCTTTTCATGTTCTTTGTTCTGTAGCTCGTAGTCTTTGAAAATTTATTTTTGCATGTTTGAATAATCTGAGTGGAGATCCTTAACTGATCCACGTGATACAGAGTTTTGAGCCAGCTTTGAGATCATCAGCCACAGTAAATCTCTGACTCATCCATTGTGATGTTGGTATTATGTGATGTAGTGACATTTGGACCGACATGCTCACATTTTGGATCATAATATGTTCTTATCAGAGTAGCGGAAGCTTTCGTTGATTCATGATATTGGCAGCAGCATAGCAGAAGCATGGAGTGATAATATCAGAGTCATTGATGCACTAATTATGATTTCTTTGGAAATGAATGTGTTGTGTGAGCATGCGGCTACGGATTGACCGCTCCATTCTGATCAGCTGCAAACGTAGGGTGTTCCTGCATAAAACAGTTAGCAATAAAGCACACAAGAGTGTCTTTGATCACTTTTGTTGAATTGAGGTACACGGCCCACGGTTCCCCGTTGATCAGTACAAGTACTGCCTGTGATCAGGTATAATTCCGAAGAATTTCCTTGACAGGGTTTCACAGCTGTTCTAGCCGTTCTCAAACCGGAACGTCTCAAAGAAGACAACATGGAGTGAGTGAACCAGCGAATTGAGATTCACCGATTGATGAAAAGAGATTTGAAAAACAATCGTGTACTGCTCAATAGAAATTGTTTTTGTAATACAACGAAGGTTTTGATGAAAATCAATTATCAATCATAAACACCTTTTATTTTGAAATATAAGTACACAATCGATGTGCTAAAGAAAAGAGTTTTTAAGCACAATGACCGGTTTTTCAAAGGTATCCGTCAATCCATAACCTGAACCAGGATTGATTCAAAATATTGAATCGCCTCATTGTTTCTGTTCAGTTGTCACATGGTTGATCTATATGGTAGATCTCACATGCCACCCACAAGGAGCTTGTTTGATGTTGGCTCCAGAAGGCTTTCCTTCTTCATTGTGAATATGTTTGCATATCACTCAGATGTTCTGGCAATACCACAAGGATAATGCGTAGGACTCATAAGATGTAATCTCTCTTTCCACATTGTGTGAAACAGAGAGTCTTCATTGAAAGTGTCCTAATGAGATTTATTGATGATCTCGTGGCTCTAGACTCAATAGTGCATATTTGGTTCCTATGCCGGAGACTAGGGAGAGGGTCTCCTTCTTCAATATCAACAATCTCTAAGAGAAAGTCGATAGATTATGTTGGTTCCCCGTGAGAATGAAACAAGTCCTTTTAAGAGAAACTTGAGTGGCTCGGGAAGTTGTAGTGCAGTGCGTCACTGGGTCCATGACGTCTTGTCTTCAATACCGATATTACCTTGGTAACCACCAGTAGCATATGAATTGAACCCTGTTTCTGCCCTAAGGTTGAATAAGTGGAGGGCTATTTCTTTTCACCCTGTTTCACATTCAATTCTTTTTCATTCTTCAACCTCTTCAATGTTTACCGAGACTTCATAACTAGAACCTTGTTGGGTTTATTCCAGTACTAGCTCAGTCTCAGTCCGCACTCTTCCCATTTCTCATTTTTTTCCTTTTTTCATCATACCTAAGGACTCTACACTATCTGGTGGATTGTCCCTGGGTAGATCCCTCCGGTTCTGGCGGATCGTGGGACCTCAACCTAACCTTATCATCCTTATATCACCATGCATAAAGTAAAGTTGGTCGGTCTTTTGATATAGTTCTTCCGCCTTGAAACCAATTGAAAACCATTTGAACATCAATCAAGATACTTGTGATATAAAATCAAAGTATTTTGTATCTTAATTGTTTTGATATTTTAGAAATGCTCCCCCTCAACATATGCATAAAATTCAGAAATTGTTTAGCACATGGAGGCAAGAGGTCTTTGAAATCGTTAGATTAAGAATGAAAGGTCCAATCTTTTGATTAACATTTTTTAAAATGATCATCATCACTTCCCAATCAATTTGAGTAGATAAAACATTTTGAGGAAGGATGAGGTTTTCAAAAGTTTGCTCCCCCTCAATATGTGCCTCGAAGTTTGAAAGAGTTTTGCACATATTAGAGGGAACCTGCACTTACCGACAATTCACTCACGTTTCAATAATTTAAGGTTTAAAGTAGATGCTCCCCCTCAACATATACATGGAAAATTTGAAATCGTTTGTCACATGCGGGGAGGAAAACTTGCTAAACACTTATGAACCCTTTTATCGAATTATCAGTTTAAATCCAATTTAAATCACAAATTCTCCCCTGATCACAATTATCAAATCATTTGAGATTTGTGATCTCTGAAGATTTAAATTGATTTTGAAAGCTTTTAAGGAGAATTGTGACTTGATTATGAAAAAAAGTTTTAACTGATAAGGATCGGATTTTGAGACTTTAAGCTCCATAGATTAAACATGCATGATTATCTTTTGAAAACAATTGTATGACAAATAACCTTTTGATTTAATTTAAATCATTCTTCCCCTCAATCAATGACATAAGTTGTTGATTGAGAGATAGATATTTTGACAAAAATTAAGTCCAGATGATTTACAAAAATAGAGTACGAGTTATTTTTCAAAACAATTAGTTTTCATTAGATTGAAAGCAATTGTTTATAGAATCAGAGCATGAGATTTGAAAAAAAAGCAAGATAAAGCATGGCTCTGTTCTTTCTTTGAAAAGCGGGTTACTGCCTGAAATGAAAATAAACCATTTTTTTTTACTTTCTCCCAAAAATATTTTTTGATTTTTGATTTTTGATTTTTGATTTTTTTTTAAATGACATTCGAACAACATTTAAAGACCCGTGTCATTCTTTGAATGACAACACAAAATCCGTAGATGATATCGAACAAGGAAAGAGAAGAAAGAAAGAAAGAAAAAAAACATGATAAATTAACAATATTTTTGGGATTTTTCAAGATTTTCTAAATTTTATGGATTTTTCAAAAGTTTTATATTTTTCTATTTGCTTTTTGTTTGTTTTGAAATTTTGTATTTTGTTTTTCGAATAAATATTTACAAGAGATAGATGAAGGAAAAACCTTTTACTCCTCTTCTTCCTCTTGAAGACGTTTGAGAGTTTCCGGTTGTAGTCACTTAAGACCAAGTCGTGGAAGGATAAACTCAAAACGTTCTCTAGGAAGGGCTTTGGTGAAGATGTCTGCTAACTGGTATTCTGACTTCACAAAATAAAGTTCCACCACATGATTTTCCACTTGCTCCCTGATGAAATGGTGTCGAATGTCGATATGCTTTTCTCTTGAGTGTTGAACGTTGTTGCACGAGAGAGCAATAGCACTTTTATTATCACAGTACAGAGGGATTTTGTTGAATTCAAAGCCATAGTCAGATAATTGAGATCTCATCCATAGGATTTGAGCGCAACAAGATGACATGGCTATGTATTCAGCCTCTGTAGAGGAAATAGAAGTAATCATTTGCTTCTTTGAAGACCAGCTCACAAGCTTATCACCCAAAAACTGAGCACCTCCAGACGTACTTCGACGAGTATCTTGACATCCTGCATCATCAGCATCTGCATAGGATTTTAGTGACATACCGGTGTCCTTCGGGTACCAAAGTCCCATATTGATGGTTCCTTGAAGATACCGAAAGTCCCGTTTAACCTCTTCAAGGTGCTTTTTGGTAGGCTTAGCCTGGTATCTAGCACACATGCAAACAGCGAACAAGATGTCTGGTCTACTAGCTGTGAGGTACATCAGGGACCCAATCATACTACGATATTTCGTTTGGTCTACCATGATCCCTGAGTGGTCCTCATCTAGTTTAGTACGCTCTATCAAGGGAGTGTCAACAGGGTCACTAGAATCAAATCCAAATTTCTTTAAAATCTCATTTGCATATTTAGATTGATTTATAAAAATGCCTCCGGGACTTTGTGAAATTTGTAATCCCAAGAAAAATGACATTTTTCCCATCATTGACATTTGAAATTTAGAACCCATTTCATTTGAAAAAACGGTCACACTCATTGGGGTCAGTCGAGGCAAAGATGATATCATCAACATATATTTGAACGTGAATTAAATGATTTCCTGACTTTCTGGTGAACAATGTAGGATCAACTGCTCCCTTGCTGAATCCAGTAGATAGAAGAAACTTTGATAGCGTATCATACCATGCTCTAGGAGCTTGCTTCAAACCGTAAAGGGCCATTTTCAAGCGATAGACATGAGTAGGAAGCTCTGGATTCACAAAACCCTCTGGCTGGCTGATGTAAACCACCTCTTTCAAATCATCATTAAGAAATGCGGTTTTCACATCCATCTGATATACCACCATGTTTTTACTAGCCGCATTAGCCAAGAAGATTCTGATAGCTTCGATACGAGCAATAGGAGCAAAATATTCCTCAAAGTCAATACCTTCTTCTTGACGATATCCTTTAGCCACTAACCTAGCCTTATTTTTCAACACATCACCATGCTCATCAAGCTTCAGTTTGAAGATCCACTTTAGAGCAATGATCAAAGCACAGTCTGGAGCAGGTCCTAATTCCCATACATCTAATCGATCAAACTCATGAATTTCTTCTTGCATGGCATTGAACCAGCTGTCTTCATTCATGGCGGTTTTAACATCTTTTGGTTCGATCTTAGAGAGTACGGAGTTGAAGAAGCACCATAAGGCATCGGTTGCAAGTTGTTTCCTTGTGGATACTGGACGAGAGAGGTTTCCAATGATGTTGTTCAGTGGATGATCATGTGTCCATTTTCTGAGGTGTTCATGTGGTTGTTGTTGTGGAACTGAAGTAGCAGAGTCGATGTCTCCTGATGAAGATGGTTCAGATGATGATACAGGAGCAAATATATTTTCAAATGGAGCATCTTCGGGAGTAGCAAAGGGATTAACTTCATCATTGATGCCAGAAACAGTTTCATGATGTACATTCAAAGATTGATGATTTGTTGATGAGACAGAGTGATCAGCAGCAGGTGCTTCTTGACTTAATGATATTGAGACTGAAGGGTTGACTTCATTCACAGGGATATGAGCAGCCTCTGTTGTAGGAATTGACAGATCATTAGCACCTGGCTCATAGTGTTCATCAAACATAGGATCAAACAAATTCTTCAAATCATCTTCAGTTGGAGGTACATATGAAGTTGCTGGAAAGGAATTTGGTACAAGGGATGAACCAATGGGACTGTTTTGAAGAGCGGGTCCATAACTAAATTGTCCTGGAGCCATTTGACCAGTCAGCTCATCGAACGTAACGTGAATTGTTTCCATGATATTTTGGGTTCTCTTGTTGTAGATTCTGTAACCCTTCTTTTTTGGTGCATAACCAACAAAAACTCCAATATCTACCTTTGCTCTTAATTTTCCTAATTCTTGACCGTCATTCGTTGGATAGCACAAGGCACCAAACACACGAAGGTAGGAGAGATCAGGTTTTCGTTTATGAACAAGTTCATATGGAGTTTTTCCATGAGAGGTGTGTATAAGGGAACGATTCTGGGTGTAGCAAGCAGTGGCAAAGGCTTCAGCCCATAGAAACATTGGAACCTTTGAATAAATTAGCATTGTTCTTGCGGATTCCACAAGAGTTCGATTTCGTCTTTCAACTACACCGTTCTGTTGAGGAGTTCGTGGAACACTTCTTTGATGACTGATTCCAACACTTTCATAAAACTGAATTAAGTCTTTGTTAACAAACTCTGTGCCATTGTCTATTCGAACAATTCTGACTGTATTGTTGAGTCGAACCTAAAGCTATTTGATTAGTTTGATAATGACATCTGGAGTTTCATCCTTTGTCCTCAAAAACTTTACCCAAGTAAATCGAGAGTAGTCATCAACAACTACTAGAATGTATTTCTTCCCATTTATCGTTTGCACTCTCATTGGTCCGCACAGATCCATATGAAGGGTATGAAGAACTTCCATTACTGAGTTTGTGGGTTTTGGTTTGCGGGTATATTTCGTGCTTTTTCCCAATTGGCAAGCTGAACAAAGATGATCTTTTTCATATTTTAATCTGGGTAAGCCTCTGACAAGATCCTTTCTGGAAAGGTTATTAATGGTGCCGAAGTTCAAGTGATTGAGACGACGATGCCATAACCATGACTTTGTTTTAGAAGCCTTTGACAGCAAGCAGATTGGAGAAGACTTCATCATGTCTTCGATAGAGATGGTGTATAGGTTAGAACCACGAGTACCTCTTAACAATTCCACACCATCAAGTTCTCTAACGAAGCAAGTATGTTTTCTAAAGGCCACTTCTAGATCGGAATCACAGAATTGACCAACAGAGAACAAATTATGACCAAGACCTTCCACATAATATACCCTGGAGATTACACTTTTGCCGACTACATAATCTCCATAACCCATAATTGCTCCAAAATGGTCGTTCCCGAATTTAACAGTCCCGATAAATTTACTCACGAAGTTCATGAGCCGCGACCGGTCTCCAGTCATATGCTTGGAACAGCCTGAGTCCAGGTACCACAAAACGATTTGAACGATCTGCAGTTGAACACAAACAAGAATGGATAACTGGATAATTGGGATCCACATGCAAGAATGGGTTCCATTTGGTTAGTAACAGTGATTGGAACTCCCACATCAGAAATAGAAACACCCATATTAGAAATAGAAGCAATGGAAGCATCAGAAATAGATGCAGTGCTAGTATCCGTATTTGACCTATTCAAGGTATGTTCACTTCTTAAGGGAATAGTTCTACCAGTAGGCATCTATTTTCTAGTGGGCATTGCCTATTAACCTTATGGCCAAAAGGTATCCATTGATAACCTATCTTACTAAAAGTTCTTCCTGTGGGTTTCCACTGTTTTCTAACTTCCTTTCGCTTATGCCTTTTAGCCTTCTTAGCTTGATTTTTAACATTAACAGTTTTAACTGGGCATTTGACAGCTTTAGACAAATCATTCATACCACATTCAAGATTAGTAACAGAAACCACGCAATCATCATTACATATTTTGCCAAATGTAGTAGAATTCGCATTAATTACAGTATGCTTAGAGCTAACACTAGAATCAACACGATTCGTTTTATCCAAATTCTCCCTACGGTGATCTTCTACTTTCTTCTAATGCACATTCTTAGCTTGCGATTGCCTTGAGACTTTGACCTGCTCCCTTTAATGTCACTGATTACTCCTGTAGAGGGAACGGGAACATTAGTTGGTTTTGCTACTTTTTGCCTTTCCTGTTTTGATGTGCTGGGATGTGAACTATTCGAAGGCACACTGATGTTCACTTTCTTAACACTGGAGGTGCTGGGATCTGAACTATTTGAAGGCCTACTAAAGTTCACATTCATAACATTGGGCATTGAATGACTTGTATACTTGGCATTAGGCATAGAACAGGGTATCAAGGGATTGACTTGCTCACCTAGGGATTTAGGGCATATTTTAATTAAGCATTCTAGAAGTTCTTGAGATCGTTTGGCATATAAGCATGCATGGCCAATTGCATTATCAAGTGGTTTCTCTAACTTATCCTCTTCTACAATCTCACGGAGACATTCTAGACTATCCTTAAGGTATGAGAAATATGTTTGAATAGCAAGTTTGTTATTCCTAAGATGAGGAGGAACATATTTCACAGACAAAGCATATTTATTACAACCATGCACCTTTGATGCTCCATTCTCCCCATTGGTCATTGGCATTTTCCCTTTTACCTGACTCTTCAGATTCTCAATTTCCTTTTGCAACGAAGTTATTTGTTCATTATTTTTATTACGAGTGACTTTTATTGACTCAAATAACTCATTGAAATGACGTTTAACCTTTTCATTTTCTTCAAGAAAACTCTCATTTTCCTTTTGTAAAGCATTAACCAAGTTTTGAAGATGAAAGTTTTGAGAATTCTGAGAATCTAAAGGAGGAGGCATTTGGGAGCCAATCACATTGTTCTTTTCACCCTTTAATTGAGAAATTTGGGCTTTCAACTTTCTGATCGTGTTACAGTGAGCTTGAATATGTTCATCACGTTTGTTTATTTCAAAAACTGCATCAAACTCTGGAACATTTGAGGATATCTTGATGTTTGAGGTTTTGACATTTTCTTTGAGATGTTGATATTTTAGTTGTAAATCAAAATGTTCAACTTCTAGTTTAGAAAAATGTTTTACCAACTTATCGTGATCATCCTGTTCAATTTTCTCACTTAGTTTAGAGTTTTTGATTTCAAGCTCAATGACACGATCATGGGAGACTTTCAAAGCAACAAATAAATCATGAAATTGAGAAGCAGTAATAGAACAATTAGTGGCAGTATAGAACACATCTTGAGAAATACAATCAGAGATCAGATTCTCATTTAAGGTATGCAAGTTCTTCCTCTCAATTTCATTATATTTTAATGCTCGCTCATAGTCACTAACCTCAACAATCATTGCATCAAATTCCTTTTCCATTCCTTTAATATCTGTATCTATCCCCTTTTTAAGACTCTCAAATTGATCTTTTAGTTGTTTAAAGAAAGGCATGACCTCAGTTAAGTAACATTCTTTTGTTTGCTCAAAACCCCTTTCCCCTTCAGTTATCCCAGTGGGTGTGATCCTTTTCTTACAAGTTTTCTCAAAGTCAAAAAATAATTGAAATATAAAATATTGACTGATTAAGGTCTTGCTCTTAGTGGCAATAGTTCTAGGAACTAAATGCATTGGTGTATTTGGAGGATACACAGTCGCTGCAGGCATTTTCCTAAAGGGAGGGTTTGTTACAACAAGATTCTCTGATTTTTGCTTATCTAAATCCTTTTTCCAGAACACTTGTTCGGGAGCTAACAACGTTTGAGGCTTAAACCTGTTCAAGGAAATCCAGTTTTCCTTCTAGTAATCATGGGGTTTGATCGTTATGTTATTCTTTTTACATTCAGGATCTTCTAGCTTCTTATTCATTTTCTCCCTAGATGCATCATCTAATTTTCTATCTTCCATGGTGCACTCAATGCAACTAGGTGTTTGTCTAGGTTTAAGAATCTCATTGCCATCATAGATAACACTTTGGGCTGCTTTTGCTGTCTTACCATACTCAGGGTTGGATTCCTTTATAATGGGTATACTATGCTTATCGCTGAGAACTCTATGCTTCGTGATCATGTGAGCAGTCTGAATTGTATTCCCTTGTACGTACAACTTATTTTCGAGCTTGTTTTTCAAGGTTTTTAGATTTGAAAAATCGTTCAAAAGTTTTGATTCCTTAGCACTGAATTCTTGCTTAAGCATTTCAACATTTTCTTGAAGTTCTTGTTTTTGCTTAGTAGTTTTAGAAAGCTTTTCTTGTAAGGAGTTTAACTCTTTTTTTAATACCTCTTCTCTAAACTTACTTTTTCTAATAGTTGTACGCATTTGGTCATCCATTTCCTACTCACGGGTGGTTAGCTCAAACTTAGCACGTTGTTCATAAATGGCTACTCGTTCTTTATAGGCATTAAGTTCAGAGATAACAGAATCATCAGGGGCACATGTAGTGTGTTCATCAAAAACATAGTCATCATTGACTGCAGAGGATGCATCACTTGGTACAATCTCACTTTCACTTTGTTTCACATATTGATCATATGGGACAACATTGATATTACCCATATTTTCAATATCTGACTCAAAAGTTTTAGTTGATTGTACTTTGTTATGCATCTTTTGCACATCAGCATCATCGTATAGTTTTAATACCTCATAAATGATTTTGTCTTTGGATAGACCAGCTTGTGGTGATGAAGAGACTTTAGAAGGGACCATTGGAGAAATGCTAGCCATGAAAATTGTTTGTGCAGTAGGTTCATCATCAACGTCAGAGTCGTATGCATCACAATCAGCGACTTGAAAGGAATTCTGATGATTGTGGCCAATCTCCTGAATTGGCTGCTCATCCACATCTGCATCATATGTCTTGGCATTTCCCTCAGTAAGAAACAACAACTCCTCTTCATCCAAAGCTGCACCATTATCCTGAGCTTGCACAAGCAACATCTTATCCCTGAAGTACTCTGCATTCTGAGGACGTTTTGGCGATGTGCAGTTCCTTGCAATATGTCCTTCCCCTCCACAGTTGTAGCACTTGATAGGTTTTGCTTGTCCCTGATTTCCATTCCTTCCCCTATTCTGATTTTCATACTGCCTTTCTTGAACTGGTTGTACCATAACCTTCCCATCTCTGACAGTGGCTTGATTGTGTGGATTAGATGCTGTTCTGAGGTTGTTGTTGGTGTGTGGGAGAGAGTTCATGTTTTGACTAATCATGAGAGCCAGTTGATTAATGAAGTTTCCCACGTGTGCATCAGCATCAGCTTGTTTGAACATTGGATCGGGAATGAGTTTGTGATTACCATTACCCAAGGGTATAACTTGAGATGCTTTGGTGGTAATTCCAATGTTTGAGTAGAAGGCAGTTGAATCATTTGATGAACTTGTCTCTCCCTGGTTGGTTTTGAACTGATTAAGAATCATTTTTTCAAACATAGCATGTCTCTCATTCTGAAGAAGGAATGCATAGAGTTGCTCATAGTTTGTATTCTTCAATCCTTTGGTTAGCTTCACAGAAGTGACAAACTTGTGCCATTCGGGAATCATGTTGTTCACAAACTTTGAGTTCAGCTGAATGTTTGGCCTAGTCATTATGATGTTCCTCATATCATTAACAAGCTTGTGGAATCTCACGTAATACTCATAGACACTCTCATCTGGTTTCATCTTGAAGTGCTCAAATTCATCATAGAGTTGTGATTCTTTGTCTTCCATAGTTAATTCAGAACCTGAGAGAAGCATCTTGACATTATCCCACACTGCCTTGGCTTCGGTGTTGTGATTGATCAGCTTATAGATATCTTTTGGAAGACCTTGAAGTATGATGTTAGAAGCCCTGATATCAGCATCGAATCTCTTTTTCTCCTTATCATTGAGCTCATCATATGTCTTTGGTCTGTCTATTCCATAGATCATTGTTCCATCTGCAGCTGTATCAATTAAGTCTCTTGTAGTCTCAATCTGATAAGGTCCTTCATCAATCGATTTGAGAATGTTGACCCCATTTTCCTTTCCAAGACAGTACAATCTGATTCTTTGAGCCCAAGAGTCGTAGTCAGTTCTGTCAAGCATGGGTGGACGAGTATCTGAACCAGCTGCTTGAACATCCTTGGCAACAGTGGAGATGATTGTAGGTACGTTGGTAGACATGTTTAAAGATTTCACGGGATTTTATAACTCAATGATTAAACCGGGAAATAGATTCTTTCACGGGATTTTACTAAATCAAGAGAAAACCGTATTACAAACAAAAATCAACCAAGTCGCTAAGAATCCTTGAACTAAGTCGCTAAGAACCAAGTTGCTAAGTATTAAGAAGACAAGTCGCTAAGATCCAAATCGCTACGAATTTTGATAGCAAATCGCTAAGCACCAAGTCGCTAAGAAATCAAGTCGCTAAATAGCAACTCGCTAATGTCTAAATCGCTAAGACCAAGTCGCTAAGAAACTTAAAGAACAAGTCGCTATCAAAAATGAAAGCAAGTCGCTACCTTACCAAGTCGCTACCCGTAGTGGAGAATCCACTAAGTGTACTGTTTGTCAGCTTGTCTAAAGAGACAAGTCGCTAGGACCAAGTCGCTATAAAAACTCACTACAACTCGCTACCTTTTACTGAAGCAAGTCGCTAGCATGAAAATTACTCCGAGAGCCAAGTCGCTACCAAGAAAAACTTTAAAAACACACTTTTCAATCCAAAACAAGCTCAACCACAGTGATTCAAGCTTACCAAATCAAAACCCAAGCACATACAATGATCCTAAACACAAAAGTACACCCAAAATTCAAACTTTAACACAAGAAATGAACCAAATGATGCAAAAACCACTAAACTTTTTCAAACTCAAAAACCATCTAAAAACCACTAGAAATCCAAGGATATGTAAGAGATGATCTAACCATGGCTCTTGATACCATTTGTAACATATTGGATTTCACAAACACATCATATCATTAATACAAGAGGCGTACAAGATGAGTTTTAGAGAGAGAAAGTTAGAGGTTTAGGGAACTTTAGTGAGAGAAAGAAAAATCTTATTATGAGCTCCAACTCTCTACCTTGGGAGGTAGAGAGTATTTATAGTCTTACAATAAAACGCCACCTGACGGGCTGTGGATCAGGCATACAGTGGGTAAAGACCCGTCCGTCCTCCACGGTGTTACTTAACTAAATACTACTTAACATTAAATAACTACGACTACGAGCTTTCTAACGGATACATATACTTGAGGTGACCGACACTTTAATACCTGGATTTTATAAATCCTAACACTAATGAAAGACATCATGGATTATTTCCAGATGTTCATAAGCAACATATTAAGAATCAGATTTAATTTGTGACTAACGAGAGTAAGTGTAAAATTTATCTTATAAGAATTTAGTACGTACAATACTGTGATCAGTATTATTAAGGTGGAATTGTAAACCTGGTAGATTATAAAGTTAGAAACTAAAATCAAATTGGAGGACGTGAGTCAAGGTGCCGCCAGAAACTAAAACTTTTTGAATAGATTCGATTATAATCGTTCCATTCAAAATAATTTATCTACGATTAATTATTTGATGCGATGAATGTTTTAACATGAGTCAAGGTGCCGCCAGAAACTAAAACTTTTTGTTACTATATTGGATCAAGTGGGTATAGATAGTTGACATGTTATTGTTTATTTTTTTCAGACTGTTCCAAGAGGAAGAATGTATTACGTAGTATTATCCAAGTTTTGTTCCAAATGTATGCAAGAGGTGTGACATACCTGTTCAAGAGTTGGTTGATACGAACCGGATCGATTAAAAGATAAAAAGAACGATAAAGATAAGTGGTCTACTTTCGAGAGGCCGATCTCTCTCCCAATAATGAAGTAAACCATTAATAATATTCAGCATAATTCTCCATTACAACCCTAATACCCTATTTATAATAAAAGGCCCTAGACTTAACTTGTTCACTAAGAAAATATAATAAAGGAAACTAAATAAACTAATTAATTAATTAATAATAATAATATTAATAAAAACTATAGAATGCATGATCGTATCAATACTTCCGCCCCCAAAAACACCTTGTCCTCAAGGTGTTGCTTGAAAATGTTGCCTTGGGTAATTCCGGGACCCCATGTTCTTCGTTGTATCCCTTTTTTGTGATTCAAGTGCATGTAGCAGTCCCGCAATATCTTCTTGAGTTTTCTTATGCAGATTTGTAGTTGTTCATGAGAATCAAATTTTTCCGTACCAAGCAGAGTACCTAGCTTTCTAGTTATTCTATTTCGGATACATGAAACCACAAACTTATTCCAAAACAACCTTGCCTTTACCTTCCTGTTAGGACTTCGTTGGTTTAGTTGGACCCCCAATAAATGGACATGTCCCTCCTGATTAATCTCTTCCTTTATCGCCGCCTTGACCGATCCTTGAAACTTCTCAGACCACATTGAGAAATCTTGACGCGCCCGTCTAAAAGATTCCTCCAGTTGAGATTGGTGCAACAACAACGTGGATTGTAACCGTTTCACCATCTCCGTGACCTTAATTAACCCTTCTTCAAAGTTCTTTGCTTACATTCCTTCTTATGAACAGTAATCTGGGATGAACAGTAAGTCTGGTGATGAACAGTACTTAATGAACAGTAACCGATGAATAGTGTTTTTTTTTTTTTTTTTTTTTTTTTTTTTTAAAGAAACCCTAGAATCGAACGGCTCTGATACCAATTGATACGAACCGGAGCGATTAAGAGATAAAAAGAACGATAAAGATAAGTGATCAACTTTCGAGAGGCCGATCTCTCTCCCAATAATGAAGTAAACCATTAATAATATTCAGCATAATTCTCCATTACAACCTTAATACCCTATTTATAATAAAAGGCCCTAGACTTAACTTGTTCACTAAGAAAATATAATAAAGGAAACTAAATAAACTAATTAATTAATTAATAATAATAATAATAAAAACTATAGAATGCAGGATCGTATCATTGGTTTCTGAACTTTGTAATGCACCACTTGACCAACATAAGAAGGTAATTATATCTTGAAGTTTTCATTTCTTGCTTGTTAATGTTCTAACGGTTAATTAATTATATTCACTAGCAAATGATCGTTCTTTTTTGTGCTTCAGATATTGGGTGAGGTTTTGTACCCATTAGTGGATCAGCTGGAGCATGAGCATGCGGCTAAGGTGACCGGGATGATTCTAGAGATGGACACCACAGAGGTGTTGCACTTGCTTGAATCACCAACTGAGTTGAAGTTGATGGTTGCGGAGACTATGGATGCTCTTAGGGATGTTTTAAAAGATGTTGTGAGAGAGTCAATGCTTATTAAAGAATTGGCATCTGCCCTTGTTAATACCCCAACTTACCGTCAAAGAATGGTATGTATATCAACGACCATCCAGTTCTTACTTTGTACTCATATAAAGGGTCTTTTAAGTGGCTTAATTTTTCTACTTTGAACAGACGCAATTAAGTAACTTAAAAATAAGCTCTTCAAATAGTTTTTAGATTTGCTTATATATATAAAAAAAATGTTTTTAAACATGAAAGTGATTATACTTAGAAAGTGTCGAGTCAAGACTTGTAGGTTAAATATGCGCTTATAAAAAATTATATTTTATCTTTTTATCACAAATAGCCATTTTTCGAAATAAGCAGGTCTTAAAACATGCTTACAAGCTCATTTTGCCCGAAAATAAGCATATAAGAAAAAAAATAGCAATCCTAAATATTCTTCAAACCTTTACTGAAATATTTGTTAGATTATTAATTACGGTTATTTTGTACGATTTCAGATATTGGGTGAGAATTTGTACCCATTGATAAATAAGATCGAACACAAGCATGCAGATAAAGTGACCCAGATGATTTTAGAGTTGGAAACAGTCGAGGTGTTATACTTGTTGGAGTCACCAAATGAGTTAAAGTTGACGGTTGCTGAGGCAATGGATGTTCTAAGGAATTGTTTTGTTTCTGCACTTGTTTCTGCACCCCCTTACAGACATAGAATGATATGTGTACCCCAACCTTCTGTTTCTTATCTTTTTACCGGTTTAGACGCTATTTGGATTGTTATGCTTCTGAGCATAAAAAAAATATGAAATTAATTTCTTCAAAAAGACCTTTTTATCGCTACAAATTGTATAGAGACCCTTGTTAGAATGTGTTAACTACTTAACTGAATTCATTTGGATAAAAAAATTTAAGTTTGATATGAGGGAAACATATTCCTTTGAATCTCATCTCTAATTAACACTTTCAAAAAAGTAAACCCAACTTATTTTACCTCCAAATAAGCCTATAAGAAAAAAAGAAGATCCCAAGTGTCCTTTAAACTTTTTTTCTAAATTGCTATAATGTTCATTAAAGATGATGCTTATATCGCATGTTGCAGATGTTGGCAGAGAATCTATACCCGTTGGTGGATCAGATGGAGCACACACATGCGGATAAGACTGGAATTGGACACGACTGAGGTGTTATACTTGTTGGAGTCACCAGAAAGCTTGAAGTTGGTAGTTGAAGAGGCGTTGGATATATGTTATGAGGAAAACCAAATATCTCTTATCGAAAACGTCGTTTCATTAGTGTGTTCTTAGTTGAAAATTTGAAGAAGGAGGTGCAATGTTATACTTGTTGGAATCTCCAGATAGTTTGAAGTTGAAAAACATAATTATGATGCATTGGTTGTTATGCACTATTATATTGGTTTAGATAATTAAATGGTTTTGTTTTAACTTCTCACTTCGTGCTCATCTTTACATGTTCCAATTATTTTGTACTTACTTGTGTATTACTAATTTTTAGATTATGATAAATAAAAAGAGTATTATATGAAATATATTATGAACTCGGCGCTAGTAAGATGAGAAAACATTTTTAGCATGTGTCGTTCAAATGACAATGTTAATATGCGATGTTTCACCTGAGAACACACTTTTGTGACACGGGGAAGTATTTTTTCTATCGACAAAAATTCATCGATAAACTAGCAACTAGAAATACAACACAACAAATAAAATCCAAAAAATCTAAACAACAAATAGAATCCCACATTGACTTTTAAGAATCTAGCACCTACATTAATCCCATGCACGCTAAACAACAAATAAAATCCAAAAAATCGTTAGAGCATACAAGGTATCGCAACGCTGGATCGGCCGTTATGCCAACGTGACTCGGCGTTACGAAACTGGCCTGACGCAAGTTGCAATGGCGTTTGTGCCGAATTTACTCCACCAACGTACATTGTAACGTGATTTATTTTATTTTTTTAGTGTTTTAATTAGGTTTTTGGTGTGTATGTGTTGATTGTTTATGCTTGCGTGTGTGTGTGTGTTTTTCAGCGTGTGTGCGTGTGTGCAGTGTGTGTGCAGAGAGTGTGTGTGGTAGTGAAGATGATTTTGATACATATTAATATTTTGCAGTTCAGTCCCTATGGTATTCTTGTGTTGTCTTTTAATTAAAAGTAAATTACATTTTTATTTTTTTATTTATTTCTTAGTGTTAATGAAAATGTATTGTTTATTTCTAATGTAATTTGTATTTTTATTCAATATTTAGTTTGTTTAAATAATTGGAAAAAAAAGTGAGTCACAAAAGGGATTGCCTTGTATGGCATTCCAAGTGATTAACATTTTTTGCTTGTAGGCTTCCTCCTCTAGATCAACATAATAAGCTTCAGATTTTGGATCAAAGTATTTTTCCAAATTATCAAGATCTTCATCCATTCCCAATTCTCAACCTCGATACAATTCATTCCATTTGAACCAAATTTTTGCCTTAGTCCTTGTATGCATGATTTGATTGTGCCCATAAGTAAATTCTAACCGCTCTTCAAATGTTTCCCCTCAGGTTTTACATACCACTTACTTTCCTCTTTCCAATTTTGTCAATACCATTTGTAATGCAAATTCTTCTTGGTCTTTTCATCGAACTTTTGGTGGTTTTCATACCTCTCTTACTTCCATTCATTAAAAGCTTATTCCTCTTCGCTTACCTCCTTGATCTTTTGCTTAATCCTCTAGCATTGCAAATCAGTAGGCCATTCTCCCCAATAGTGGTTGCTTTCATTCTCTGTTTCACAATCATCTACTCATAGCTTTCCATCCACTTGCATTTTATGTTACTATTCACCCAATACACCGTATATAGAAAATTGTATACGCCGTATTCAATTCTAACACAAGACGCAGTATCCTAATTACTCAAAATACGTAGACTCAAATTATAAGTGATATGTCGTATCAAAATAAATTAATACGTCCTATAGATAATAACAATATTTAAGTTTTTATGTTTTTTTAGAAAATTTTTAAACTAAAGATTAAAATAACCACAGCTGAAAATAAAAAGAAAATCTAATCTCGGCCTTAAAAAGTAATACGCCATATGCAGATATAACATACGCCGTATGTATGTATGAAGCAATACGCCGTATCCGATGGAAGTGAATACGTCGTATAAGCGTCATGAGAAAAAAACTGTTAACAGAAACAAACAGTGTAGAAAAAAAAACAAAATGCAATTAAACTAATAAAAATACAAAACTCACTAAAATAACAAAAACTAAACTACTCTCTGGAAGTGCCGTCAAAAACTTGATGTGTCCGTTATAGTCTATTTATTTTACCAAGTTTTAAATTTATATATTTCTTTAACAAAAACTAACCTATAGACAAACACTAACGGGCAGTGTACTCAATCAATTTATCTAGTAGGGTAAGTACGAGTCGTTCGTTGGAGTTGTATTGTCTAGACTAACCTAGTGAATTTTATAGCTTTTAAAGGGGGGTTTTGTGACAACTGGCAAAGTAGGGAGCCCTTTTAAGTGCCGCATTATGTTAGTTAAAATGAGTAAAAGACCTTTAGAAACTATTTTGGAATTATGATGATTTGATTTGTTATCGTTAATTTGATTTCGTGAATGATTATGTTATTGAATGAGTTATGATATGATTGACGATCCGTTATGTTAGGTGTTAATACAAATAAGCCGTAAAAACGTTTATTTATATTTTACAATCCTCTAATGTTTTGTCCATAACAAACGTAAAATCATTTTAACAAAACAAATAAAATACGTAAATGGCTTGAACTAATAGTTTCTAACATATTCACATTTTCACATAAAACACTAAAACAAGTATAAGTGATTTTATGATTTAATATTACATATGTACAACAACTAATGTTTACATATTTGGGTAAAATATACACATAACTAGTATATAGTATATTGGGTAATATAAATGGGTAGAAACTTAAGTATTATAACCCATTGGGCAAATACATTGAATGTAGTTGGGTACAACCCAAATCCCATAACCCATAGAGCTTGACCCATAACCCATTGCATGACATCATGCTTATATCATACATGGATAATATCCATAACCCATGGATCAAACCATACCCAAGTGACTAAGTGCATTGCACTCAAGAGATACATTGTATCTAGCTAAAGATCCATGGATCAACCCATGACCCATAACCAAAATACCCATGGGTAAAAGGGAGCGTCCCACGGACCCCTAGCTTTACGCTAGACGGATCCCTTATGGAAGGGATCCGTGGGATCCGGGGAATAGTAGATTTTTTCTTCTATAAATAGTGAGCCATTTCTTCATTGTTTCTCACCCCTTTCTAACACACTTTCTCCCTGAGTTAAAAACTCACTAACCTCATATCCAAGAGATCTATGTTTGTAGTTTTGTTTTTGTGTAATCTTCTAGGTTCCTCTTAAAGGCAAGATCACCACCTTTGAAGTCGAGCAAGCTCAAGTCCATGAGTTGCCATTCTTCCTCATCATCAAGGCTACTGAAGTCCTCTTGTTGATGATTCTTTTCTTTCTTCTAAGAAGTGTAGTGTTGAAGACATTAGTGAAAGATGTCTCAAGGGTCAAGACGAAGACATTAGTAAAGGTGTCGATTGTCCATATTATAGGCATTAGTGAAAGGTGCCTAGAAGCCAAGCTACAAGACATTAGTGAAAGGTGTCTTGAAGATCTAGCCACAAGACATTAGTGAAAGGTATCTTGAAGATCTAGCTAAAGGCATTAGTGAAAGGTGCCTTAGATGTACATTCGATATGGTGTGTTTCGATGTACAAGATAGACTAGAACTAGATCCAAGGATATTGATATCCTTGATGATGTTGTAAAGGAATAGATCTCCTTTGGGATTAGTCGTTGGTGTAGTGTTGGGTAGTAGTTCCTCCATTGCAATGGAACTAGGTGCTTAGCCTAGTACCTAATAAAGGGTAGGCGACGTTGTGTAGGTGTGGTTCACCTTGGTGTGAAAGAACTAGGTACTTAGCCTAGTACCTAATAAAGGGTAGGCGATGTTGTGTAGGTGTGTGATCGGAGCTAAATAGTCAAGTTTAATCACTCAAGCTAGCCACTTGTGAATGACCAACCGTAACAAACTTAAAACTGCTCAGAAACCAAAACAATTAAGATCAGAGGAATATAGGGGATTCCTGGGTCGTTAAGTCCCACGGAGGATGAATTGGAGTATAAACACTTGATCAGATGGTAGAATGATCACTAAGGATAGTGATCAATAAGGATATTGATGGAAAATTACCTAAAGAAAAGATTTACAAATTACAGCGACTTAAATGCAAATTAAAAGAAATTAAAAAGTTAAAATCTATTAAATAAACGCTATCACTATTTTTAAATTCGATGAACGTTTAAATCCTAAAACGTACGTTTAAATAAAATTACGTAAACGTACAAAATAAAACGTGAGTTTTAAAGAAATAAAAGGCCTATAAATATGAAAATGATATTTTTACAATCCTAATAATAAAAGAAAATTATTAGAAAAAGAAAATTATTTTTAAAACTATTTATTTAATTATTATTAATTAAAAACTATTTATTAATTATTTAAAATTCACTAAATTACAAGAAAATACAAAATTAACCTAGAAAAATGAAATTATAACTTAGAAAAGTCTAAAATATGATAAAACTTATTTTAAAACTGAAAATATATTTTTTAGACTTTTTATGTATTTATTATTAATTTAAAACTATTTAAAACTAATTAAAATGCTAAAAAATACTTTTTAAACTAAGAAAATTATGGAAAAATACTTTTTATTACTTTTATATTTATCTTAACCTAATAAAATTGAAAATTTATTTTTTTGAACTTTTTCTAATTTATTTGTATTAAAAGCTATTTAAAAATGCCTAAAAACTGTTTTTAATTAAGAAAAATAGCAAACAGTTATGAAAAATTATGAAAATGTCAGGAAAAGTCTATTTTAATCTACTGAATCTAAGAAAAATAGAAAAACATGAGCTTGTGTGGAGAAATATGCAACTGCAGTTGCAACTGCTTATTAATAAGCACTTGAAATAAGCTAGAAGGACACAACAAGCACCCAACTGATACACAAGCTAAAATAAGCTATAAGAACTCTAATTCAACTAAAAACAACAAACCACAACCTCTGGATTGCAAGTTAACACAGATTTGATGTTTGAGCTAAATGAGCAAAACAGAATTAGGGTACCAAGTTTGAGCTTAAGCACAGACTACCAAATAAGCTAATACTGAAAAGCAAAAATTGGAACTTGTATTAGACCTGGGTGAGACCAAATGCACCAAAACTCAGATCATGAGAAGCTCTTATGAGCCCTGTGCACAAGCTGCAAGAACTGAGAAAATCTCAGTATCAACTGAGTTCAGTGAGCAGGGCAACTAAGTCCTTTTTGATGAGCTTATTTGAGGCTTAAGAAAAATTAACAAAAATCTGAAAAAATGCTTATAAGAAACTAGACCAAGAAAAGTTATAAAACCCAAAGTTTGACTTGTTTTGACCCAAAGATGAGTCTGTGATAAATCTACCCAGTTGGGCTCAAAACCACTTTTCCAAGTTTTTGACTTTTAAAGCAGTTTAGTATGTTTGACTTTTATGAAGTTTGGACTTGATTTGAAGACTGATAATGAGTTTAATGGATGAAATAAAGTTAACACGAGCTTTGTCTATTGATTTTGAGCATAAAACAAGAACTTGCTTTGCAAAAGAGCCAACAGTAGACTGATTCAATACCAAAGAAAAGGATTTTTGACTTTTACAGTTTTGCAGGCACAAACTTGGACAGATATGAGTTAAATAGAACTCAACAAACATGAACCAACAGAATAGACCCACTGAGCTAGCCTAAAAGACAGATATATCAGCAGAACCAAACACACCTTTTAATGACTGTCTTGATGTTTTTCAAAGGATTTCACTGATTCAATCCATACAAATGATAACAGACCTTATAATTTTGATTATTAAGACTAATGAAACATTAAACAATAGTATCAACAACATGAAAATCAAGATTAATAAGTATACTATTATGACTGTTTAAATAGAGATTTTAACAATTACCAGTTTTAAAGAACAAGCAAACTATATTAAACTTTAATCTCACTAATCAAACACCAATAAGCATAAAAGCAAAGATAAAAAGCAGAAATGAGCACTTGAACAGTGAAAAGCTAGAATTTAGCAAATGGCTTACAAATTGGTTTCCAAGGAAATACTGAGAACCAAGACATAAAAACACATCCTAAAGCTTCCCAAGAAGCACTAATCCCAAGACCATCCACTATATATCCTGCTCCAGCCTTCTTGAACCTTGCACCATGGATTTTTTATTTTCACTGATTTATTTGGTATTTTTATGAATTTTTGTGTTTTGGATACTAAACTGATTTTAAGGTATCTAAAAGCTTGCATAAGCTTTATATGGAGCTTATGTGACTTACTCAGTCCAAAGTAACCACTAATTAATAACATTCACCATTAATGAGATTCTTGGATAATGAAAATTTTGCATAAACTGAGATATTACTTGAAACTGAAATGGTTGCTTACAAAAGTTTTATTTCACCTTGAAAACATAAAATACAAAGCTTGAAGCTTAGATAAACACTGGAATTTGAAAGTTAGACTAAAACGACATTAAAAATTAAATTTACACTAGATGATTTAATCCACTGCACCAAACTTGTATTTATTGACTTCCTTCAACCTTGTCGACACTCTTGAGTAAATCCCACTTCAATCCAACCGTTGAAATCATCCAGATCATCAGAATTGCCATTTGGCGATTTTGGCGCCAAAAATGTCTTGAGCAGGTTTTTCACATTAATTGGGTCTGGTTTGATGTGGAGGTGGAGGGGTGAGGTACTCAAGTGGATATGGTGAGGTGGAAAGGTGAAAACCAGTGGTAAAAACCACTGGTTTTGGTGTATACAGGGGTGAGGGAGGAGGTGAACAGTGATGGCGGTTTATCTGCTTTTAAAATTTGGGCCGGGTCAAGGTTTTGGGTTGGATTTGGGCTAGCCGGGTTTAGTTAAATAGGATCCGTTTGGTTTAGTTTAACAACAAGGACCATTAGTGTAATTTAGCTAAAGTTGAAGGTTTGATCTTGAACATTTTCAAAAGCTTTCACAAGGGTCAAACCTGCCAAGTAAGAATAGTACAAGGACCATTTTTTTATAATTTCCATTTTTATAAACCCAGGGACCAAAACTGTAATTTTCTCCAAAGTTTATCATAAGGACCTATTTCGCCATTTATTAATAGTACAAGGTTAAAAGTTGATAATTTTCATTTTTTAAATTAACCAAGGACTATTTTTGACATTTTTCAAAGTTAAGGGACCAAAGTTGTCATTTTGTGATTTTTAAACTTTAAAGGGTTATTTTGAACAACTTGTGAATCCCAAGGACCTAAAATGATATTTTACAAGTTTTTGAATTACCAGGGACTAATTTTGACAATTTTTTGAAACTTGGGGGACTAAAACTGCCAATTATGCAAACTTGATACGTTTTTCACCAGATTTTGGTGTTTTTGCATTTAAAACATATAAAACACTTGTTTGTGATATTTTTATCATTTTGATGTGTTTCTGAGTGTTTTCAGATGTTTTTGGCATTCTAACAGTATAAAAATGATGAGTATTTAGACACTCATCAATCCCCCACACTAAGATATTGCTAGTCCCTAGCAATGATTTGAGAAAATTTAATGGATTTTATCTCTTTACCAAAAGCCATTACTTCTGGAGTAGCCAATTGTTTTAGTTCAAGTAAGAACCTTGGTACAACGATAACCAAATGATTTTGAGCAAATCATAAACTGTAAACGGATTTGATTTGTCTTTACCAGAAGCCGTTTGCTTCTGGACTAGCCAACTCTTAGATAAATTATCAATATTATCTTTGGTGAGTCGATTACCAATTATGGATTTCCAACTGCCTTTACCACAAGCCATAAACTTGCGGGCTAGCCAACTCTTTACTTTTTAGGATATGGTGAGCTGAACACCATACAATTTTGGGCAAATTGCAAGCCATAAACGGATTTGAGATATCTTTACCAAGAGCCGTTTGCTCCTGGATTAGCCAATCCTTATGTGGGTTAGACATGGCGGACTGATTACCATTTGCTGAGTAAGTGAAAAACACTTACTCCAAAAAAAATTTTGGCCAAAAACGGGGGAATTGGGTAGATAATACATGAAATTCGAGAGAATTCCCCCCCACACTTAGAAATGAATATTGCCCTCAATATTCAAAGTACCGGCGGTTATGCCGACGCAAAGAACGTAAAAGGGAAATATTACGGCCATTATTTTGTTTTTGATATATACACATTTTTTTTTTTTTTTTTTTGGATAACTTGATATATACAACAGCGGGGGGCAACTCCCCCACACTAGGGTGGTAGAAAGGGGGTAAGAAGACAGAAACATGGGTGAAAACCCATATTGTGTGTGCTAATGTTTTTGATTCCCGAGTCACTAGCTTGACTCGATCCCCGCATTCATTTGTTCATGGGGAAAGTAACGTGGAAAACCAATCTCGATCGGACTTTCATTCACAATGTTAAAAACATATGAACATCAGAAAGTTCCACTCCGACGAGATACAACCGGTATTTTAATAGTAGAAACTATAAAGAATAATACCGGGGTCAAAGATGGTGTCCTCATTCCCGAAAGAGAAAAGGGAAAGAGCAACCACACCATTAGTGAAGAATGGAATAAATATGTGCATTACAATGCATGTCCATTCCTCATCAGAAAGAAGTAAATCACCATTTTTGACATTTTTAAGCTTATATTTGAAGCTTTTATGGTGATTATCAAAGGAATTTCCGGGAGGGAGGTTTGGGGACGATTCTTCGTTTAATAAACTTTCAAGAAAAAGGATGTCCCCCTCTGAATCCAAGTAAGAATCATCAACCCCTGTTGGGATTGACTCATCACTTAGAAAAGCATCGACTTCATTCCAAAAATTATCATCTTCCTCATCCGAAGTGAGAGAAGGAATGGAAAAGTCGGAAACAATTGGATCTGGAGATGAAATGGATGATGGATCTTTTGAAGAGAGTTCAGTTTCACCTACAGAGTTAACAAACTCAATACGATAAACTGATTCCGGAGGTGGGACAAGTGGTGTGCTCTTAGAGCTAGAAATCTCCACCACTTCCGATGAAGTCTCCGATTCTAGATCATCATCATCAAGAATACTCATGACTCCCTTGGTACAACTTTCAAACCATTTGTTTGAACCAGGGTTGATTTTTAGAGCTTTTAGCTCAGCACGTTTTTGGTGACTCCTCTTAACCGTGAAATTAGAGAGTGTTGCATCGATTCTTTTAGATTTTTGATCGATTGTGGCAACACTATGTTTGTTCAGAGGTTTGGAGTTCTGGTTGATATTAAACGTAAGTTCTTCGTTATCAACCCGTATAGTCAACTCTTCCGCAAATACATCAATCAGAGCACGGCTCGTTCTCAAGAAAGCTCTCCCTAAGATGAGGGGAACTCTAGGATCTGCATCAAAGTTTACTACAACAAAGTCAGTGGGAAAATGAAACTTCCCTATCTTTACCACGACATCCTCAGCTATTCCAAGTGGACGAGTTATTGTACAGTCCGCTAGCTCGAGAGTCATACAAGTAGGAGTAAGTTCAGGGAGAGAAAGTTTCTTCCATACTGAGAGTGGCATGAGGTTAATGCTAGCGCCAAGATCGGCCAAGGCGGAGCATTGAACCATCCCCAAGAAATCACATGGGATTAAAAACTTGCCAGGGTCTTCAAGCTTTTCGGGAAGTTTTTTAAGAAGGACCGCTGAGCATTGTTCATTGAGAGGGGTTTTAGCCATTTCAGATAACTTATCTTTGTTGCTTAGTAACCCTTTAAGAGTGGATGCAAATTTGGGCATTAGAACGAGAGCATCAACGAAGCTTATATCAAAGTGCAATTCATTGAAAATTTGGAAAAATTTTTCCATTTGCTCTTTGGTTTTGTCTTTAAGCTTCTCATCATGCATTCTTGATGGGTAAGGAAGTTGACTAGACTTTTGAGCCGGGACGGAAGTCATTTTTGGCTCAGAATTTGTCTTAGGAACTTCGGGTTCCGGACTTAAAACTTGGACTACCGAAGGTGGGACGTGTGCGGTACTTCGTGGGCTTGAATAATGCACCTTGTCCTTTGGATCCTTGGTAACTTGACTCATTGGCACAGGTGGAGGAGGCATTGGAGTCAAAGGTCCATTGTGTGTCCGAGGTTCACTCTCCACTACCTTAGGGAGAGAGGAAGAAGAAGAGGTAGTAGGAACAGCAGGTCCAGTGTATGAAACACCACTTCTGGTTGTGATCGCCTTAGCATCGCCCCTCGGGTTAGCGATCGTGTTGCTCGGAAGTTTTCCTGAGCCCGAGGGTTGATCATTTAAAGACTTTTTGAGATCAGCAATCTGACTGACCAACAACCTGTTCATTTCATCTTGGGATTTCATGAACTGCTTCAGTAACTCATCAGATGATGGTCCTGGAGGAACAATGACGGGAGGTGGATTAGGAGGGAAATTCTGAGGTCTGATGTTTTGATTAGGACCTTGTTGTTGAAAATTCCCTTGATTAGGATTCACATTCCCATGAAATTGATTCCCACGATTGAAATTGTTTTGATGAAGGTTTCCTTGATGTTGGAAACCTTGATTGGGTCCAGGATAGAAATTACCTTGGTTTTGATAACCTTGGTTCATTCTTGGTTGGTTCTGATTCCGGTTTTGCATGTTATGATTTTGATTAAAACCGGGTGGTGCCTGATTAGTGTTAGCACGGTAGTGTGGTTCATTTTGAGGACGGTATTGATTACCTCCTTGCTGTGAACTACCGGCTAGAGCATTGGCTTCAAAAGGACTACCATCGGTGGCAGTACAATTGTAGTAAGCATGAGGACCACAACAAGTAACACAAACTTCAACTTTCTTCACTTCACCATGTGATGGTGTTTGAGTGAAAGTGACTTTCTTTTGGTTAGCAAGAACCAAAGCCTGAAAAGCATCAGTGAGTTTATCAATCTTAGCATCGGTGCTAGATGTACTCACAGGAGATGAAGTAGAAGGTCCTGCATTAGACTGAGTTTGATATGTCTTTGTGCGGAAAGGACGGACCTGAGATTTGTTCTCAATGATCTGCAAGGCCTCTTTTGTGGTCTTGCTCAGGAAATTACCTCCCGCGGAGGCATTCAAAGAGTCTTGATTGGTCTGATTGAGACCATTGTAGAAAGTATCCATTTGCATTAACTCGGTAAAACCATGATGTGGACACTTGCGGAGCAATTCTTTGTAACGATCCCATGCCTCCCCGAATGATTCATCAAATCTTTGAGAAAATTTCATTATCTCATTCTTAAGACTTGTGGTTCGGGATGGAGGATAGAATTCGTTAACGAATTTGGTAACTAGATCCTCCCATGTCTCAATGGAACGAGGGGGTTGTTTCTCAAGCCAATTCCGGGCTTGTCCCTCTAGAGAAAATGGGAATAGAAGAAGCTTGATAGCTTCGTGTGGGACATTCTTGTACTTGATGGTAGATGCTATCTTGTTAAACCATCGAATGTGTGCATGAGGATCATCCCGCTCAAAACCATAGAATTGGCTTTGGGTTACTAGATTAAGCAACCCTGTTTTGAGCTCGAAGGTATCAGCCACAATGGCTGGAACAACAATGGCATCTCCGTAACCCTCGATGGGTGCTTGGAGAAGCTCATTCATAGGTTTGTCTTCTGCCATTTCGACAGGTGGTGGTGGTGGTAGACGTTCCTCAGTCACGGCTGAAGGAGCTGAACGTCCTCTACGTCTACGAGGAATCTTTCCAAGTTCTGAAAGTGGACTTGTAGAACTGGAAGAACGAGTGCGCATGCACTAAGTATAAAAATCAAATTTTCAAAACAAATGAGGCAAAACACAAGTGAACTTAACCAATAATCACAAATGAAATGGCTTCTTTGAAAAAGGTACACCAAATCACAAGTGACACAAAGGCAAGTTTTAAATCTGATGTTCGGGAACTTATTATGGTCGCACCCCCAGTTAGGTAGTGCACTGCCTTGATTTGCGGTGGTTGATTTTTATGTATAAATTAAGTACCACTGAAAAGACGTAGGTATGATTTGTGCTGATGGGGTTTAAAAACTTTTGGAAAATATTTTTGGTATCGTCTCGTTTAACCAAATCGTATCTCTTTAAGAATCACCTTAAAAGAAACACAAGATAGAAAACGTTACGATTGTTTTGTTGTTTTATATTGTTTTTGGGTTTTTAACACTTTAGGAAAAGTGTTAATGAACTTTTTGATTTATATTAACTTTACAGAAAACTTTTTACAAACGATGGTATATGTGCAAGTACGGGTCTGAAAATGCTAGAACACGCTTACAGCGTCCCCGGCAGCGGCGCCAAAATTTGATCGGAGCTAAACAGTCAAGTTTAATCACTCAAGCTAGCCACTTGTGAATGACCAACCGTAACAAACTTAAAACTGCTCAGAAACCAAAACAATTAAGATCAGAGGAATATAGGGGATTCCTGGGTCGTTAAGTCCCACGGAGGATGAATTGGTGTATAAACACTTGATCAGATGGTAGAATGATCACTAAGGATAGTGATCAATAAGGATATTGATGGAAAATTACCTAAAGAAAAGATTTACAAATTACAGCGACTTAAATGCAAATTAAAAGAAATTAAAAAGTTAAAATCTATTAAATAAACGCTATCACTATTTTTAAAGTCGATGAACGTTTAAATCCTAAAACGTACGTTTAAATAAAATTACGTAAACGTACAAAATAAAACGTGAGTTTTAAAGAAATAAAAGGCCTATAAATATGAAAATGATATTTTTACAATCCTAATAATAAAATAAAATTATTAGAAAAAGAAAATTATTTTTAAAACTATTTATTTAATTATTATTAATTAAAAACTATTTATTAATTATTTAAAATTCACTAAATTACAAGAAAATACAAAATTAACCTAGAAAAATGAAATTATAACTTAGAAAAGTCTAAAATATGATAAAACTTATTTTAAAACTGAAAATATATTTTTTAGACTTTTTATGTATTTATTATTAATTTAAAACTATTTAAAACTAATTAAAATGCTAAAAAATACTTTTTAAACTAAGAAAATTATGGAAAAATACTTTTTATTACTTTTATATTTATCTTAACCTAATAAAATTGAAAAATTATTTTTTTGAACTTTTTCTAATTTATTTGTATTAAAAGCTATTTAAAAATGCCTAAAAACTGTTTTTAATTAAGAAAAATAGCAAACAGTTATGAAAAATTATGAAAATTTCAGGAAAAGTCTATTTTAATCTACTGAATCTAAGAAAAATAGAAAAACATGAGCTTGTGTGGAGAAATATGCAACTGCAGTTGCAACTGCTTATTAATAAGCACTTGAAATAAGCTAGAAGGACACAACAAGCACCCAACTGATACACAAGCTAAAATAAGCTATAAGAACTCTAATTCAACTAAAAACAACAAACCACAACCTCTGGATTGCAAGTTAACACAGATTTGATGTTTGAGCTAAATGAGCAAAACAGAATTAGGGTACCAAGTTTGAGCTTAAGCACAGACTACCAAATAAGCTAATACTGAAAAGCAAAAATTGGAACTTGTATTAGACCTGGGTGAGACCAAATGCACCAAAACTCAGATCATGAGAAGCTCTTATGAGCCCTGTGCACAAGCTGCAAGAACTGAGAAAATCTCAGTATCAACTGAGTTCAGTGAGCAGGGCAACTAAGTCCTTTTTGATGAGCTTATTTGAGGCTTAAGAAAAATTAACAAAAATCTGAAAAAATGCTTATAAGAAACTAGACCAAGAAAAGTTATAAAACCCAAAGTTTGACTTGTTTTGACCCAAAGATGAGTCTGTGATAAATCTACCCAGTTGGGCTCAAAACCACTTTTCCAAGTTTTTGACTTTTAAAGCAGTTTAGTATGTTTGACTTTTATGAAGTTTGGACTTGATTTGAAGACTGATAATGAGTTTAATGGATGAAATAAAGTTAACACAAGCTTTGTCTATTGATTTTGAGCATAAAACAAGAACTTGCTTTGCAAAAGAGCCAACAGTAGACTGATTCAATACCAAAGAAAAGGATTTTTGACTTTTACAGTTTTGCAGGCACAAACTTGGACAGATATGAGTTAAATAGAACTCAACAAACATGAACCAACAGAATAGACCCACTGAGCTAGCCTAAAAGACAGATATATCAGCAGAACCAAACACACCTTTTAATGACTGTCTTGATGTTTTTCAAAGGATTTCACTGATTCAATCCATACAAATGATAACAGACCTTATAATTTGGATTACTAAGACTAATGAAACATTAAACAATAGTATCAACAACATGAAAATCAAGATTAATAAGTATACTATTATGACTGTTTAAATAGAGATTTTAACAATTACCAGTTTTAAAGAACAAGCAAACTATATTAAACTTTAATCTCACTAATCAAACACCAATAAGCATAAAAGCAAAGATAAAAAGCAGAAATGAGCACTTGAACAGTGAAAAGCTAGAATTTAGCAAATGGCTTACAAATTGGTTTCCAAGGAAATACTGAGAACCAAGACATAAAAACACATCCTAAAGCTTCCCAAGAAGCACTAATCCCAAGACCATCCACTATATATCCTGCTCCAGCCTTCTTGAACCTTGCACCATGGATTTTTTATTTTCACTGATTTATTTGGTATTTTTATGAATTTTTGTGTTTTGGATACTAAACTGATTTTAAGGTATCTAAAAGCTTGCATAAGCTTTATATGGAGCTTATGTGACTTACTCAGTCCAAAGTAACCACTAATTAATAACATTCACCATTAATGAGATTCTTGGATAATGAAAATTTTGCATAAACTGAGATATTACTTGAAACTGAAATGGTTGCTTACAAAAGTTTTATTTCACCTTGAAAACATAAAATACAAAGCTTGAAGCTTAGATAAACACTGGAATTTGAAAGTTAGACTAAAACGACATTAAAAATTAAATTTACACTAGATGATTTAATCCACTGCACCAAACTTGTATTTATTGACTTCCTTCAACCTTGTCGACACTCTTGAGTAAATCCCACTTCAATCCAACCGTTGAAATCATCCAGATCATCAGAATTGCCATTTGGCGATTTTGGCGCCAAAAATGTCTTGAGCAGGTTTTTCACATTAATTGGGTCTGGTTTGATGTGGAGGTGGAGGGGTGAGGTACTCAAGTGGATATGGTGAGGTGGAAAGGTGAAAACCAGTGGTAAAAACCACTGGTTTTGGTGTATACAGGGGTGAGGGAGGAGGTGAACAGTGATGGCGGTTTATCTGCTTTTAAAATTTGGGCCGGGTCAAGGTTTTGGGTTGGATTTGGGCTAGCCGGGTTTAGTTAAATAGGATCCGTTTGGTTTAGTTTAACAACAAGGACCATTAGTGTAATTTAGCTAAAGTTGAAGGTTTGATCTTGAACATTTTCAAAAGCTTTCACAAGGGTCAAACCTGCCAAGTAAGAATAGTACAAGGACCATTTTTTTATAATTTCCATTTTTATAAACCCAGGGACCAAAACTGTAATTTTCTCCAAAGTTTATCATAAGGACCTATTTTGCCATTTATTAATAGTACAAGGTTAAAAGTTGATAATTTTCATTTTTTAAATTAACCAAGGACTATTTTTGACATTTTTCAAAGTTAAGGGACCAAAGTTGTCATTTTGTGATTTTTAAACTTTAAAGGGTTATTTTGAACAACTTGTGAATCCCAAGGACCTAAAATGATATTTTACAAGTTTTTGAATTACCAGGGACTAATTTTGACAATTTTTTGAAACTTGGGGGACTAAAACTGCCAATTATGCAAACTTGATACGTTTTTCACCAGATTTTGGTGTTTTTGCATTTAAAACATATAAAACACTTGTTTGTGATATTTTTATCATTTTGATGTGTTTCTGAGTGTTTTCAGATGTTTTTGGCATTCTAACAGTATAAAAATGATGAGTATTTAGACACTCATCAGTGTGGTTCACCTTGGTGTAAAAGAACCCGGTGGTTAGCCTAGCACCGTATAAAGGGTAGGCGACGTTGTGTAGGTGTAGTTCGCCTTGGTGTGAAAGAACTCGGTATCTAGCTTTGTACCGGAAAAAGGTTAATCGACGTTGTGAAGGCTTCTCCGCCATAAGGAGATTGGTGTAGTGATTACGAACTCTCGAGTAGGTGACCCGGGGAGTGGAGTAGGGCAAGGAAGGTGTCCTTGTAGCCGAACCACTATAAATACTCTCGTTGTGGTTTTGTGCTTCTTACTCTTATCTTTCATTACATGCTTTTATATGTTTGTTTATCAACATCCAACACACACATCCAAATAGATTGACATAAGTCGATTTAAATAGATTAAAAGGAAGTTTTAATTGGCAAAACTATTCAACCCCCCTTCTAGTTTTCCACAATTGGCACTACTCGAGTCGGCATAATAAAAACCTAAAAACGTGAGAAATATTAATGTTGAACTCGTTAAATGGAAATGGACGTGTTTATAATCAAATTTAATTGAAAAATATAATTAAGAACGATGGTGCAAATTATAAAACTTATCGGTTACGATTAATAAAATTTATGAGCCGTTAAGTGGTAATTCGGGGAAAGTTAATAAAAATTACGACATTGGTCCCCGTGGTTTACGCTAGTCGGCGCCCCCCTCCCCCACAATACAAACAAATTACACATAACATCCAAATTAAAAATATAAAATCCCTCCTCCCATTTATTTCATCTTCAACTTCACAAACCCAACACTTTCTCTCTCTACCCCTAACCGCCGTCGCCTGCCACCTCCGGTCACCGCACCACCGTCGCGCGTGCACCACCTCCTCCACCACCAAAACATTCGCGTCACTCCCTTCTCCATTTCTACCTACTCCACGCACTCTAACACCATCACCGCCACCCAAACAACCCAAACGAGTTTCACGCCACCACTTTAAGTGTTTCGTCATTTTACTCATATAAAGGTTCTTTTTAGTGGCTTAATTTTCTAATTTGCACAAATGCAATTAAGTAACTTAAAAATAAGCTCTTCAAATAGTGTTCAGATTTGCTTATGATATAAAAATAATGTTTTTAAACATGAAAGTGATTATAGATAGAGAGTGTCGAGTCAAGCGTTGTAGGTTAAATATGCGCTTATAAAAGTTAAATTTCATCATTTTATCACAAATACCTATTTCGAAATAAGCAGGTCTTAAAACATGCTTACAAGCTCATTTTGCCCGAAAATTATAAGCATATAAGCAAAAAACTAGCAATCCCAAATAGTCTTCAAACCTTTGCTTAAATATTTGTTAGATTATTAATGACGGTTATTTTGTACGATTTTAAATATTGGGTGAGAATTTGTACCCATTGGTAAGTAAGCTCGAACACAAGCATGCGGATAAAGTGACCGAGATGATTTTAGCGTTGGACACAGCCGAGCTGTTATACTTGTTGGAGTCACCAAATGAGTTAAAGTTGACGGTTGTTGAGGCAGTGGATGTTCTAAGAAATGGTTTTGTTTCCGCACTTGTTACCGCACCCCCTTACAGACATAGAATGGTATATATACCCCAAACTTATGTTTCTTATCTTTTTACCGATTTAAACGCTATTTGGATTGTTATGCTTCTAACCATAAGAAAAAAATATGAAATTAATTACTTCAAAATGATCTTTTTATTGATAAAAAATGTATAGAGACCCTTGTTAAAATGTGTTAACTACTTAACTAAATTCATTTTGATGAAAGGTTTTAAGTTCGATATGAGGGAAACATATTCAGTTGAATTTCATCTCTAATTAACAATTTAAAACAAGTAATCCCAACTTATTTTACCTCCAAATAAGCATATAAGAAAAAAAATCACAAGTGCCCTTTAAACTTCTTTTCTAAATTGCTATAATGCTCATTAAATATGATGCATATATTGCATGTTGCAGATGTTGGCAGAGAATCTATACCCGTTGGTGGATCAGATAGAGCACACACATGCAGATAAGGTGACCAAAATGATCCTGGAATTGGACACGGCTGAGGTGTTATACTTATTAGAGTCACCAGATAGCTTGAAGTTGGTAGTTGAAGAGGCGTTGGATATATGTTATGAGGAAAACCAAATATCTCTTATCGAAAACGTGGTTTCATTAGTGTGTTGTTAGTTGAAGACTTGAAGAAGGAGCTGCAATGTTATACTTTTTGGAGTCACCAAATAGTTTGAAGTTGAAAAACATAATTATGATGCCTTGGTTGTTAACTGGTTATGCACTATTATATTGGTTTTGATAAATGGTTTTGTTTTAACTTCTCACTTCCTGTTTGAAGGATATTGGTTATTGTTTTAATCAAAGAACTTGTATGAGGATTGAATCAAACAAGAAGGTTTTAGAGAGAGAGAGAGATGGGTGGGATACTTTCTAGAGAGAGAAAGAGATGAGAGAAAAAGAAGTTGTATGATTAAGAGAAATGAAAGCACCAACCCTCTCCACAAGTGGAGAGGGCTATTTATAGTTCTTACAAATAACGTCACCTACGGGCTGTGGATCAGGCATACATTGGGTAAAGACCCGTCCGTCCTCCACGGTGTTGCTCTAAACTAATTAACTAACTAATAAATAACGTAATTAACTACAAGTCTACGAGCTAACTTATGCTAGATAATATTTGGGGTGGCCGACTCTTCACTATGGAATTTCTAATTCCTAACAATCTCCCCCTAAGGGAGGTCACCCCATGTTTTACATTTCGAATCCTAGCATTCTATTTAATCTTCAGTCTTGAGCTCGTAGACTTTAATTCTTCACTTCCACAATCTTTGTGCTTAAGTAGTGCAACTTCAAAGTTTGCATAATTTTGTACTTTTAGTGGAGGCCTTTAACTGATCCACATCATTGATGATCTTCGAGCTTTATTTGAGATCATCAGCCACAGTAAATCTCTGTATCACCCTTTGTTATGTTGCCATCATGTGATGTTGTATCTTTTGGACCGACATGCTCACACTTTTGAATCATGACATCTTTCCATCAGAGTAGCGGAAGCTTTTACTGGTTCATGATATTTGCAGCAGCGTAGCAGAAGCATAGTATGAAAATATCAGAGCCAGGTTCTGTTGATATGCACCAGTCATGATTTCTTTAATTAAGTGTGGATGCTGTGAGCATGCGGCTATGGAATGACTCCTCAATTCTGATCAGCTGCAACCATCGGGTGTACTTGCATACAACAGTTAGCAATAAATCACACGAAAGTGTCTTTGATTACTTTCGTTGAATTGAGGTACACGGCCCACGGTTCCCCGTTGATCAGTACAAGTACTGCCTGTGCTCAGGTATAATTCCGAAGAATCTCCTTGACAGGGTTTCGCAGCTGTTCTAGCTGTTCTCAAACCGGAACGTCTCAAAGAAGACAACACGGAGTGAGTGAACCAGCAAATTGAGATTTACTGATTGATAGAAAATGATTTGAAAACAATCGCGTATTGCTTAAGATAAAGAGTTTTTCAATACGACGAAGGTTTAGAAGTAAAATCAATTTTCAATCATAAATACCCTTTTCATTTTGAAAGATTAATTCACAGTCGAAGTGCTAGAGAAAAGAATTTTAAGCACAACGACTGGTTTTTCAAAGGTATTCGTCAATCCATTTCCTGGATCAAGGTTGATTCAATAATGAATCGCCCCATTGTTTCTATCCAGTTGTCACAAGCTTGATCTTTTGCAAGATCTCACATGTCACCCACCAAGAGCTTGTTTGATGTTGGCTCTAGAAGGATTTCCATCTTCATTGTGAATATTTTTACATATCACTCGGATGTTCTGGCCATACCACAAGGATAATGCGTAGGAATCTTAGTATATTCTTACTTTCCACAATGTGTGAAACAGCAAGTCTTCAAGAATTCAGTGTCCTAATGAGATATTGTGGATGATCTCGTAGCTCTAGACTTAATTGTGCACATTTGGTTCCTATGCCGGAGACTAGGGAGAGGGTCTCCTTCTTCAATATCAACGATCTCTAAGAGAAAGTCGATAGATTATGTCGGTTCCCCGTGAGAATCAAACAAGCCCTTTTAAGAGGAACTTGAGTAGCTTGGGAAGTTTAGTGCATTGCGTCACTGGGTCCATGACGTCTTGTCTTCAATACCAGTGTTACCTTAGTAAACACCAGTAGCATATGTATTGAACCCGGTTTCTGCCCTAAGGTTGAATTATTGGAGGGCTATTTCTTTTCACCCTTTTCACATTCCAATTATTTTTCATTCTTCAACCCCTTCAGTGCTTACCGAGACTTCATAACTAGAACCTTGTTGGGTTTATTCCAGTACTAGCTCTGTCTCAGTCCGCACTCTTCCCATTTCTCATTTTTCTCATTTTTTCAATATTCCTAAGGACTCTACACTATCTAGTGGATTGTCCCTGGGAAGATCCCTCTGGTTCTGGCGGATCTTGGGAACGAATACCTAACCTAACCATCCTTATAACACCATGCATAAAGTAAATTGGTCGGTCTTTTGGTATTGTTCTTTCCTTCAAGAAACCAATTGAAAAATCATTTGGAAAAACAATCAAGGTACTTGTGATACGAGATCAAAGCATTTTGTACCTTAATAGTTTTTATCATTTAGAAAACCTCCCCTTCAACGTGTGCATATGATTTAGAAATTGTTTAGCACATGGAGGCAAGAGGACTTTGAAATATTTTCTTTGATCACAATTTTCTTAGAAAAAAGCCATTTGATTTTCTTGGTAAATTATCCCCCTCAATACGTGCATAGGATATTTGAAATCATTTTATCACATAGAGGAAAGAGTTCTTTTGAAGCACATTTACGATCACACAAGCCATTAAGAAACCATTCGCTCCCCCTCAATATGTGCATCGATATACGAAAGAGTTTGGCACATATTAGAGAGAACTTGCACTTTGAATCCAAATGATCACCTTTTATCAAATTTCATATTCAATCACAAATTCTCCCCCGATCAAAAATATCAAACCCTTTGAGATTTTGGATCCCAAGTGATTTAATAAGGTTTAGAAAACATGGGAGAAAATGCGCCTGGTTTAAATACTCTTCTAGTTTTTTGGTTAAATGCTCCTCCTCAACATGTGCATTGTATATTTGAAATCGTTTGGCACATGGAGGAAGGAGTGCCTTTAAAGGACTAAAACCAATTCCCTTTAAACAGATTTGAGATTTAAATCACGATCTCTCCCCCGATCAAAAATTTCAAACCATTTGAGATTTGTGATCCCAAAAGATTTAAATCATTTAGAAATTTTTTTGGGGAAAGACGTGGCAAGATTTAATTTTGAAAAATGAAAGATAAGGAACAGATTTAGACATTAAATATTGTTAGTGTCAGGTATGATTGTTTTAAGAGACCTTTAAGTAAAAAAAACAATTTCACAATCAAACAAGAACAGAATAAATTTCATTTTGAAAGATCTTGATTCTAAAGAAAAATCATACCATGACATAACATTAAATCTTTAGATCACCACTTAATTTCGTACAAACAGACTTTTTGATGAAATATCGTTTGAAAATATTTAATTTGAAATCACTTAAGATTTGACAAAATAAAGTCCGGTTGATTTCAACACTTTGAATCCGATTAATTTTCAAAACAACATTTTTCCATTTTCAAAAACAATATTTATTCAAAGTTTTTAGAAAAATGGGTATTATCACTATTGTCCCTACACAAAAATGCGTTAGGTGGTTGAGAAGCTTATGTTGTTGCTGTAGGGCTTGGAAGAAAAACCGTCTGCTGATGCAGTAAGACTTCTTACGTTGCGTTTTAATGCCAACTGAGGTCTAATTAAGCTTCGTTTCTTCATTTGTTGATGAAGAAAACCATTTGCTGATGCAGTGAGACCTCTTACGTTGCATTTTTTCATGCCAACTTTCCATAGAAGTCCAATTAAGCTTCGTTTCTTCATTTGTCAACCCAAGATATAGTTACCCTTTCCTTTCGGCATCCAATCATCTTCTATTGTGGGATCTGGATCGGGAACATTCTTATATACCAATATACCTGCATACGTTAGTGAACACACATACAGATATATGGTGGTCGACATCACCTAAACAACAATCGACTAATAAAATTCAATTCAACATATCAATCAGATCATACATAGGCATGGGAATAATGTGTTTATCAATCTATAATCATCTAATCCTAACAATCACATCCTAGAAACCTAGTCCTTCAACATAGGCAATTATATTTTTTCAAATAAGCACGTAGGATGATTAAGAAAGCCCGTTAGAAGATGTAGATTTGAAAAACATTCTCCCCCTCAATCAATGACTCATTTTCTGAAAAGTTTAAAAGCGCTGAAGTCATTGATTGAGTTTGCAAATTTAATAAAAACTCTTATTCTGATTGATTTTTCAAGCAACTCATTTTCCACCATTTTGAAATACAACAAATATTTTTCTGAAGAATTTTAGACGGAAAAACATTTGTGTAGGAACAGCAGTCCTTCGACATACTTTCCTCAAATAGTTTTAGGATAAGTGCGCGAAATTATAGAAAATTGGTTTAGCGCAGCACTTTCCTTCCTTGAAGAGCGAGTTGCTATCTGAAATAATAGCAAACCATAGTTTTAAGCCCGGGTTACAGTCTGAAATAACTGCAAGCCATCATTTGAAGCGCGGGTTACAGTCTGAAATAACTGTAAGCCATATTTTGAGACACGTTTAGAAAAGAATATTTACACCTCCTGCTCGAACTTCATCTATGGTCCTGTGCCATTATTGAATGACATTTCTAAGACCGTAGATGTTATCGATACCAGAAGACATGTCTTGAGAAAACATATTTTTGGTATTTTTGAATTTTCTGATTTTTTATGGGCTTTTGTTGATTTTATATTTTTCTATTTTGTTTTTGTTGGTTTTATACTTTTGTATTTTGCTTTTTGAAAATTATTTACAAAGATAGAGAAATAGTTTGAGAAGATGATGATACGAGTACAGAGATAAGGAAATCGTTCAGCACTTTGTAGAAGATAGAAGTCATCATCTCTTAAACTTTCACCACCAAAGCTTTTGAGGCTCTTGAATCGTCATCAGAACTTGAGCCTTCTGAAAGTGAGACTTTGGTAGCTTCCCCCCAAACCGACAAACTATAAAGACCATTTCCCCAAGAAGTAGAAATGAATAAGAACGGTCTCATTAAATGAAGCTTAGCACCCCGAAGAACACGAGAACACCGAAGTAACAGGTTGAAATATTGATCGTCTCAGTAGTTATCAAATCCAGATTAACTGATTACGACCGATCACATGAACCCGTTGTGCATCCCCGATGTACATCTTACTCTTCGAGATTGACCAGTTTAGGGGAACAATATATCAACACCTTCATTTCACCAAATGCACTCCAGTTATCTAACATATAACCAATCAGCCCATAACGTACACATGTACCCAACAAGAGAAGAGACAATGACATCACAATAACTGGTTGAATCGCTGATCTTCTTTGCGGATGTCAACTCGAGAATAACTGATTAAGCATGATCATGTGAATATGTTGTGCGACCCAGATGTACAAATATCTCTCCCTTGATGGTTGCGATCTCATCGGAATCATCATTACATTGTGTACATGAAGCACTAACCGGAAGCACTTTATCATAAATCATATAGAAGATGTCGATAAGCAATATCATCTCACGCTCCACATATTCTTCTCATATTTCTTCCTACTGAAAGCTGAGTTAACACATACCAAAAGTATCCAGAGACCACTTCCTCCCAAATGGTTGGAATAATACATCCTTCCCCCAAATAGTTAGAATAATATATCCTTCCCCCAAATAGTTGGAATAACACACCAAAGGCTATGAGTAAACACTAAGTTTCTCTGCGGTTATGACATTTGTCTTTCCCGGGATTACTTCAATAGTGAAGAAGTATTAAGTTCATCACGTGTACTCGTTGTGTGTTTAGATGTGTATCTCCTTCCCCCTTGCTAGTTTTGATACCTCAGAATCAGCAACACATTATACATGCCAAATACTCTTGAAATAGAGAAGAACAAACAATTAGCTCAACTGAATCCTGTGAGAATCAACTGCTACAGAAACTCTCCCTGACTATCTTTACCAACCCATATGTAGACAATTTGAAGTGACCACTAAAGAAGAAAAACCCGATATACCAAACTTGAAACTGAAGTCGAATTCCGCAAATTTGTATTTTATGCTTGCACTTAATGATGGACGAGCGGTGTCGAGAATCTATGCTTTCAGCAAATTTCTAAGTACTCAATACCCAATGAAAGTATGAGACATTAACACCTCTTGCGATTATCCACACCGTCATCTGCGTGTGAAACTGAGTAAAACAACATAACTCCTAAAAGTGATAGTTAACCAGGTCTTCAACCATCCACTCCGACTGCTGGTAACTAGATAAACCAAGACTTCAACTCAAATTCTTAAGCCCGAGCAAGTTATCAAATAAGAACACGCCTTTGTGAACGTCAACTTCAACCTCAAATAAGTGATAGATGAGTAACTTCGAAGTAATAAACTTGTGTCAAATGTCCAACACGTGAATAAACATACAATCGGATGTACATTGACCCACTGAATGAACCGGAGCAAATGATTCCTCAACATCAATGCATTCTTCCTTAAGGTATACATGTAGAGACTGATCTGGAAGATTCACCAATAATGTTTTTAAGCAGATGAGGGAGTCATTTTCCTTAATGTTCATGTGGTTGATTTACAGAGTGCACATTTAGGAAAGAACAATGAAACAATGATCCGTGAAGATTTGGCAAAGGAGTACCAAAGAGCGGATCACTATTCATGAGTGCAACTGCAATGATAGTCATTAACAACGCCTTGAGGAATAACTGGAGATTAGGCTTCTTGAGTAGTCTGACCATTATACAAACATCCATCAATATGTAGATCCACTTCCCCCCTCAAAAATTGCATCCGAAGTTGCCATTTTTGATTTGAACAAGTGAATAAGAGTAAACTCCAATGAATGTAGATCCACTTGATGATGAAACGAACATGGAGAAAGGCATGAAGCTCGAAGATGGAGAATGTAGATGAAAATGGCCATTTACGAGATAATTTCTCTTTAGCTGAAGATTAAGCGCACAGAAGAGCGTACACTTTTCTTTTCTTTGAAGAACGGGGCCTGAAGTGTTATCTGCAGACACCATAATGTTGAAGAACGAGGCCTGAACTGATGTGAACAGACGTCATAGCCGATTGAATATCAATGTTGTGTAACTTGAACCCGTGAGTTATGAGATATCAATCCTTTTGTTATCCATACTTTAAGCCAGTCCATGTATTGAAGGATCGAAGTATCTGCAACTGAGTAAGGACTACCTGCACTAATATTACAAACTTGATTGCATATATTTTGGTTAGTGACATCAGTTGCCAAACCCTTTGGGGTTTCACGGTCAACATTGAGATTGCCATTGGTAAACATCTTTTCTGTAGGTATCCACCTAAGTCCAGCATCCTTAAAAATTCTACCAGATGGTATCCACTTATGGCAAGGTCTAGGATTTTTAGGCTTCTTATGCATAGTGGAAGACTTATCCTTATTCCTAGTTTCCAAAGATTTAGCAGTTGGTAACCATCTAGTTGAAGCTTTTGGTTTCATTTGCTTCATATGCACTGTGGATGACTTAGTATAAATCCTAGACTTAACAGGTTGTACCATTGCATGAGCATTTACTTTATTCAGGGATTTTTTGAAACATTTATCATGATTAGCATTAAAGATACATTTCAGACACTTTGAGTAAACAGCTTGTTTGGTTTCAGAATTAGATCTAGATTTCTTAGAGTGATCTGCTATGGGAATATCTTTAATCGAAACGCAACTACTCTTAGATGTAAGCCAATCCCTAGTCTTTAGATTAGTATTCCTAGGTAATGGTTTAGAACTACTAGCAGTGCCTTGAAATCTAGAAGAATTCATCACCCTAGGTCTTGCACCTAAAATTCCGTCTTTGCGATTCTGTGCCTTCTTTCTAGCCATTTCTAGATAAGAGTTCTTCCACAAGTCATTCATATCATATGAATTCTGGGTTTTAATGCATGGTTTTGACACTGTTTTCGAACTAATCCTAGAGGTGCTGGGAGTAGAAGTAGCAACTTGTTGAGGGTTAACAGAGCTAGAAGCATTATTCCTAGGTAACTTAGGTGAAATGACTGGTTTTGACAAAACTTGTATCGCATCAACTTGGGAGGCAAGCCTTTTCTTTAAAGATTTTGTTCTTTCAGATATAAATGCAGAAGGCTGCCTAACAACGGACCGGTCTCTAGTGGGATGAGAAACTGGCTTCCCCAAGGTTGATGGTTTTGTAAACTTAGTGTTCACACTTTTCCCTACGGTTTTTCTAAGCTCATTCTTTAAGGCAACAATGGCGAAACTCTTTTCCTGAAGTTGAGCTTTGAGTTCATCAATTTTTGCTATCAAAGAGTTTGTTTGTTCCATTGACTTAGTACTAGCTTCTTTGACAGAGTCCCTTAGTTCTATGTGATGCTTTCTCAAAGACTCATTTTCCTTTAGTAATTTAGCCACATAAATTGACAGTTCATTATTTCTTGTTATAATAACATCAATGTCTTATGTATTCATGACTAAATTACTTTTCACATTCAAGACAAAAATATGTTTCTTTAGATTGTAAATGGTTGAGTCTTTGTCTTGAAGCTGAGCTTTCAAGGTGTTAATTTCAAAAAGTTCAAGGAATTCAGGAAGTTCCGGATTTTTACATGGTTTGTTAAGTTGAAAACTTTCTTCTTTACTCTGTATCGCAATCTCAAGTGAAATGCAATGTTTTTCAAGATTTGAGAATTTGTTTGAAAGTTTATCAAAAGCCCTTTTATCAACCATATCATTTGTTTTGAAATTATTAGACTCAGCCTCAACCAAGGAAAATTTATCAGAATCATGTTCAGCATTAAGATCAATATGTTTAGGTAAATTAGCATATGCACTATGTTGAACAGTTAAGGGTACCTCATCACATGACACCTGTTCATTTATCTGTTTGATATCTGCATCTACATCAAGAGTCACTGAACAACTGGTTGTTTCAAGCTTATTTGCCTCTGAGCCTCTGTATTCAGTGTCAATTGATCCAACATCTGGTGCTTTACCCAACTCAACACTACAATCTTTTGATTGTGCCCGACATTCATTTCCATTTATGATTTCAGCATCTACTTCTTGTGTGTTAGGAGTAACTGAAGAGCTGGTTAGATCATTAATTGTTTTCTCTGACATTCTGCATTCAGCAACACCCGATTCTTCAACTGATACATTACCCAACACATCACAACTATCTATCAACTGCACTAGATAGTCATCCACTTTTTCATCTTTCTGAGTAACTTCCTCAATATACTTCTCCACATTATCCATGAGATGGATAAGTGTCTCTATGAACACGCTAATTTCCATTCCAGTGTGTTTCTTGAAAGACACTTCAGTCATGTCTTGATCATAATCTGATGTAAATTCCCCACTGATGAATGACTGAAATTGCTTGTGGATCACCTGAAGTGCAGCACTGGAACTATCCTTTTGAACCTTTTCTTTATCAAGTTGTTGTTCCAATTGTTTTAAGTTCAATAGTAATGTTCCCGTTAATGTGGATAAATCTTGATGGAAAACTGCATGGCATGTTCGTTCCATTCCTATCGGTGTGAGTAACATGAGATGTGAGTGAAGTAGATGATAAGGTTCAATGCTACTTTCCTTTTGCATGGCATTCTGTAGTCTAAACAGGTGCAATTCTCTTTCTTCAGACTCTGAACATGAAGATCTCACATCCTCATTGATTAATGCAAGCATCTTTAATCGTTCAGTGTAGCATTCATTATCATTGTTGTCCACAACATCATACAATTTAAGCACTTCTAAAATCACTGGGTCAGTAGAGTAAGACATGATGTTGTAGTATACACGGGATTTTATAAGTCTATGATTTAAACCGAGAAATAGATTCTTTCGCGGGATTTTACTAAAGTCAAGACAAAACCGTGGGACAAGATAAATAGAGAAGGATTGTGTGAAATGAATTGATGGATCTTGTAGACGATAAAGAATTGATTTTTGCTTTCGAAACGAGTTATCCAATAATTGGCACGGTAGTTATATCCAACGACCCCCAAAAATTTCACCCAAAATACTACTCAGTCTCGATTTGTCGAAGCTTAATCAAAACCGTGTTCTTAAATTTATTCAAAAATTGAACACTTATCTCCAAAACTTTGGGTAAAACAAAATACGAATGGCAGTAGATACATAAAGATCAACAGATATTGCTTAAAATCGGAAGCCCACAATCAGTCCAATATTCAATCGAAGCCCATATATCCCTTCAGCCCAATCAACCTTAGAATACCCTAATTTTATGCTATATAATACCACTTTAACACAACTTTTCCCTAATCCTCTAACCCTAACCTAAAAAAACGCAGTCAACCAACCTTATCACAAACCTGGCGAAACAACAAATTCAAAACGTTCTTGTGAATGCCTCGTTAATGTCCAGTAGCATAAAAAACTTCAAGATCGTTTTTCAGCAATGATCTAAGGTAGGTGTGATATGTTGATTTGTTTTTCGTTTTTGATCTAACCGAAGGAAAGATTGGATGAAAACCGATTGGTTTCTTGTTCTTTCTTGATAAGATTCGGATATGAAAAGAAGTAGTAAGCTTCGATAAGATCAATGATGGGTTGTCTCTTGTGGGTTGAGTCTTTGGACGAAACTTGGATATAACAAGATAGACTGAGATCTAACTTTATTCGATTTATTTATTTATTTATTTATTTATTTTTTTCTATGTTGTACAAGGGTATTGGTATAGATGTAGCTTTGGATTGTTTGTGAATGTTGACGAAACAGTTAGGGTGTTGGGAGAGGGTTCGGTTTGATGTTACTGATAAACGAGCTAGTCACAAACCCAATTAACACAAGTCGCAACTTGGTCAAGACACAAGTCGCTATGCAAAATAACCTCAAGTCGCTATGAAAAATGACCCAAGTCGCTATGCAAAAATGACCCAAGTCGCTTTCTAAATAAAAAGCACAAATCGCTAGGTTTTGTAAATACAAAACCCAAGTCGCTAGCTAGTTTTTTGTTTTTTTTTTCAAAAGAAAAAGATTGAAAGAACAGTGAATCTTGTATTTAGGTTGTGATTGATTGATTGATTGTGGTTCTAAGTAGTGATATTCGAATCTTGTTTGAACACAGAAAAAAGGATTGTAGTTATGCAGGGGATTTTGGTGTTGTTATTCGAATCTTGTTTTGTTGAACAAAGCTTTAGCACTAAGTCGCTAGGAAGAATTTCAGATAGCAGCCAAAAAACTGGACAAAAACAGTACGAAAATTATCAAAAAAAACAGTCCCAAAACTTAAAATAAAACTTGACCAAGCATCAAACTAAGCATATCTACCCCTCCTAAACATAAAAGCACAAAGCTTTAGCATATTTGACCAATTAAAATTCGAACTTGGTGCATAAACAAATAAAATTTGAGCCAAAGGAAAAACAACAATAACCACTTAAAAATTCAAGCACACAAGATATCCAAGATCAAACCATGGCTCTTGATACCATTTGAAGGATATTGGTTATTGTTTTAATCAAAGAACTTGTATGAGGATTGAATCAAACAAGAAGGTTTTAGAGAGAGAGAGATGGGTGGGATACTTTCTAGAGAGAGAAAGAGATGAGAGAAAAAGAAGTTGTATGATTAAGAGAAATGAAAGCAACAACCCTCTCCACAAGTGGAGAGGGCTATTTATAGTTCTTACAAATAACGCCACCTACGGGCTGTGGATCAGGCATACATTGGGTAAAGACCCGTCCGTCCTCCATGGTGTTGCTCTAAACTAATTAACTAACTAATAAATAATGTAATTAACTACAATTCTACGAGCTAACTTATGCTAGATAATATTTGGGGTGACCGACTCTTCACCATGGAATTTCTAATTCCTAACATTGTTCATCTTTACATGTTCCAACTATTTTCTACTAGCTTGTATATACCTAATTTTTAGATTATGATAAAAAAAAAAAGAAAAAAAAAGTATATTATGAACTTTGCAACTCTAGTAAGATGAAAAAACATTTTTAGCATGCATGTTTAATTATTCATCAATAAATTATCAATAAACTAGCAAGTAGCTAGAAATACAACACAATAAAAAAAGTGGTACTAAAGCATCGCACATTGTCTTTTAAAAATCTAGCACCTAGATTAATCCCATGCACGCTAAATATCAAATGGAATCCAAAAAACCATTACCTCAATCAGACATCAAAAAGCATCTCGAAACCACTATAAAAGAAGTAAATACACCTTTGATCAACTTCCTTTGATATCTAGATCCAAATTACAACCACAATCGAATTTTTGAGAGTTCAAACTACTCCAAATCACAACCACAAGTGAATGATTCTTGAAAGATTCACCATCCATCGTGGTATGAAACCTAAGGTGACTTATCGAAGACTAATGCTCATATGCAGGTAATTAATTGATTCGATTCAGAAGGGATATCGAGCACATACTATTCTCTTTTGAATCCTTGCATGGACTTAGAAATGATATCTTAAACTTGGAAATATTCGTCTTAAGTTTAATACTCCTAAGTCCTTTCCGAATCATTCTTCTTTCAAATTTTTGAACATTTCCAATCAGAATGAAACGAGCTAATCCATACGTTTTGCCCGCTTTACTTGACTATCTAGACACGTACACATCTGATATCTCTCCCATCTATGCATAAACAAGTTGTGTAGATTGACAATGTACTGTTCAAGTGGAATGTTTGTGAATTAAAATTTCACCACATTCTGATGGAAAGTGTACTTTCTTTTTTCGTCACCTTCAGGATCATCTTGCTCGCCATCTTTTTCCTTCTATCTGCTTAATCACCACTATGCACAAGCGAATAAGATCAGAGAGTAAAGAATACTTTAGGAAACATTTGGTATGTGGATGTAGAAATGAAGTAATGAAATCATGGATGATTATGTTTGGTACGAAGTGTAAACAAAATACTATGAAATGATTCTTGAAAATTGAATCCACATCAATTTGTCCTCGTTTTTGTGTTAGAATTCTTTTGTCAAGTTGAACTCGTACGTAACGAGAATCAATGTTTCTCACTTTGGTTTTGGATACAAAACCATAAGTTCATTTTAACTCTTTAACAATTTGCCCAAATTATTCGACTTCCAAATTATGAGAAATGTGAATATACGGAAGATTGGTGTCTTGAGTAGGAAAATAGTCTATATTATTCCTACATGCCTTATCCACAAGAAATAACTAGAGTCATTTGTACCTCTCAACGGGTTCACTACCTCAATTCAAACAAACCTTCTAAGTGAAGTTCGTCCTGAGCTACACCCTTGGGCAGTCATTCTCCGAGAAAATGTCTTTAGTCTCGTAGGAAATCGTGAGCAACTACTAGCGTGTTGGGGGAAGAAAAGAGACTTTGACTTTCTCTTATAACCCCTGCTTTCAACAATCTTTGACCATTTGTTCCACAACATCTTTTTTATTAGGGGCAATCTATAAGGTCTAACATTCACTGGTGGAGTGTCTGGGATAAGGGGTATATCATGATCATGTGACCTATGAGGAGAAAACTCAGTAGGCATTTCAAACAAATCAACAGAAGTATCCAAAAGCTCATTCAAAGCTTGAATAGAAGTAGAGTTTTCTTCAATGTGACCTTGCACTTGCCTAAACTGAGCAGGATAAACACAGACTATCATAGATGCTAATTTTGAATGTTTCCACTGTCCCTCCTTCAACACCTGTTGGCCTTGTAGCCACTGCAACCTACCAAACATAGACCCCTTAAAACTATCTTTTTACCATCTTGATTAAATTTCATAGTCAAATCCTTAAAGTTACATTTAATGTCCCCTAAAGTAGAAAGCCATTGGATGACCAAGACCATATCACACCCACCCAAAGGCAAAAGCATACAATCAGCTACATACTCATATCCTTGAAAAGTACACTTATTACAAATAGCAACATCTACTCTTAAAGGATTAGTAGAAATGAACTTGCATCATAATTTTTTAGTTGTGGCAACATTTAAAATATTATGGGTACTTAAAAAGTCTACCAAGATGTGACTGAATAATATTTACCCCAAACAATGCATTACGTGAAATTTGAGGAAAACTTTAAGTATACACAGCTCCATTGCTATCCAACCTTGATTCCTCCCCACCCCCCCCCCCCCCACACACACACATACTTCATCACCCTCATCCATACAGACTTACAAAGAATACATTTGGCCAGACATTTATGACCAGGAACATATCTTTGATCATTGTAAAAGTACAAGTTCTTAGCTCTCTTGTCTTCTAATGCTTTACGTGTTAACTGTTTTCTAAATGAAGGCTTGGCAGACTTAGTTCCACTATCATTTGAAGGTGCAGGCAAAGGAAAAGTGGTGTTTTAACCATAGTGGAAGAGGTTGTACTAAATCTATTGCCATAACCTATATTTATGGTCTTGCTATTTTTGGGTAAAGGGATTTTTTATTTATTACTCTAAAAAACAGTTAAGTATGATGAATGTGGGTGAATCCTATATCTCAGCCTAAAACTAGGTGAAAACAAATGCACCAACTGTGCTTCTAACCTAACCTATCACAAGAATGACATGCCACACTTATGAGACCCAATTACATATACTATTTAAGTTGACCTTGAAGACTAATATCAAAAGCATCAGCAAACTGCATTTGAGCATTAGTCAAACCAAGATCAACAAATTCATCATCATCGTACGGATCTTCAGAATAATCTTTCTTTCGTTTTTCATAAAAGCTTTTATGTCCCCCGCCACTGCCACTTTTATAAGATTTGTTAACATTTGAGCTAGTAGAAGCCATAATAGTGGCAGTTTCATCGTAAACCTCTAACACTTCATCATCAATGTCCGTATTATCCAGATCAACAACCTTTTTAGAACTAGGAAGCATTGATTTACGAGGTTTTAGCGGCTTCCCATCATCACCTACTAGCACAAGCTTCCCATCAAGCATCTGACTTTCCAGTTCATTAATCTTTGCAACAAAAGATGTAGTATTTGGACTATCAGATGTCAGATCAAGCAAAGGTGTAGGGACATTACCACTAGGTTCTACATTAGATAGAACATCAAAAGGGTTATTAGTTTTGATCATATTAATATGACTGTTTGAAACATTTTTTGACCTTGATATAATACCAACGCCTTTTACACCACTGTGACCAGTAGTATGGTTTTTAAACATGTTAGTCTCATTTCCATTAGGATTACCACTGTTTATACCGGCCACATTAGAATTAGAGGTCGCTTTAGGTCTATATTGTAACTTGGAACCCATGTTTATAATGGTTTTACCACCTCCTTTCACACCACCATTTTTACCATTATTTCCTTTGCCTACCATTTAGAAGTCATCAGATAGTAACATTCTTGGGGCATTGACACAATAGTGTAGTCAAATAACATACATATGTCACACCAAGGTGGTTTCCACTCTTATTCAACCCGCAACATTTCTTTGGTGAATCCCGAACCATTAAGCAATGGTATAGCCATCATAATATTCTCTTTTAGCACTTCATTAGACGTAACTTCAATCAAGGAATGAGCAAAACTACATGTTTCCTAAGATTCCATGCATATCGTGCTAGTAAATGACTCTAGCATTATTGAGTTACCTAGCTTTGTCGTGATTAGGATAAGACCATCCTTCAAAAATGCAGTCATAGGATTATCATGAAGCTTAGCCCACACTGGTACATGGGTAAGATCCTCCTTTAATAGATTGGTGTTCATCGTCTAAGTATTAGGGATAATTGGAATGTTATAAATCATCCATGGTCCTTCTTCAAGAACATCTTCAAGTCCTTTTTTAGTATTAAATTTGAAAAAGAAAACCCCCTTGGAGTTCATCATCACCTTGTTAATCCCGAAGTTTGCCAATGCAATCCAAACATAATACTCCACGACCGGGAATGCAAGCCGTTTATCAATGAAGTATCCATATAATGAGAAACAGTGTTAGTTTTGGTCAATGCTAATGTTGTTTCTTGCATTCTAGCCAAACAAAAAGCTTCTTTAAGATCTTTAAAACCAACAAACAAATTGACTAGATAAGATTCTACCAAATCCAATCTATTCAATAATACGTCAAACTGTTCTTGATACACTTTCACCACCACATCCTGTTTTATCATAAAGGCCCACAGAAACTAACCTAAGTTTGTGTTCCTCACTAATCAAGAAAAACTACCAACACGAATACCAACCATTAACATTATCTCCATTAAATTTAGGAAAGTCAACTTTAGTCAACCCCATAACCACCTCCTTTGTTACTACTTCCTTCATAATTGTTAATCTTTCTGAATTCTCCTCTTGCATAATCCTATGACATTAACAACCCTTTAATTCGATATGTGAGTGTAGCCATATTGTTTTCAATTCTGGTCAATGTAGTGTTGACCGCAACATTTGAAGTTTGAACAATCTCCATAACCGCATCTTTAACGGTATCATCAAGAACATGAGGTTTTGAATTACGTGTAGCAAGCATTTGACTCAATGAACGTATTTTCGATTAGGAAATGGAAATTTTTTTCTAAGATAATTTATGACGTATTTGCGATTAGAAATGAGATGAATGCAAGAATGTGATCGATATATATAAGCAAATCGGATTTGTAACAGAATTTTAATCGGAATGTAGTTGGCCAAGAAAGTGCTTTGGATACTAACTGATAGGATCAATCTAGAAATCACTTAAGAAATGAAGATCGATCGTAATTGTTATGCCCCGTGCCCGCTTTGACCAAAATTTAAACTTTTACGCGGAAACGACCCAATTTTAACGTACCTTCCGTTACTCTTTTAACAATTGACAAAATTCCATTACCATTCAACCCTTGAAATTATTCTTAAGAGAAACTAGACTCAATTACCTTGGAAATGACGGGTAGTACGAACCGTGATAACTTACGGTTTAAAAGATATGAAATTCCAAAAATCAACGAAATCTGAAAAACCGACCATACGGCCGTATGAAATATTCACATATTGCCGTATGGTCATCTCAGAGACTTATTAACCGCTGATTCAAGCATACAGCCATATGAGATATCTCATATGGCCGTATGGTCTCCTCAGAAAGTTTCCAACTTACTTATTGAAGCATACAGCCATATGAAATATCTCATATGGTCGTATGGTTACTGCAGAAACATTACTAAAGCACTATCATAAACTATTTCCAGAAAACCGACTTACAAAACTTGAATTGATACCAAAACTTCCAGAAATTTTTAACACAATATAAAATACATAAAAATTTTACCACAACATAAAACGTACTTTACAAAGTAACTAGTATTATGCCAAAATACCCGTTTTGACCCATTTTCACGATATACCACCTTTACCACTTCAATATCACATTAAACTTACTCAAACACATTAACATAACATAATAAACCATTTCCATAACCATTTGACCCGTTTGCAACCCAAAATGGTGTAACAAACCGCATTTTCGGGTTACTTTTCATTTTTTTGAAAAGTTACTATTCACTTTTACTATTCACTTTTACTTCACATTCTCGTAAGTTAATTTATTTTAGTAATAACCTGAGAGTTTGACAATCGTTAGATCATCTTCGCAAAAGTTATTAAGAAAACATCGTCTTAAAGTTTCGTTTTGGTCGGAGCACCATTTAAACATCTCGCGCATAACGAAAATCAACTCTGACAATTTTCCTCACATCAGATTAATTTTTAGATCACTCATAATCAATTAGAGAATTTTTAAGATTTCATTTAAATGTTACCAAATAAACCCTGAGCCGTACGAGACTAAACTTACGTTTTAAACAATTCTACTTAGACCCAGACTTAACCATTCATGCACTGTGTTTTCTAAGATGTTTTGACACTTTTACATTTTTTTTGGAAAATTCAAACATATTTCCCTCCTCCTTTGACCATAAAGAAATTAACCTTGTACGTTCTACATTTTTGCTTAAATCGCGTAACTTTTAGACTTCACGTATAACTGTTAAGTTATCCCACGTATAACGAAAACCAAATTTTGACTTCTCATATCACTTATAGACTAATTTTAGTCTACTTTAAATAAATTCACGGTCATTTCCCTAAAATCTCTTTCTTTTCTGATAAATTGCGAATTACGCGTTTTTGACCCGTGTTTCCAGCTTTAAGCAGCTTTTTTGCACCCAATGAGACTTATCACTCATTTTATATTTTTATATAGAGTATAATGATGAGTTTCATCATTCCTGCAAGGTTCGTATTTTTACGATACGTTTTATGCCTTAACAACTTACGGTTGGCATTTAACGGAACCAAATCATGCTCTAAACTCAAGATAATACCAAGACTTATCATCTAAGCCTAGTCACACCTTGTGACAGCCCACAAGGGGGATGAGTCACCTTGGTGGTGGCTTGATCCTAACCATGCTCCATTTGATGGTTACATGTGTCCTAACTTAACCATGGTTAACATTTAACCCAATATATGGTTAACCAAACTTACCCTCCTATAAATAGCAAGTGAAAGACATCCCAAAAATCCTCATACACCTCTCTTGGTCGTTCATATCATAAAACAAACATACCTTCCATAATTTGATCCATAACTCCAAGTTTATGTTAAGAACTTTCAAGTAGCAAGTTACTACATCAAATCTCTAGCAAGTTTAAGTGATATTCTTGAGTTTAGATCCACACAATTAACTTAGTAATTCATCACCAATCCTTCAAGATTACAAGGGTGCCAAGGTGTAGAAAGCTAGCTCAATCCAAGGTCCTAAGTGTTCAATCAAAGTCCTATCCTTACTAGTTACTCCTTTCTTGATTGAAAGCCAAAAGTTGTAAGCAACTAATCACCACCATCATCTCATGTTTATTATTCATAATCTTGACAATTTCATGCTATATATATGGTTACTATATTGATTCATGATGTACATATACTCAATCACATGTTTCAATTCACATATTGTCGTAAAAGTAACAAACTAGTAAACTAGTCATATTCTACACATTTGAGACCATTAAAACCAGTCACATATGGACTTTCTAACTTACATACTATTTTAGACAATATAAAAAGGTAAACATACCAACTTGAATCACCCAAAACTGACAAACGAGTCAAAAGATACGGCAAAAAGAAGTTACCGAAACCAAAACACCGAAACTGCCTAAAACAAGTTGTTAAGCAGCTGTTCATTTTGAAAGTGGCAATTCTGGTCCGAATCATCAAAAAGTTAAACCACGAAAGTTGTCCGGAACGACGTTTTCCTTCAATATTAAAGAAGCCCGGGCCCTGAAAACGCTTAAATAGGCCATCATTCTTTAAAAAACTGAAACTGCCCTATACATAGTCTCACGACTATACTTTTGTCACAACTAAAGGCAAACCAAGAGGCCTAATGGCCTTAAGCCAAGACCACAGCCACGGCTAAGGTCAAGGCTGATTCTCAAGACCATGGTAGTCAAGACCAAAGCCACGGCAAGCCCATGGCTAAAGCCTCAAGGCTTATTTACCCAAGACCGTTAACTAAGGTGTTAACCTTGGCAAATCAACACCAACACAAACCAAAGGACATAACTTTATATACTTACATTATCAAAATTACGACAACTTATAAACCGTCATTATATTTCCAAATAACCAAACATCCTAAGGATTTCACAACTTTCATTTTACTTTGAAAACGGCAAGAACCGAATTACGGAAAACAACTAAACCTACTTTACAAACCGTATAACCATATGACACTTATGATAAATAAACAAAACATATGTCTTATCTACTAAGTGCTACAATACTAGGGAGCTTCATGTGAGGGGTTTCATTTGGGTAAACGAATCGACGAGTTGCTGGATTTACTAATTAAAGTGTCCTAGCTTCTCGAACGTTTACTACATGACATCTGAATTGTGATGGCTCGAACGGTAGTACGATATATATAAACTAAACACGTTTTCACAACTAGACCATTTCTATAAATGACATACACAAATACCATGTACTACATCATGATCAATATAAAGACGTATATAGGCTTGTTATTTCTTTCTCATCATTATTTCATACCTAAGTCGCAACATCCTATTCTAGGTTGCTTGTAGAAGTTCTCACGGCATATCCATCATTCTCATTATACATTGATTATCATTTACTCTGAGGTGAGTTCATAGCCCCACTTTCTATTACTTAATTGTTTTGCAAACCCTTGGGGGGGATACATGCTATTTTTAAACTGAACACATTGCTTTGAAACTGTATGCTTATCTGAATGTATTATGTGCACTAAGTACCACTATTGCCAAACTTAAGTCCCTATTATCATGAACCATTATTCACTTGCGGGTGAACGCGAATAATGTGGATAGATCTATCGGGATTGACAAATACCGTTTGTTTGACCAAGTCCGGTAAACAAACGCTCTATTTGAAGAACCATATGTTTATTGGCAAATTACATATTAGGGCAACTGTTTGACCAAGACCTGGCAAACTATTATATCAATTTCTATTGACAAGCTGTTAACGTTTTCGGTATCATGAGCTTAGTGCAACAATAATATCTGTTTTGTTTTCAACATTATGGGTGTATAACAACGTAACCCACACAAACATTATGTGTTCAACTGATTTCCTAAAATCTATGAATTTCACTCAATCTTTGTGTTGACAGTTTTAAGCATGTATTTCAGGTCCGTATTGTACGAGGCTGACACGGAGGAGCACGGATACTCAGGAAGGCTATAAATTTTATTATTATTCGAACACCCATTTAATGTATTTTGTAAACCGTGAAACTACTGGGACCTCATTTTTGTAAACTCTGATATTTATATAAATCAAATGATAAATCTTTTAAAACGACTCCATTAGAGTTCGTTTTCTATTGTTATGACTGTTGTTCCATGAAGTAACACCCAGTTTGAATTCCGTTGCGTATCCCGAAATTGGGGGTGTTATAGATTGGTATCAGAGCCACAGTTATAGAGAAACGGGTCTAATCGAGACCTAAACTATAACCACTCTTAAAAACAAAACATTTTATAGCCTTTCGCTTTCCGTGCCTTCCATCCTCCAGACGATTATGTGACTTTTAGGCATTTTAAGCTATACAAACATACTAGTATATTGATATATACACTCGACATAATTTTAATCATAAACGATGTACTAAACATAACTGCGTATGCCTATTCTAAGGCATTACGGTACAATCATATTTTCCTAATCTCCGAATCATGCATCTACTCGTGCATTTTAGGATTACGAAACTTTATCCAAGACATTGTAACTGATTACAATGGTCTTTCCTACTTCCCAGACATTGTGAGATACAATGGTCTCATTCATTTTTCAAGACACTGTGAGATACAGTAGTCTCTATTACACTCTCAGAAACTGTAAATCCTACAGTGGTCTCATTTACTTTCCAGACATTGTGAATTGCACAATGGTCTCTATTATTTCCTAGACATTGTGAATTGCACAATGATCTCAACTATTTCTCAGACATTGTGAGTTGCACAATGGTCTCAACTATTTCTCGGACATTGTGAATTGCACAATGGTCTCTATTATTTCTCAGACATTGTGAGTTGCACAATGGTCTCAACTACTTCTTAGACATTGTGAGTTACACAATGGTCTAATTTACTTCGCAAACATTGTAAATTATACAATAGACTCTAGAAATTATCTTATAAAACCTTATGTGATATTGTTTTACATGAAACCAGTCACAATATATCAATTTCCCTAATTGAAATACAAGAAATGGAATTTCTAAAGGACAAACTAATTCATCATATACCAAAAGCTGAAGTTCAGCAACTTTCTCTACATTCATCAAAATTCTCTTTTAAAACCTGCATTGTTAAAAGTTTGTACTCCTGGCCAAGTATAGACTATTTTAGAATTACTTAAGATTTCCTTTCCACACGTATCTACCCATACTATCTTCTATGCAATGGAATGTGAAAACATAGGTTACAAGTCTTTTAGGGCCAGGACTTGCAACTGAATGGTTTGATATCGCCTTTGCTTAGTGGACAATTTTTCAAAAAAAATGAACATATAACGAGTATACCTAATTTAGGTATTTGAAAATTTTATCGAACCTCGACTAAATATAGTCTAGTCACCTATATTTAACCTAGGGATAGTGGAACATAGTCTGACTAACTATGTTCGACTTAAAATTTTCAAACACTGAGAATAGTTATACTAGGATTATGATCAGGTTAATTTCCTACTTAAACTCGATAAACCACCAGAATTCATTAAAAAGATCTAGAGACACGATAGTGTCTTACCACTCAGTGAGATCTTAACACTTACTACTTAATTTCATTCTTCAAAGTTTTCATTTATGAGATAAATCCTAACTGCTATCTTGGGATAACCATCAAATCTTCTTGTCATTTCTTAGAAGTACTGTCTTGTTTAGGTTTCATAGCTATTATTCCACCATAATCCTTTAAAATTCACTTTTGATTTTAAAGGAAACTTAACATCTCTACCGAAGAATAAATGGTAAACATACACTACACTCTCCTAATAATCAACATATAACTTCATTATCTAAACCCCATTATAAGTCAGTATGTCAAACTTCACAGTATCACGTTTCTTTCAAAAACTAGTAGACATAAACACTATATGATATAGCCTTCATCCCGAAACCACCTAAGACATGATCAACTTTGGAAATGGTTTGGATAACCACTTGCCACTATCAAGACTTTCCTACAAACGACAATTATCACATCTTTATAAACCATTTCACATCAGCAACATCTTATACCTTTAGATTATAAACTTAAGCCACCACCAAAAACATAAAATGCTACAAAACACGTTCTATGACCAGAAACTTAAGAACGCAAAGATTAGAATTCGGCGCATATACTCACATTTTCCTAGAAAATTCAACATTGGATAACACACACTGAATTCCGGGACGGAATTCCCATTAAGGTGGTGAGACTGTAACAACCCGTATTTTCGGGTCACTTTTCATTTTTTTGAAAAGTTACTATTCACTTTTACTATTCACTTTCACTATTCATCCTGTAAAATTTTTATTTCACATTCTCGTAAGTTAATTTATTTTAGTAATAACCCGAGAGTTTGACAATCGTTAGATCATCTTCGCAAAAGTTATTAAGAAAACATCGTCTTAAAGTTTCGTTTTGGTCGGACCACCATTTAAACATCCCGCGCATAACGAAAATCAACTCTGACAATTTTCCTCACATCAGATGAATTTTTAGATCACTCATAATCAATTAGAGAATTTTGAAGATTTCATTTAAATGTTACCAAATAAACCCTGAGCCGTACGAGACTAAGCTTACGTTTTAAACAATTTTACTTAGACCCATACTTAACCATTCCTGCACTGTGTTTTCTAAGATGTTTTGACACTTTTAAATTTTCTTGGAAAAGTCAAACATATTTCCCTCCTCCTTTGACCATAAAGAAATTCACCTTGTACGTTCTATATTTTTGCTTAAATCGCATAACTTTTAGACTTCACGTATAACTGTTAAGTTATCCCACGTATAACGAAAACCAAATTTTGTCATCTCATATCACTTATAGACTAATTTTAGTCTACTTTAAATAAATTCACGGTCATTTCCCCTGATATCTCGTTCTTTTCTGATAAATTGCGAATTACGCGTTTTTGACCCATGTTTCCAGCTTTAAGCAGCGTTTTTGCACCCAATGAGACTTATCACTCATTTTATATTTTTATATAGAGTATAATGATGAGTTTCATCATTCCTGCAAGTTTCGTATTTTTACGATACCCGGTTTTACGTTTTATGACTTAACAACTTACGGTTGGCATTTAACGGAACCAATCATGAACTAAACTCAAGATAATACCAAGACTTATCATCTAAGCCTAGTCACACCTTGTGACAGCCCATAAGGGGGATGAGTCACCTTGGTGGTGGCTTGATCCTAACCATGCTCCATTTTGATGGTTACATGTGTCCTAACTTAACCATGGTTAACATTTAACCCAATATATGGTTAACCAAACTTACCCTCCTGTGAATAGCAAGTGAAAGACATCCCAAAAACCCTCATACACCTCTCTTGGTCGTTCATATCATAAAACAAACATACCTTCCATAATTTGATCCATAACTCCAAGTTTATGCTAAGAACTTTCTAGTAGCAAGTTACTACCTCAAATCTCTAGCAAGTTTAAGTGATCTTCTTGAGTTTAGATCCACTCAATTCACTTAGTAATTCATCACCAATCCTTTAAGATTACAAGGGTGCCAAGGTGTAGAAAGCTAGCTCAATCCAAGGTCCTAAGTGTTCAATCAAAGTCCTATCCTTACTAGTTACTTCTTTCTAGATTGAAAGCCAAAAGTTGTAAGCAACTAATCACCACCATCATCTCATATTTATTATTCATAATCTTGACAATTTCATGCTATATATATGGTTACTATGTCGATTCATGATGTACATATACTCAATCACATGTTTTATTTCACATATTGTCATAAAAGTAACAAACTAGTAAACTAGTCATATTCTACACATTTGAGACCATTAAAACCAGTCACGTATGAACTTTCTAACTTAAATACTATTTTAGAAAAGATAAAAAGGTAAACATAGCAACTTGAATCACCCAAAATGGACAAACGAGTCAAAAGATACGGCCAAAAGAAGTTAGCGAAACCAAAACATCAAAACTGCCTAAAACAAGCTGTTAAGCAGCTGTCCGTTTTGAAAGTGGCACTTCTGGTCTGAATCATCAAAAGGTTAAAACACAAAAGTTATACGGAACGACGTTTTCTTTCACTATTAAAGAAGCTCGGGCCCTGAAAACGCTTAAATAGGCCATCATTCTTCAAAAACTGAAACTGCCCTATATATAGTCTCACGACTATACTTTTGTCACAAGTAAAGGTAAACCAAGAGGCCTAATGGCCTTAAGCCAAGACCACAGCCACAGCTAAGGTCAAGGCTGATTCTCAAGACCATGGTAGTCAAGACCAAAGCCACGGCAAGGCCATGGCTAAAGCCTCAAAGCTTATTTACCCAAGACCGTTAACTAAGGTGTTAACCTTGGCAAATCAACACCAACACAAACCAAAGGACATAACTTTATATACTTACATTATCAAAATGACGAAAACTTATGAACCGCCATTATATTTCCAAATAACCAAATGGCCTAAGGATTTCACAACTTTCATTTTACTTTAAAAACGGCAAGAACCGAATTACGGAAAACAACTAAACCTACTTTACAAACCGTATAACTATATGACACTTATGATCAATAAACAAAACATATTTCTTATCTACTAAGTGCTACAATACTGGGGAGCTTCATGTGAGGGGTTTCATTTGGGTAAACGAATCGACGTGTTGCTGGATTTACGAAGTAAGGTGTCTTAGCTCCTCGAACGTTTACTACCTGACCTCTGAATTGTGATGGCCCGAACGGTAGTACGATATATATAAACTAAACACGTTTTCACAACTAGACCATTTCTATAAACGACATACACAAATACCATGTACTACATCATGAACAATATAAAGACGTATATAGGCTTATTATTTCTTTCGCATCATTATTTCAAACCTAAATCGCAACATCCTATTCTAGGTTGCTTGTAGAAGTTCTCACGACATATCCATCATTCTCATTATATATTGATTATCATTTACTCTGAAGTGAGTTCATAGCCCCAGTTTCTATTAATAAATTGTTTTGCAAACCCTTGGGGGGGATACATGCTATTTTTAAACTGAACACATTGCTTTGAAACTGTATGCTTATCTGAATGTATTATGTGCACTAAGTACCACTATTTCCAAACTTAAGTCCCTATTATCATGAACCATTAATCACTTGCGGGTGAACGCGAATAATGTGGATAGATCTATCGGGATTTACGAATCCCGTTTGTTTGACCAAGCCTGGTAAACAAACGCACTCTATTTGAAGAACCATGTTAGGAATTAGAAAATTCCATGTTAAAGTGTCGGTCACCCCAATTATGATCTAGCATAAGTTAGCTCGTAGACGTGTCGTTATTTGTCGTTGTTTACGTTATTTACTAGTTATTTAGTTAGCTATTTAGTTTAGAGCAACACCGTGGAGGAAGGACGGGTCTTTACCCACTGTATACCTGATCCACAGGCCGATAGGAGGTCGTTATGTTTGTAACTATAAATACCCTCTACCTCCCAAGGTAGAGGGTTGGACCTTTCATTCATCTTAATCTAACCTTCTATGTTTTCTTTCACTTTCTCTCTCTAGAAAGGCTCCCACTTTCTCTCTCTAAAACCTCTAAATAATTCGACCATATTATTGTTTGTTATGTGTTTATGAAATCCAATATCTAACAAACCATAGGTTTATTGGCAAATTACCTATTAGGGAAACTGTTTGACCAAGACCTGGAAAACTTGTAGGATCGTATATTTATGTTGTTTAGATGATTTGGGTGGTCTAGGTTGATGATTAAATAAGAAAGCCATGGTTAGAAAGATGAAGAGAGGAGAGGGAATTCTAGAGAGAGAGATAAAACACAAAATGCAAGGTTAGCTTAGAAGTTCCAACCCTCTACCTTGGGAGGTAGAGGGTATTTATAGTTACAAACTAATACGTCCTCCTGTCGAACTGTGGATCAGGCATACAGTGGGTAAAGACCCGTCCTTCCTCCATGGTGTTACACTAAACTAATCTACGCTACAAACTAACTAATTGACTACAAAATAACGTAACAAACGACATGTCTACGAGCAAACTTATGCTAGATTATATTTGGGGTGACCGACACTTCACAATGGAATTTCCAATTCCTAACAATCTCCCCCTAAGGGAGGTCACCCCATGATTTACATTTCGAATCCTAGCATTCTTTCTTTGTCTTCTGTTCTGAGCTCGTAGACTTCAATTCTTTAAGTTCCGCAATCTTTGTGCATTAGTAGCGATTCTTCAAAGTCCGCATTGATTTGTACTTTTAGTGGAGGCATTTAACCAATCCACATCTTGATGATCTTTGAGCATTCTTTGAGATCATCAGCCATAGTAAATCTCTGGATCACCCTTTATTGTGTTGCCATCATGTGATGTTGTGACTTTTGGACCGACATGCCCACACTTTCAGGATCATGACATCTTTCCATCAGAGTAGCGGAAGCTTTACTGGTTCATAATATTTGCAGCAGCGTAGCAGAAGCATAGTATAAAAATATCAGAGCCAGGTTACGTAGATATGCACTAGTCATGATTTATTCAATTAAGTGTGGATGCTGTGAGCATGCAGTTCGGATTGACTTCTCAATTCTGATCAGCTGCAACCGTCCAAATGTACATGCAAACAACAGTTAGCAATAAAACACACAAAAGTGTCTTTGATCACTTTCGTTGAATTGAGGTACACGGCTCACGTTTCCCAGTTGATCAGTACAAGTACTGCCTGTGATCAGGTATAATTCCGAAGAATCTCCTTGACAGGGTTTTGCAGCTGTTCTAGCTGTTCTTAAACTGGAACGTCTCAAAGAAGACAACATGGAGTGAGTGAACCAACGAATTGAGATTCACTGATTGATGAAAAATTGATTTGAAAAACAATCGCGTATTGCTTAAAAGAAAGTGTTTTGCAATACGACGAAGGTTTTATGAGAAAGATCAATTTTCAATCAAAACTAGTTTTTGTATTTGAAAAGAGTACACATTCGATGTGCTAGAGAAAAGAAGAGATTCGCACATCGAACGGTTTTTCCAAAAGTATTTTTTCAATCAGAGATACTTTTTGTGTTTGAAAATGAATACACATTCGATGTGCTAGAGAAAATAAGATTTGCACATCGAACGGTTTTTCCAAAAGTATTTGTCAATTCAATTCCTGGACCAAGGTTGATTCAAGAGTGAATTGCCCCATCGTTTCTATCCAGTTGTCACAAGCTTGATCTTTCAAGAAGATCTCACATGTCACCCACCAAGAGCTTGTTAGATGTTGGCTCTAGAAGGATTTCCATCTTCATCGTGAATACTTTACATATCACTCGGATGTTCTGGCAATACCACAAGGATAATGCGTAGGACTCTCAATATATACTTACTTTCCACATTGTGTGAAACAACAAGTCTTCATTAATTTTGTGTCCTAATGAGATTTCTTGTGGATGATCTCTTGGCTCTAGACTCAATAGTGCACATTTGGTTTCCTAAGTCGGAGACTAGGGAGAGGGTCTCCTTCTTCAATAAAAACAATCTCTAAGAGAAAGTCGATAGATTATGTAGGTTCCCCGTGAGAATGAAACAAGTCCTTTTAAGAGGAACTTGAGTAGCTTGGGAAGTTTAGTGCAGTGCGTCACTGGGTCCATAACGTCTTGTCTTCAATACTGGCGTTACCTTAGTAACCACCAGTAGCATATGTAATGAACCCGGTTTCTGCCCTAAGGTTGAATTATTGGAGGGCTATTTCTTTTCACCCTTTTCACATTCATTTCTTTTTCATTCTTCAACCCCTTCAGTGCTTACCGAGAATTTATTACTAGAACCTTGTTGGGTTTATTCCAGTTCTAGCTCTTTCTCAGTCGGCACTCTTCCCATTTCTCACTTTTCTCCTTTTTTTCATCATACCTAAGGACTCTACACTATCTAGTGGATTGTCCTTGGGTAGATCCCTCCGGCTCTGGCGGGATCGTGGGAATGAATACCTAACCTAACCATCCTTATAACACAATGCATAAAGTAAATTGGTTGGTCTTTTTGTATTGTTCTTTTCTTCATGAAACCAATTGAAAAATCATTTGGAAAATCAATCAAGGTACTTGTGATATAAAATCAAAACATTTTGTACCTTAATTGTTTTTGATCATTTAGAAATGCTCCCCCTCAACATGTGCTTATGATTTTGAAATTGTTTAGCACATGGAGGCAAAAGTTATTTGAAATGTATTCATGATCACAATTTCCGTAGAAAAATCCATTTGATTTTCTTTGGTAACTTCTCCCCCTCAATATGTGCGTAGGATATATGAAATCATTTTATCACATAGAGGAAAGAGTTCTTTAGAAGTACTTTTCACGGTTACCAATAGAAACCATTCGCTCCCCCTCAATATGTGCATCGATATACGAAAGAGTTTAGCACATATTAGAGAGAACTTGCACATTGAATCAAAACGATCATCTTTTATCAAATTTCATATTAAATCACAAATTCTCCCCCGATTAAACATATCAAACCCTTTGAGATTTTGGATCCCAAGTGATTTAATAAGGTTTGGAAAACATGGGAGAATATGTGGCCTTGTTTAAATATTCTTCTGGTTTTTGGTTAAATGATCCTCCTCAATCACGTGCATTATGTATTTGAAATCGTTTAGCACATGAAGGAAGGAGTGCTTTTGAAACAATCACCCTTTTAAAACCGATTTCAGATTTAAATTACAATCGCTCCCCCAATCAAAAATATCAACCAATTTGAGATTTGTGATCCCAAATGATTTAAATCATTTAGAAAATTTTAGGGGAAAGACGTGGCACGATTTAATTTTGAAAAATGATTGATCAGGATCAATTTTTAACATTAAAGATTGTTAGTGTCAGGTATGATAGTTTAAAGAGATCTTTTAGTAAAATAAAACAATTTCACAATCAAACAAAAACACAAAAAATTTCATTTTGAAAGATCTTTGAGTTTTAAAGAAAATCATACCATGACATAACATTAAATCTTTAGATCACCACTTATTTAGTACAAACGGACTTTTTATGAAGAAATATTGTTTGAAACTATTCAATTTGAAATCACTCTCCCACTCAATCAATAACCGTAGTCGTTGATTGAGTGACTTAAGTTTTCAAAAATGAAGTCCAGTTGATTTCTAAAATTTAGTTCAATTTATTTTCAAACAAATATTTTTCCATTTTCAAAATTGTTTATAAATGATATCATTCATAACTTGTCATGCACAAAGATACGTTAGGTGGTTGAGCTGCTTTTGTTGTTGTTGCTAAAGATTGGAAGAAAACCATTTGCAGATGCAGTGAGACCTCTTAAGTTGCATCTATCGTGCCAACTCTCCATGGAGATCTAAATAAGCTCCGTTTCTTCATTGTCGACATAAGAAGTAGTTACCCTTTCCATTCGGCATCCAATCATCTTCATTTGTGGGATCCGGATCGGGAACAATCTTAAGAACCATCTTATCTGCATATGTTAGTGGACATAAAAACATATATATGGTGGTCGACAACACCCAAACAGTAATCGACTAATAAAAGTCAATTCAACATATCAATCAGGTCATGTAAAGGCATGGGAATAATGTGTTCATCAAACTCTAATCATCTAATCCTAACAATCATATCCTAGGCACCTAGTCCTTCAACGTAGGTTAACATCATTTTCAGTTAAGCATATAGGATAATTAGATAAGCCCGATAGATGATATAAATTTCAAAAACATTCTCCCCCTCAATCAATGACTCTTTCTCTTGAAAAGTTTTAAAAGCGCTGAAGTCATTGATTGAGTTTTTGCAATTTTATGAAAACTTGATTCTGATTGATTTTCAAGCAACTCATTTACCACCATTTAATTAAAAAAAATATTTTTCTGAAGAATTTTAGAAGGAAAAATATTTGAGTAGGAACAGCAGTCCTTCGACATACTTTCCTCATTTTGTTTTAGGATAAGTGCACGAAATATTTGAAAATTTTGGTTTAGCGCAGCACTTTCCTTTCTTGAAGAAGGGGTTGCTATCTGAAATAATAGCAAGCCATAGTTTTGAAGAACGGGTTACAGTCTGAAATGACTGCAAGCCATAGTTTTAGACATGTTTAGAAAAGAATATTTACACCTTCTGCTCGAACTTCATCTATGGTCACGTGTCATTATTGAATGACATTTCTAAGACCGTAGATGTTTTCGATACCAGAAGACATGTCTTGAGAAAACATATTTTTGGTATTTTTCAAATTTCTGATTTTTATGGGTTTTTCTTGGTTTTATATTTTTCTATTTTGTTTTTGAAAAATATTTACAGATAGATTAGATGATATAGTTTAAGAAGATGATATAGTTTAAGAAGATGATGATACGAGTACCGAGATAAGGATATTGAATAGCACGTCGTAACAGATAGAATTCGTCATCTCTTAAACTTCCACCACCAAAGCTTTCGAGGCTCCAGAATAGAAGATAGAACCCGAGCCTTTGAGAAAGAAAGACTTTGGCAGCTTCCCCCCAAGCCGAAAATCCTTATGTTGAGCAGATTCGAAGCTCTATTTCAAGCTTACTTTAGTCAGGTGCACAAGGAAGCACACCATTATCATCGATCTTGCTGCTCCTATTAAGAATGATCTTTGTGATTCTTCGTTCGAGGTTATATCATCCAATAAAACAGCACCGTATCATCCCACACATGAATAGAATCTTCTCATATTTCTTTTCCACTGAATTATGAAGTGATGCATACCAAAAGGGGTAACGAGAACACTTCCCCCACGTAGTTGAATTGATGCAGTCAGTCTCTTAGACTAGAGCTCACGAACCCGAATACACATATACCCGAAGACAGAGAAACTTATACCATCGAAGTAGCAGATTAAGTCCAATAGCCAAAGAATAACCCCGATGTATACTTTTCTCTCCCCTAAAGAAAGTGTATGAAGCTCAAGAACCCGAAGTACCCGAATGCCCAAAGAGAGAATAACCGTTAACATTGAAGAAGCAGGCCGAATCACTGATTATCTCTGCGGATGACTATCTCTGCGGATGTCAACTCCGGAATAAGTGATTATATCTCTAAATCACTGATTAAGCACTCAAGTGAAACAGCTGAGCGTCCCCAATGTACACAATATCTCTCCCTTGATGATTGCGATAGCATCGAAATCATCACACACTTGTGTACCTCTTTTATCCCCAGAAACTAACTCTTCCATCTCTTCCCCCACATAGTTGGAATAAGAACACTAAACGCCATGATTCAAACCTTGAGTTTCTCTGCGGTAATGACATTAGTCTTCCCGGGATATCTTCAATCACTTAGAAGTATTAAGTTCATCAATGTTTACTCGCGTTTAGATGCGTGTCTCCTTCCCCATTGCTGGTTTTGATGCTTCAGAATCAGCAACACATAATAAGCCCATATACTAGAAATCTATTGAGAAGAACATCATTAGCTCAGATGTATCTTTGAGAATCAACTTACTGAATAATGTGAGCAAGTCTAATTGGGGATTAAATATGACATTACACTCTCCCCCAATTAGTGCTCTCCCCTAAACTGACAAAGATTTTAAGTGATCTTCTCAGCCCGGGTTAAGAAGAAGTCTTTAGATCATTAAATACAACTCGTCTTTAGTCTTCTAACATGCAGCAAAAAATGTAAAACATACTTTAGACTCGACCTTCTTCAAGATTGTCCGTTTGGGGAATAGAAATTTAACATCTTCTTCTCACCAAATGCATTCTCGTTAACTTATATATAGCAAATCCTCTTAACTCAAATCCCTCCCAATCAAACAAGAACAGAAAGATGTTCATCAAGGAAATCCGCCTCGCAACTAGAAGCACTTTGTCATTAACCATATCAGCTTGTGAAGATGTCAACCAACGGCTCTTAGAAGAAAACTCCATGTGAAGATGACCCGATAAGAAGAAGCTCGGTTCTTACATGAGTTTGGAGCCGTTTGACCATTTATTCTCAGATATTAAACAACATGCAGAATTATCACACTTCTTCTCCCCCTCAAGAATTGCATACGAAGATGCCATTCTTGTTTAAACAAGTGAATATCATCCAAAAGTAGTCTATCCACACTTCTCCCCCTCAAAGGTAGCATATGATGTCGCCATCGTCATTATAATCGAGCAAGTGGAATAAGAGAACAATCATCGGTAGTCCGGTTCACTTGATAACTGAAAGCGCGTGGAAAAAGTATGAAGCATGTTGATGATAATGGTCATTAATAAGAAGATTTCTCTTCTTCGGAAGATAAAGTGCACTGAAGCGTACACTTTTCTATTCTTTAGAGAACGAGGCTTGAACTGTTGTGTTCAAACGTCATAAGAATATTTCTCTTCTTTCCATGATAAAGCGCACTGAACCATACACTTTTCTTTTCTTTAGAGTACGAGGCTTGAACTGTTGTGTTCAAACGTCATAATCTCTCTCTTTTCATCATCTCTTGGCAAAACTTGTAATCACCCCATTATCATTTAGTAGGCTCTTTGTTGTGACAGCTGATGGAGAAAACCCAATATGATGAATTTGACCTTGAAGTAAGCTAACTCGAACTCGTGACTTAAACTTGCACATATGTAACAAAGAGCGGTGCCGAGACTTCATCCTCCATTGAATCTCTAACTACTCTATACTCTTCATTCAACCAACAAATCAAGTATAAGACGTACATCACCTCTTGAAAATCCACAATTGAATGTGACACTGAGCACTACAACGTAACTCCTTAAAGTGATAGTTATTTTGTGGTGGTAAGAGCCCAATTCCCCCAAGTGGTAAAAGAAAAGGAAAAAGTCACCCAACAATAACTAGATTTCCAAGTCTTCGTTTTTTGTTAATAAGCTCGAACAAGGATCTTGAAGAATCTTCATCCAACCATCCCCGATACCTTCAGATACCAAGTACACTCGCCCGTGATATTTCACTTCAACCTCAAATAAATAATAGTGAATTAACCCCGTTGGCACATCTTCTGGTTAAAAGCTCACATTTAGCATCCTTTGACGTTTTAAGTGAACTGTGATAATGGTTTTCATCCCGACCATGGTTAAAAGCACATAACCTCGTAAAACCATGTAATGACCAAACTGCCATGAAGAATATCCAAGCAAGCACCCAATTCATGAATTACACCCTTTTATCCCTTCTTTGAAGTAGAAACCGTATCCCCAGCATCAGATAAGATTCCGAAATACACTTTCCTTTCTCCAGAGCGGTGCCGAGACTTCATCCGCCATTGAATCTCTAACTACTCTATACTCTTCATCCAACCAACCATCAAGTATAAGACGTACATCACCTCTTGAAAATCTACAATTGAATGTGACACTGAGCACTACAACGTAACTCCTTAAAGTGATAGTTATTTTGTGGTGGTAAGAGCCCAGTTCCCCCAAGTGGTAAAAGAAAAGGAAAAAGTCACCCAACAATAACTAGATTTCCAAGTCTTCGTTTTTTGTTAATAAGCTCGAACAAGAATCTTGAAGAATCTTCATCCAACCATCCCCGATACCTTCAGATACCAAGTACACTCGCCCGTGATATTTCACTTCAACCTCAAATAAATAATAGTGAATTAACCCCGTTGGCACATCTTCTGGTTAAAAGCTCACATTTAGCATCTTTTGACGTTTTAAGTGAACTGTGATAATGGTTTTCATCCCGACCATGGTTAAAAGCACATAACCCCGTAAAACCATGTAATGACCAAACTGCCATGAAGAATATCCAAGCAAGCACCCAATTCATGAATTACACCCTTGTATCCCTTCTTTGAAGTAGAAACCGTATCCCCAGCATCAGATAAGATTCCGAAATACACTTTCCTTTCTCCAGGATGGTTCCATCATTACGAGATTTTACTATTCTATGGTTTAAACCGAGAAATAGTTTCTTTCGCGGGATTTTACAAAACCAAGAATAAACCGTAAGATAGATCCGGAAGTGCACTTTAATATTACCCGAATGTTTCCATTGTCACGGGATTTTACAAGTCTATGATTCAAACCAAGAAATAGATTCTTTCGCGGGATTTTACAAAATCAAGACAAAACCGTAAACAATGTCAGCTTGAATGTGTTATGACAACTTTGGTTGAGGTGATTTTCTGTTTCAGGGGAACATGCAGCGGTTCATCAACGGTTCATTCTCCATCATCAACAATTCTTTACCCATATGTAGACAACTTCACAAACCATACTAAGTCAAGTAGTATGAACTACTTCCCCCTGAGGTTAACCATAACACATCAAAGTACACGTTTCTCCCCCATGATGGTTTTGAACTTTCAGAAGCATCATAACGTGTACGACCATTAGCACGAGAAGTTCTTGCTATAAGCAAACATCTTGAAAAATCCTGACTGACGATTAAGATTCTTGAAAGATTTTGCTTAGACTTGTGAAGTATCATTGACATTTTGTAGCGAAGAATATTCCATGAGAATTGCTGATCACATCTCATCCACCAAACCCTTTGGTAAACACATCATTCACGTATTCTGACGGCTATTGTAGTGACCACATGAAGAAGTAAACCCGATATATCAAACTTGAACATGAAGAAGAATTCCCCAGATTTGTTACTTAAGCTTTTACTAATTCTTGTGAAAAAGAAATGGTGTACCCAATGTACAAAACCTCTTGACGTATCCTAAACTGCGTGAGACACCGAAGTGATAGCTACGTTGTGGGTTAAGCGAGAAAGAATCACAAGCATAACTAAATAGCCAAGTCTTAATCACACTCTATAAATGCCCAAACAAGTCATCTTCGCGGAAGGGTAGAAAGAAGACGAAATAAGTAAACATGCCCGAAAAAAACCTCACTTCAAATCCAAATAAGAAATATCGTCCAAACAACCCCGCAGTCAACTTTTTTCAAATAAACAATTTCAAGCTGTGACAAAATATTATTCATGAAAATGTATATACCAAAGTACCAAACCTCATAATCATAACGAATCACATCATCAAATCTCATTATTGTTAAATCACATCAACCGCATATTATCCAATTATGAGAAGCTCATACCAACCGTAGCCGTAAACAAATGTATCATCCGTTGAACGTTTATGACCAAACAAAACTCATTATCACAAAGTATCGAGAGCTATGTGTCAAAATTCTTTACTTGCGATAATAATATTCGTATAACACAATTATTTTACCACTTGCAGCCCAACATCAATAGTCAATCTTGTAGCCCAATCCATATCTCACATACAACATAAGTCCATACATGATTCATTCAAGGCCCATGTAAACAAATCAATGTGCCCATTCCAACACTAACAATTCACGTGAATTGGAAGAAATATCCGACTCCTTTAATTTTAGACCATACACGATAGTAATATACTATCATTTGATCACAACATTAAAATTCCATTTATACGATAGTGATATGTTAGACTTAAGTCCATTGGTCCACTTATACGAAGAATGCCACCTGATCCATGACAGATACTGCTAACTACTCGGTCCAACTTATATTAACACAAGAGGCCCATTCACACATAAGGTCTAGTATGGCCTATTTCAGCAGCTGCCCTAATGTTTCGGGTATTTAACACAACACATATCTCACTATAACCCTAATAATCAACTCACATATGTGTGCAGACAAACACATCACCAAACCCTAAAATCATTTACATAATATCCGCCCACCATCTCCTAAAAATCCTCCACAAACCCTAACAAATCTCACAAAAAAATATGTCCGCCTCTCTTTCAATCTCTCGTACACATACACACCTTTGTTGCGACAGGGATGGTATAGGGCGAGGTTCGACTTAGCCATAGTGATGGTTATGAGTCCTTCATTAATACCACAGGGATGGTAACGAGATTTAGAGATGGTTACGAGATTCAATCCAAGCAAGCACAGGTAGGTTTAATTAAATTTTGTTTGCGTTACTTGTTCATATCAGAGGTCATAAACGAATTAAAGAAAGGAAAGATAACATAGTTGTTATATTTTCATCACTTGTTGATTCGTACATTAAATTGGAGCTTGGTCTTCAAACAAGTTTTTAGATCCATGATGATTTCGGATTTCGTGCTTTAGACCTTTGGTCTTGATGTAACCTTTGAGTTCCACGAAAATTAGAAAACTGAGATCGAAAACTTAATTGTTCCAAATGATTTCCGTGTCTTGTTGACGACCTTTTTGATAATAACATAGTAAGATACTAAGGAATGAGAGTTTGAGATAAGTTACTTGGACTCTCTTTCAAATAGTTCGAACAGTCAATGAAGTTTGAAACTTCAAAAATTGGATTGATGATGCATTTAGTCAAGAGAGTAATCTTATGAAGGTCGGAAATGAGTTGAAACCCACTTGACAAATCTGAGATCTGATTTTATTTTTTTTTCTTTTTTTTTGTATTACATTTATAGTAGATAAGTTGGATCTAGATAGATTGTTAAATGAGATATGACAGTTGTATGTAGATGATCTTGCATTAATGTTGTGGGGAATAGAAATTTAACATCTTCTTCTCACCAAATGCATTCCCGTTAACTTATATATGGCAAATCCTCTAAACTCAAATCCCTCCCAATCAAACAAGAATAGAAAGATCTTCATCAAGGAAATCCGCCTCGCAACTAGAAGCACTTTGTCATTAACCATATCAGCTTGTGAAGATGTCAACCAACGGCTCTTAGAAGAAAACCCCATGTGAAGATGACCCGATAAGAAAAAGCTCGATTCTTACATGAGTTTGGAGCCGTTTGACCATTTATTCTCAGATATTAAACAACATGCAGAATTATCACACTTCTTCTCCCCCTCAAGAATTGCATACGGAGATGCCATTCTTGTTTAAACAAGTGAATATCATCCAAAAGTAGTCTATCCACACTTCTCCCCCTCAAAGGTAGCATATGATGTCGCCATCGTCATTATAATCAAGCAAGTGGAATAAGAGAACAATCATCGACAGTCCGGTTCACTTGATAACTGAAAGCGCGTGGAAAAAGTATGAAGCATGTTGATGATAATGGTCATTAATAAGAAGATTTCTCTTCTTCGGAAGATAAAGTGCACTGAAGCGTACACTTTTATTTTCTTTAGAGAACGAGGCTTGAACTGTTGTGTTCAAACGTCATAAGAAGATTTCTCTTCTTTCCAAGATAAAGCGCACTGAACCATACACTCTTCTTTTTTTTAGAGTACGAGGCTTGAACTGTTGTGTTCAAACGTCATAATATCTCTCTTTTCATCATCTCTTGGCAAAACTTGTAATCACCCCATTATCATTCAGTAGGCTCTTTGTTGTGACAGTTGATGGAGAAAACCCAATATGATGTATTTAACCCTGAAGTAAGCTAACCCGAACTCGTGACTTAAACTTGCACATACGTAACAGAGAGCGGTGCCGAGACTTCATCCTCCATTGAATCTCTAACTACTCAATACTCTTCATCCAACCAACTATCAAGTATAAGACGTACATCACCTCTTGAAAATCCACAATTGAATGTGACACTGAGCACTACAACGTAACTCCCTAAAGTGATAGTTATTTTGTGGTGGTAAGAGCCCAATTCCCCCAAGTGGTAAAAGAAAAGGAAAAAGTCACCCAACAATAACTAGATTTCCAAGTCTTCGTTTTTTGTTAATAAGCTCGAACAAGGATCTTGAAGAATCTTCATCCAACCATCCCCGATACCTTCAGATACTAAGTACACTCGCCCATGATATTTCACTTCAACCTCAAATAAATAATAGTGAATTAACCCCGTTGTCACATCTTCTGGTTAAAAGCACACATCTAGCATCCTTTGACGTTTTAACTGAACTGTGATAATGGTTTTCATCCCGACCATGGTTAAAAGCACATAACCCCGTAAAACCATGTAATGACAAAACTGCCATGAATTACACCCTTTTATCCCTTCTTTGAAGTAGAAACCGTATCCTCAGCATCAGATAAGATTCCGAAATACACTTCCCTTTCTCCAGGATGGTTCCATCATTACGGGATTTTACAATTTTATGGTTTAAACCGAGAAATAGTTTCTTTCGCGGGATTTTACAAAACCAAGAATAAACCGTAAGATAGATCCGGAAGTGCACTTTAATATTACCCGGATGTTTCCATTGTCACGGGATTTTACAAGTCTATGATTCAAACCGAGAAATAGATTCTTTCGCGGGATTTTACAAAATCAAGACAAAACCGTAAACAATGTCAGCTTGAATGTGTTATGACAACTTTGGTTGAGGTGATTTTCTATTTCAAGGGAACATGCAGCGGTTCATCAACGGTTCATTCTCCATCATCAACAATTCTTTACCCATATGTAGACAACTTCACAAACCATACTAAGTCAAGTAGTATGAACTACTTCCCCCTGAGGTTGACCATAACACACCAAAGTATACGTTTCTCCCCCATGATGGTTTCAAACTTTCGGAAGCATCATAACGTGTACGACCATTAGCACGAGAAGTTCTTGCTATAAGCAAACATCTTGAAAAATCCTGACTGACGATTAAGATTCTTGAAAGATTTTGCTTAGACTTGTGAAGTATCATTGACATTTTGTAGCGAAGAATATTCCATGAGAATTGCTGATCACATCTCATCCACCAAACCCTTTGGTAAACACATCATTCACGTATTCTGACGGCTATTGTAGTGACCACATGAAGAAGTAAACCCGATATATCAAACTTGAACATGAAGAAGAATTCCCCAGATTTGTTACTTAAGCTTTTACTAATTCTTGTGAAAAAGAAACGGTGTACCCATTGTACAAAACCTCTTGACATATCCTAAACTGCGTGAGACACCGAAGTGATAGCTACGTTGTGGGTTAAGCGAGAAAGAATCACAAGCATAACTAAATAGCCAAGTCTTTATCACACTCTATAAATGCTCAAACAAGTCATCTTCGCGGAAGGGTAGAAAGAAGACGAAATAAGTAAACATGCCCGAAAAAAACCTCACTTCAAATCCAAATAAGAAATATCGTCCAAACAACCCCGCAGTCAACTTTTTTCAAATAAACAATTTCAAGCTGTGACGAAATATTATTCATGAAAATGTATATACCAATGTACCAAACCTCATAATCATAACGAATCACATCATCAAATCTCATTATCGTTAAATCACATCAACCGCATATTATCCAATTATGAGAAGCTCATACCAACCGTAGCCGTAAACAAATGTATCATCCGTTGAACGTTTATGACCAAACAAAACTCATTATCACAAAGTATCGAGAGTTATGTGTCAAAATTCTTTACTTGCGATAATAATATTCGGATAACACAATTATTTTACCACTTGCAGCCCAACATCAATAGTCAATCTTGTAGCCCAATCCATATCTCACATACAACATAAGTCCATACATGATTCATTCAAGGCCCATGTAAACAAATCAATGTGCCCATTCCAACACTAACATATCACGTGAATTGGAAGAAATATCCGACTCCTTTAATTTTAGACCATACACGATAGTAATATACTATCATTTGATCACAACATTAAAATTCCATTTATACGATAGTGATATGTTAGACTTAAGTCCATTGGTCCACTTATACGAAGAATGCCACCTGATCCATGACAGATACTGCTAACTACTCGGTCCAACTTATATTAACACAAGAGGCCCATTCACACATAAGGTCTAGTATGGCCTATTTCAGCAGCTGCCCTAATGTTTCGGGTATTTAACACAACACATATCTCACTATAACCCTAATAATCAACTCACATATGTGTGCAGACAAACACATCACCAAACCCTAAAATCATTTACATAATATCCGCCCACCATCTCCTAAAAATCCTCCACAAACCCTAACAAATCTCACAAAAAAATATGTCCGCCTCTCTTTCAATCTCTCGTACACATACACACCTTTGTTGCGACAGGGATGGTATAGGGCGAGGTTCGACTTAGCCATAGTGATGGTTATGAGTCCTTCATTAATACCACAGGGATGGTAACGAGATTTAGAGATGGTTACGAGATTCAATCCAAGCAAGCACAGGTAGGTTTAATTAAATTTTGTTTGCGTTACTTGTTCATATCAGAGGTCATAAACGAATTAAAGAAAGGAAAGATAACATAGTTGTTATATTTTCATCACTTGTTGATTCGTACATTAAATTGGAGCTTGGTCTTCAAACAAGTTTTTAGATCCATGATGATTTCGGATTTCGTGCTTTAGACCTTTGGTCTTGATGTAACCTTTGAGTTCCACGAAAATTAGAAAACTGAGATCGAAAACTTAATTGTTCCAAATGATTTCCGTGTCTTGTTGACGACCTTTTTGATAATAACATAGTAAGATACTAAGGAATGAGAGTTTGAGATAAGTTACTTGGACTCTCTTTCAAATAGTTCGAACAGTCAATGAAGTTTGAAACTTCAAAAATTGGATTGATGATGCATTTAGTCAAGAGAGTAATCTTATGAAGGTCGGAAATGAGTTGAAACCCACTTGACAAATCTGAGATCTGATTTTATTTTTTTTTCTTTTTTTTTGTATTACATTTATAGTAGATAAGTTGGATCTAGATAGATTGTTAAATGAGATATGACAGTTGTATGTAGATGATCTTGCATTAATGTTGTGGGGAATAGAAATTTAACATCTTCTTCTCACCAAATGCATTCCCGTTAACTTATATATGGCAAATCCTCTAAACTCAAATCCCTCCCAATCAAACAAGAATAGAAAGATCTTCATCAAGGAAATCCGCCTCGCAACTAGAAGCACTTTGTCATTAACCATATCAGCTTGTGAAGATGTCAACCAACGGCTCTTAGAAGAAAACCCCATGTGAAGATGACCCGATAAGAAAAAGCTCGATTCTTACATGAGTTTGGAGCCGTTTGACCATTTATTCTCAGATATTAAACAACATGCAGAATTATCACACTTCTTCTCCCCCTCAAGAATTGCATACGGAGATGCCATTCTTGTTTAAACAAGTGAATATCATCCAAAAGTAGTCTATCCACACTTCTCCCCCTCAAAGGTAGCATATGATGTCGCCATCGTCATTATAATCAAGCAAGTGGAATAAGAGAACAATCATCGACAGTCCGGTTCACTTGATAACTGAAAGCGCGTGGAAAAAGTATGAAGCATGTTGATGATAATGGTCATTAATAAGAAGATTTCTCTTCTTCGGAAGATAAAGTGCACTGAAGCGTACACTTTTATTTTCTTTAGAGAACGAGGCTTGAACTGTTGTGTTCAAACGTCATAAGAAGATTTCTCTTCTTTCCAAGATAAAGCGCACTGAACCATACACTCTTCTTTTTTTTAGAGTACGAGGCTTGAACTGTTGTGTTCAAACGTCATAATATCTCTCTTTTCATCATCTCTTGGCAAAACTTGTAATCACCCCATTATCATTCAGTAGGCTCTTTGTTGTGACAGTTGATGGAGAAAACCCAATATGATGTATTTAACCCTGAAGTAAGCTAACCCGAACTCGTGACTTAAACTTGCACATACGTAACAGAGAGCGGTGCCGAGACTTCATCCTCCATTGAATCTCTAACTACTCAATACTCTTCATCCAACCAACTATCAAGTATAAGACGTACATCACCTCTTGAAAATCCACAATTGAATGTGACACTGAGCACTACAACGTAACTCCCTAAAGTGATAGTTATTTTGTGGTGGTAAGAGCCCAATTCCCCCAAGTGGTAAAAGAAAAGGAAAAAGTCACCCAACAATAACTAGATTTCCAAGTCTTCGTTTTTTGTTAATAAGCTCGAACAAGGATCTTGAAGAATCTTCATCCAACCATCCCCGATACCTTCAGATACTAAGTACACTCGCCCATGATATTTCACTTCAACCTCAAATAAATAATAGTGAATTAACCCCGTTGTCACATCTTCTGGTTAAAAGCACACATCTAGCATCCTTTGACGTTTTAACTGAACTGTGATAATGGTTTTCATCCCGACCATGGTTAAAAGCACATAACCCCGTAAAACCATGTAATGACAAAACTGCCATGAATTACACCCTTTTATCCCTTCTTTGAAGTAGAAACCGTATCCTCAGCATCAGATAAGATTCCGAAATACACTTCCCTTTCTCCAGGATGGTTCCATCATTACGGGATTTTACAATTTTATGGTTTAAACCGAGAAATAGTTTCTTTCGCGGGATTTTACAAAACCAAGAATAAACCGTAAGATAGATCCGGAAGTGCACTTTAATATTACCCGGATGTTTCCATTGTCACGGGATTTTACAAGTCTATGATTCAAACCGAGAAATAGATTCTTTCGCGGGATTTTACAAAATCAAGACAAAACCGTAAACAATGTCAGCTTGAATGTGTTATGACAACTTTGGTTGAGGTGATTTTCTATTTCAAGGGAACATGCAGCGGTTCATCAACGGTTCATTCTCCATCATCAACAATTCTTTACCCATATGTAGACAACTTCACAAACCATACTAAGTCAAGTAGTATGAACTACTTCCCCCTGAGGTTGACCATAACACACCAAAGTATACGTTTCTCCCCCATGATGGTTTCAAACTTTCGGAAGCATCATAACGTGTACGACCATTAGCACGAGAAGTTCTTGCTATAAGCAAACATCTTGAAAAATCCTGACTGACGATTAAGATTCTTGAAAGATTTTGCTTAGACTTGTGAAGTATCATTGACATTTTGTAGCGAAGAATATTCCATGAGAATTGCTGATCACATCTCATCCACCAAACCCTTTGGTAAACACATCATTCACGTATTCTGACGGCTATTGTAGTGACCACATGAAGAAGTAAACCCGATATATCAAACTTGAACATGAAGAAGAATTCCCCAGATTTGTTACTTAAGCTTTTACTAATTCTTGTGAAAAAGAAACGGTGTACCCATTGTACAAAACCTCTTGACATATCCTAAACTGCGTGAGACACCGAAGTGATAGCTACGTTGTGGGTTAAGCGAGAAAGAATCACAAGCATAACTAAATAGCCAAGTCTTTATCACACTCTATAAATGCTCAAACAAGTCATCTTCGCGGAAGGGTAGAAAGAAGACGAAATAAGTAAACATGCCCGAAAAAAACCTCACTTCAAATCCAAATAAGAAATATCGTCCAAACAACCCCGCAGTCAACTTTTTTCAAATAAACAATTTCAAGCTGTGACGAAATATTATTCATGAAAATGTATATACCAATGTACCAAACCTCATAATCATAACGAATCACATCATCAAATCTCATTATCGTTAAATCACATCAACCGCATATTATCCAATTATGAGAAGCTCATACCAACCGTAGCCGTAAACAAATGTATCATCCGTTGAACGTTTATGACCAAACAAAACTCATTATCACAAAGTATCGAGAGTTATGTGTCAAAATTCTTTACTTGCGATAATAATATTCGGATAACACAATTATTTTACCACTTGCAGCCCAACATCAATAGTCAATCTTGTAGCCCAATCCATATCTCACATACAACATAAGTCCATACATGATTCATTCAAGGCCCATGTAAACAAATCAATGTGCCCATTCCAACACTAACATATCACGTGAATTGGAAGAAATATCCGACTCCTTTAATTTTAGACCATACACGATAGTAATATACTATCATTTGATCACAACATTAAAATTCCATTTATACGATAGTGATATGTTAGACTTAAGTCCATTGGTCCACTTATACGAAGAATGCCACCTGATCCATGACAGATACTGCTAACTACTCGGTCTGTTAGGTCACTAGTTTTACAAACACAAGTAATATAGAAAGAGTGTGTAGGTGGTCATTGCTTCCTTGTTCTTCTACATGCTTCTTTGATTGCCAAGACACCAGTTTATCACCAAGAAATTGTAGTGCTCCTGAAGTACTTTTCCTTGAGTCTAAGAATCCTGCGTGGTCAGCGTCTGAAAAAGCGATTAGTTCAAAACCAGAATCCTTCGGAAACAAGATCCCCAAGTTAATGGTTCCCTTGATGTATCGGAGGATTGTTTTAGCCTCAGAGAGGTGGGTTTCAATTGGTCGCGACTGATAACGGGAGCATAGATAAACGGCAAAGACAATATCTGGCCTGTTAGCTGTTAGATACATGAGAGACCCAATAATACTTCGGTATTTGGTAGGGTCCACTAATTTCCCATGTAAATCAGCGTCTAGCTTCTTGGTATGAGTCATTGGTGTGGCATAAGTATCACAGGTTTTCATTCCAAATTTTTTTAACAATTCAAGGGCATATTTGGACTGAATCAAGAAAATACCACGGGGTGATTGATGAACTTGTAATCCTAGAAAGAACGTAAGTTCACCCATCATGGACATTTCAAAAAATTTCTTCATTAGTTTTGCAAAAGCGATTGAAAACTTTTTATGTGTAGACCCAAAAATGATGTCATCCACGTAAATTTGAACAATTAAGATATGTGCCCCGTGATATTGTATAAAAAGAGTTGGGTCAATCGAACCTTTGGTGAAATTATTAGCAATGAGGAAAGATGATAGCTTATCGTACCATGCCCGAGGGGCTTGTTTGAGACCATAAAGAGCTTTGTTCAGTTTGAAGACATAGTTTGGGAACTCTAGATCAACGAATCCTTCGGGTTGGCTGACATAAACCGTTTCTTTCAGATGTCCGTTGAGAAACGCAGTTTTGACATCCATCTGAAAGACCGTCATATTCATATGAGCCGCGAACGCGAGAAATATCCGAACAGCCTCAAGACGAGCAACCGGAGCAAAAGATTCTTCAAAGTCTATTCCCTCTTCCTGACGATAACCCTTAGCAACTAGACGTGACTTGTTTCAGATTACGTTCCCTTCAGCATCCAATTTGTTTTTCCAAATCCATTTGAGACCAATGACGTAGACCCCTGTTGGTCTTTCAACCAGTTCCCATACTTCAGGACGTTTGAATTGGTTGAGTTCTTCTTGCATGGATTCAATCCAGTTATCTTTTTTCATTGCGTCTTTAATGTTTTTAGGCTTAGATTGGCAGACAGTGAGTGCATAAATGCAATGTTCACCATCTGTGTGAAGACGTTGTCTCGTAACGACTGGTTGATTCGGGTTACCAATAATATTAGCCAGAGGATGGTCTTTTGTCCAACGATGTGTAGAGGGTTGATGTTGGTATACGTTGTGCAGATTCTGAGGATTCAAAAGGTTTGTTGAAGATTCCGCGACATCTGGTGCAGCAGTCTCATTAGCAAACGGGTTAAAGAACGGATTTGGATCAAAATCTGCAGGTGGGGGTAATTCATTTAAAATATCATCAGCCGGCTCATCATTGTTGGAAGCGGTTTTTTCAACTGTTGTGTTGGAGTCAACTGGTGTAGGTGTATCTTCAACAGTAGTTGTTGTAGCAGGTGTATCAGGTATAAGAGTATTATCAGGTTGAGCAGCGGAAACAGCGGATACACCTGGAGCACGTTCATCAATATCGTCACTGAACAGAGGAGCAAATAACCTTTCCATTTGTTGACGAGTGAGCTGGGGGCCATGTTCAGCTGATGATGGGGGTTGAGGGAAGTTTAAACGGTTGTGACCGGGTTCTAAGCTGTTATACTCAGAAGCCATTTCCGTGAGTTCATCAAAATGAGCATGAATCGTTTCCATCACCTGTTTTGTACGACGATTCTAGATCCGGTAACCTTTAGAATTCTCACAATATCCAATAAAGACTCCAATGTCGGCTTTGGCTTTGAGCTTTCCAAAATCATCACGATCATTATTCGGATAGCAAAGGGATCCAAATACATGAAAGTGTTTGAGATTCGGTTTATGGTTGTGGACAAGCTCGAAAGGTGTTTTGTTGTGGCGTTTTGTGATCATAGAACGGTTTTGAGTATAGCATGCAGTAGATACAGCTTCTGCCCACAAGTAATCTGGAAGTTTAGCATTGATTAACATTGTTCTTGCAGCTTCGACTAACGTTCGGTTTCGTCTTTCAACAACTCCATTTTGTTCTGGTGTACGTGCAATAGATGTTTGATGCTGAATTCCCACTTTCTCATAAAATTCACGAAGGGTTTGGTTAACAAATTCAGTTCCTTTGTCTATTCTTATTTGGCGGACGGTGTTCCGGAGCTGAACTTGAATTTTCGTGAGAAAGGTGATGATCATTTGTGGAGCTTGGTCTTTGCTTTGAAGAAAGTAGACCCAAGTCCATCGTGAGTAGTCATCAACAATTACTAAGATGTAGCGTTTGCCATTGATCGTTTGCACGTGCATTGGGCCACACAAATCCATGTGAAGAAGATGAAGCACATGCTGAGAGCTGTGTTCCACCTTTGAAGGAAAATGAGCACGAGTGCTTTTTCCTTGTTCACAAGCTGAGCAAAGGTGATCTTTTGAATACCGGAATCGTGGGAGACCTTCAACTAGTTTGTGTCGAGCAAGGTTGGTGATGGTTTGAAAGTTTAGATGTGAGAGACGACGGTGCCATAGCCAGGATTTTGTTGATGTTGCCTTTGAAAGTAAGCAGATGGGAGATGAAGCAACCATGTCTTGCATAGAGATAGTGTAGAGACTAGAATTACGCGAGCCAGACATAAGGTCATTTCCTTGTAGATCACGAATGAAACAAGTTTTCTCCCGGAAATCAACCTCCAAATCTCCATCACAAAACTGACCTACTGAAAACAGATTGTGACCGAGGCCTTCCACATAGTAAACCCTGCTGATTTCGATGTTCCCATTGACATAATCTCCGTAGCCCATGATAGCTGCGAAGTGATCATTCCCGAACCTGACAGTGCCTATGAACTTTGCAATAAAGTTTGATAACAGTTTAAGGTTGCCTGTCATGTGTCGGGAACATCCGCTATCAACAATCCAGAGAATGATCTGTATCACCTGCATTACACACAGACGACACAGATGGAATAGAAGTAGATGTGGAACCCGAAATGTTAGAGGGTTCTGAAGCAGTGATAGTAGACATACACACATTAATAACTTTAGGCATCCATTTAAATCCTAATGTATTATATATCCATTTCTGCCATCTATAACTACTGTTTGCTTTAGTCTTTGTGAATGCACTAGGTGGTACTACATTCTTAGGAGGTAAAACTGGAGCTACAAGGACAACAACGCATGACGTAGAATCTAAAGAAGGCGGTCTACCAAGCACAGACTTAGACTGATTAGTGGGCCTAGAGGTATTCCGATTCTTAGGATTCCGTAATCGAGAGATTATAGCTTTAGCAACACATTTGTCATGACAATCAGAATTCATACTTTTACGACAAATAACACAAGGTGCATCAGACTGAATATCAAAAGTACTTAACGGTTTAGCATTCATTACATCACTATTTCTATTACATTTGCCAGACACAATATCTATAGTGGAAGCAACGTGAGTCTTATTCATAGTCCTAGGGTGTTCTTCTACTTTAGCATTCCTTATTGATCTTTTCTTAGGTCGCAACTTCCTATTCTTTGATTGAGTGCTCCTAGGCTGTGAAGTGCGGACGTTTGGAAAAGACGCAACTATTCCTGTTTCAGTAGAAGGAAGCACGTTAGCAACTTGTGATTTGGCAGTAGGGATTCTAGGTGCACGATTACTAAGTGTTACAGGTGCTAATCTCTTAATGATGGTTGGCGGAAGTTGTTCATACTTTCCTAACATTTCTCTTAACTTAGAGATAGTGTGAATCAAATCTTGATTTTCTAAACGAATATTACCAGCAAAATTCATGACTTCTCTAGTGTGAGCAAGATAGTGATCAAGTTCGTTTGATGCTTCATGACGAGTCTTATTGAGTAAATCAAATATGACACCATATTCATGTTTAACTGTTACAAGTTCTTGTTCATATTTTGAGATTTGACTTTTCAAAGACACGTTTTGATCATCCAGTTGCTCAATTTTAGGATCAAAAGATTTTGTTTGCAACTGAGCGATTTTCTTTTGAAAACCAAGTTGTTGATTGTGAATATCTTTTTCACACCAATTAATACGACGTTTTGCATTGTAAAGTTCATTAAGTAATCGTTCATTGTCAGCTTTTAAAGACTCGATTTGAAGCACCTTATCAGTATTCTCAACAGTTACCACAGAGTCAACATTATCAGCAGAGATATAATCAGATGCATGTGGCAAAGAATAGAATAACACAACATTATGGATATCAGCACAGATTACATCTTTCAAGAGTCGATCAACATCTTTTCTCAACAGTTTCTTTTTACGTTTAGTATTAGAAATAGATGTTTCAGTTTTCTCGAAAACGACCTTCATGACTCCAAGTTCCTTATGAAAGTCCCGTTCCCAAGACAATGCACAACTTTTCAAATTTTTAACATTTGGTAAAAGATTTTTCTGAAAAATGTTTCTTTGTTCTCGCGCCAGAGGCGATTGAAAGTGTTGAACTTTGATTTCAGAATGATATTCTATCTCATGTTCTAAATTTTTGAGGTCAGCCATGAAAATATCAAAATATCTAAGAATTTTGTGATTTTCAGGTTTTGAGTTTACTTCACTGATGGAAGGTAAAGGACCATAAATTTTTGCATAATCTGGTTGGGGATTAACATTAGAAGACTCAGGTGTTTTGATGATAACCCTTGGTGTGTTAGAAGAATTCGTTGGTGTGACAAAAGTGACCGGTTTTGAATAATTAAAAGGTTTGTTGTAAACAACAGTTTTTAATTTTGATCGACTCTCGTCTTCTGCATCTAATTCCTCTTGACGATGATATTCAACAACACTCATAACAGTATCATTAATTTTATATTCTGCACTGGAAACTTCAGGATTTGGTTTGAATGTTTTTAGTGAAAGCTTTGGTTTGTAATCAGCTAGATTTGGTCCATATCCTTTTGGATTGGGTTTTAAAGTAAAATTTTCAATAGCTGTTACTGATTCACCATGTTTGTAAACAACATTTTTAAACTCTTTGATTTTGTTTTGCAAGCCGATAATTTCTTCAAGAAGGTCATCTACCCGATTCGTTGAATGCTTTTTGTATGCGGAGAACTGTTTTTGAAAAGTTAACAACTCGGCCTTAGCTTTTTGATTTTCCAAGGTGAGAGCGTTAATTTGCTTTTTATGTTCACGTTTCAGTTGTTCTATTTCAGACAACAAAGCATTCTTCGAAGCGGCTAGATCACGCATCTGTCTCTCTAAATATTTTTCGTTTTGATGAGATTTAGCAAAAGCGGCTTCAAAACCTTTTGCTTTTTAATTCCTTATTTAAGCATTTGTAAGCATTCAAAATCCTTGGTTAATAGTGCATTTTTGCTTTTTAATTCCTTATTTAATGCATAACATTCCTCCATTTTGATTTGATGGTCTTGAATTAAATGGGCAAAATCTGGATGAGGCAACAGTTCGGCTTGTTCAACATGAGTCACAACATGATCATTATTTAGATTCTCAAGTACAACCACGGAGTCAATTTGATTATCAAAGGAAACCATAAGGTCATCTTGATCGTCAAATGTAACTACAGGGTTTATTTGAAAATCGTCAGAATGAGATGTAGATGACTCATTTTGAACCGTCTGAGCCATGCCGGATTCAGATATTGGCGGAGATATTAGTTCAGATATGATGATGGTTTGTTCGGGTACCTGAGACAAGCCATCAGTGTCATACACTGGGCCTGTTTCACTCATGTGTAACTCATGCATATTAGCCATCAACATAACAGCTGCATTGGCCTGCAAGTCCTCCATATCATCATCTGAGTCTGCATCTGCCATAAAGCTCTATTCTTTGTTTATGAGAGATCCAGCAGCTTCATCCTTAAGAGCCAAAAGAAGAGCCTCTTTGAAATAAGCACTGCCCCTAGTCCTTGGCTTTGGGCATGCATTAGCCAGGTGTCCCTTCTCATTGCAGTTGTAGCATCGAAGACCATTCAACCCATTCTGAGCATTTCCCTGTTCCACCACTTGAGCTCTGTTGTTATTCCTGCCCATAGCATTAAACCCTTGACCACCTCCCATTTGACGACCATAACCACGATTCTGAACTTTAACTCGTCCATTGTTCACAACAGCCTAATTTCGTGTATTGGATGAGGAACGAATACGATTGTTGGATTTGTTGGTATAACGGCTAAAAGCATTAGCAATCATAACAAATCCCTGTTGCAATGCTTCGAACGGATCGGATTCCTCATTAGTTTGACTATGAAGTGCTTGATCATTGTTGTTGTTGTAAGGAACCAATTGATTTTGTTGAGGTTGTTGTGATTGATCGTTTGGTGTGACTGAGGCTGTTGGTTGAGTTGCTTGTTGAGGAGGATAACTTTGTTGAGCATATAAGGCAAGTTGTTGATTTTCTGGATGTGTTGGTGGAGCAATTTGAGCACGGAGAATCCTTTCCCTATCAACTTCCTTTTCATGAGGCTTCAAGTAATCGTACAACAATCCATATGTAGAATGATGCATATTCTTCGATTGATGGAGAAAAATGACATACTTCTCCCATTCAGGACCAAGACTACTCAGGAACTTAGTATTCACTGCAATTCTTGGCATGATGATGTTGTGTTTATCCAAATCATTGATGATGTCTGAAAATCGATGATGATAAGACTCTAGTGTCTCTCCAGGTTCAATCATGAAGTGTTCATAAGCCAAGTAAATTTTGGATTCCAAATCCTCCTGATTGAGTACAGATCCTTCCATAAGAAGATGAATATGGTCCCACATTTCCTTTGCAGTCTTTTGAGCATCAACACTTCAAAGAATTGGGTTAGGTAATCCTAAAAGGATATATTGCATTGCAAGCTCATCAGCTTCATAGTGTAGAAGTTCTGTTTGATTTAAATCTGCAACAGTAGCAATGTTTGTTTGTTCATCTCTTGGTGGAATGGCATTAGGATCTCCGGGTACAATGACAGTAGGCATCTCAAATGGACCTTCCAAGATAACCTTCTTTAAGAACTTTCCATGTGGCTTCTTCAGATCACAAAACCTAAAGAACCTTATCACCCATTGATCGTAGTTTCCTGGAGTGAGCATTAGAGGTCTATCAAGTGATCCAGCTTCATGAATTGATTGTTGGCTGCTTAAAGCTTCACACATCTTTGCAAACCAATTGGGTTCCTTCATAGTGTTCCTTGATGGATGTTGATTGAAGTCATTTGTGTAGGGTTGAACTTGAAGACTTGGTGGTGTTTGAACCATTTGTGGTGGAGGAATTGCTCCAAGTTGTGGAGTATGTTGTTGATTAAATTGTTGTTGATTCCATTGTTGATGTTGTGGACTTAGTTGTTGTTGTCGTTGAGGATAAGTGTAAGGGAAATAGTTAGAGTATGGTGGTTGAGACATGTTGAAAAACTTGTGTTGAAAGAGTGTGTAGGTGGTCATTGCTTCCTTGTTCTTCTACTGTTATGTCACTAGTTTTACAAACACAAGTAATATAGAAAGAGATAAGGCGATTGAACAAGATCCAAACACACACACACGATAATAAGGCACGGTTAGGCGTAGATGTGAGTGAAAGAGAATAACTTGAACAACCAACCCTCAAGTGAGGGTTTGCATAAGGTATTTATAGGAGGAAAGCTAGGGCAACACTCCTAGTTTCCATCCTTTCTTTAATGGACTTGGGCCTAAGCTCATGGGCCTTCTACATAAGCTTAAGGCTAATAACAAACATAAAGGCCATAATAAGCTACCTATTACATAAGAATAACTAACACTTGAATTATAGTTTAGGAGTGATTCCAACAATCTCCCCCTCAAGTGTTGGTGATGAACGGTGAAGGCGTTGATGTAATAGTAGCTCTGACGACTTCTGACATTCTTCTTTCTTGTGAGAAGAATTGCCTTGATTTGAACAATCTCCCCAGTGTAGAGAAATTCTCTTCTTTGAACGGTTATGCTTTGATGTCATCTTTAACTTTGTTCTTTGATCATTGTTCTTTGTGATGAAAGTGATAGTATGTTGTTGTCTGCATCAAATCTGCCTCAGGTCTGCTTCGCTGCTACAGTGTCTCCACGTCATTCTTCAACATGCTCACACGCTCTTTGACGTTGGAATTCAGTACTGATGAAGTTCTTTAAGTCTTTTAACTTTGTAGATTCTTTGATTTGACGAAGAATCATTCTGACTGTTGTGTTGCTTTTGGATAGAACTTCCATTAGTGATGATGTTGGCGTGAGCATGAGAAGAATCAGCACGATCATCCCGCTCCGAAGCTTCCATAAAAAGAAAACATTTCAAACGGTTAGTAATAAGCGGATTCCGGCACTTACAAGTTTGAACTTCGAGAGTGTTAACAGCATAGTGTGAAAACACAACTCTAATTCTTACAAAAGCCGTTCCTGAACTGGAGTCCCACAAGTGAGATAACGCGATGTACCGAAGTACATCTACAGTTCAGATGAGTCGCTGAGGTATACCGAAGCATCACCTCACGACTGTAGACCGTTTGAGACACACTAAGCGTAATCCACGGGGAGTTACCGAAGTGACCTGCTGTCAGGGCTGTTTGATGTTGACCCTGGCAGGAGTTTCCATTCAATCACTGAGGATCACAGATGTGAACCTCTCATAAATGTTCTCGACAGATTGCTAAGATCTGTGAAGGACTCGATATGAACCACTGATAATCTTATTTGTTGATCAACAAGTGATGAGATGTCAAGTGTACCTAAGAGATCTTTTGATGAATCTCGTGGCTCTAGACTCAATAGTGCGTTTTGGTTTTCCTGAGCGGAGACTATGGAGAGGGTCTCCTTCTTCAATACCAGCGATCTCTAAGAGAAAGCCAATAGTTTACGTAGGGTTCCCTGTGAGAATGAAACAAGCTTCTGTAGAGAGAAACTTGAGTGGCTAAGAAGGTTTAGTGCATGCGTCAGTGGGTCCATGACGACTTTTAATCTTCAATACCGGCGTCACTAAGTGACAACCAGTAGCATATGAATTGAACCCGGTGTCTACCCTAAGTTGAATAATTTGGAGGGCTATTTCTTTTCACCCTTTTCTTTGCATTTCTTTTTAATTCTTCAACTCCTTCTTTCTCCGATTCTCATTTTCTCCTTTTTATAATCATACCTAAGGACTTCTAAGTACTAACTATTTGTGATGTCCTTGGGTAGATCCCTCCGGCTCTGGCGGATCATAGGACGGTTATTCCTAACCTTAGTCACCTTATCACTCCATGAAAAACATTTTGAACCACTGTTGAGATAGGATTTTGCATAAATACTCCCCCTCCACATATGCTTAAGAGTTTTAACGGTTATTTGCACAGTGAGGAAAGAGCGCGCACTTTTTGAATTGATCCACTCAAGACAGACAATCCCCCGCGAGACACGGTTACATTGCATAGTTAAAGAGTTACATTGTCAGCTTTTAGGTGACAACTAGCTCTAATAACTACCTTGAAGGTTTAAACAAACCTCGAAAGGTTGTCAAACCCGTCAGAGTTCATGTCTACCAAGAGTTTCTCGAATGGTACATTCTACTCGGACAAGTCCTTTGCGAGACACGTTTACATTACTAGCGAACTAGCTTGAAATTATTACCCGTCCAGGACAAGTCTTTTTGAGTTACTAACAGTTTAGTACCGTCAATTCGTTGGTTAAGTCTATTACACAAAGATTCATTTGCATTTACACAACATATTTCTTATCACATAATTTTCTCCCCCTCAAAAATGGCATATAAAATGTTATTTTTGAAAAGTTGACAATAAATATGACCATTTCGAGTGTTGCGGGAAGATGACCACTATGAACAATTTGTGAACAAAGTTTTAATTCAAATACTCCCCCTCAACAAGTGATATAAACGGTTGAGGTTTTGAAAATCATACGGGGAAGTACTTGTCCTTTTGAGCAAAACCTTGAAAAATGAAAGGTTTGATAGGTTTTACTCAAAAGTAAGAAGCTTTCGCTCCTTTTATAAGGATTGTGGCACTGAAGCGTACCACAGGGTCCTTTCTTGACAAGAACGGGTTGTACACTCTTATGTGTGCACAAGCCATTGTGAAGAAGTTTCAGAATCAGCTTCCCCCCAAATTGACAACTGTCTTTAGCAGATTTGAAACTTTGATGAAGTCTACATTTCCTCTAACTTTTGAAGGTTTCAGTATGCAGCGGAATTTCTAGATGAGCAGTAAACCACACAAAGAAAATCTGACTAATTGCGGAAGATCCGTTCGAGGGTAACATGCCAGAAATCAACAAGATCTTCTCACGTATGTAGACGCATCACACCAAACAAACAACGAAAGACGAAATGATACGACTTTCCCCTGAATGTTGTGGTCTTTCGGAATACTAATCACCTGTTGATAAGGTTTTAAAAGGTACCATTTTGAGGGGTCGTTTAAGTCCTTATTTGATCACTTTTGTATCCGTTATTGCTTAATATCGTTCCTTTTCACTTTTTAGGTCTCTTGAAGGCAAAATGCTGGAATGGCACTTATTTGGACGAAAAGGCGCGAATATATGAAGAAAATGGCCAAAGTCAAAATCGAGACACTCACAGCTGCTGAAATTAGAAGGCGACGGCGTCAGGTGCTAATGGCGACGCCGTCCCAAGATTTTTGTGACGGTTCAGAACCCAAAACTCGTATTTTCAAGTGACGACGTCTAGTTGTAAAAGAGTAGGCCGTCGCTACTCAGACGGCCTAGATGCAATCCAGACGACGTCAGAAGCTGAAGAGGACGGCGTCACGGACATAAGGTGACGCCGTCGCAAGGTTAACGTGGCCAAGACGAAACCCTAATGACGGCGACACGACGGCGTCACGAAACATAAGGTGACGCCGTCGCATATGTAATCTTATATATAGAATCTGAATTTTTCAGTTTTGAAGAGAGTCTTTTGGAGTGAAAACCTAAAACCAAACCTAAGGTGTCTTGTACAGTATTTTAGGGTTTTAAACCCTATCTTACATCAAGATAAGTCTTTACTTCATTAATTCAATTATGTCTTTGATTATTTGTGTGTATGCTTGCATGTTCTCCATGTCCGGCTAATTTATTTGTGTGTTTGCTTAGGAAGTATGAAACTTAATTATTGAATATTGATTGGTTGTTTCTTATCTTGGTTGATTAATGATCTAGTAATGCGATAGGTCATTCGTTATGTACTTAATGCTTGATTCATCTTTGTGAACCTTAGAATATAATTACCTGAGTAGTTGTAGGCTAAACCATCCAAAGAGCACCTTAGAGTAGGAGTTTATCATCCCTAGTGGGTTTGTAGACGAGACCCTTTGGTAAGTTCAAAGAGTTAGGGAGAAACGCATACCCTACAACCTTAGACACACAACGCAACTAGGAATAAGGACGTGACAACTCAACCATCAATAGGAGATAATTAAGGAGTAATACAACCTAAGTAAGCACATCTTTAAACTATCATACGAGCACACATTAATTAGACATAGACTCCCACAACCTTAGTTTAGATAATTAGATAATAGTAGAGTAATCGGTAGAAATACCAACCCCCCAAATCCAATACCCGAGATTCGTACCTTTCCATTTCATAAAATATAAAAAGATAAAAAAAATAATCTTCCTCAACCTTAACCTTAGCGTAGTAACTCCTTACTAGCATTCCTATTCCCCTAGAGAACGATATCAATACCCGTGGCTTACCCTAATTACTACACTACAACGATTAGGTTCACTGCCTAGGGTGTTATAAAACTTGCTCGAAGAAAAGGAAGTTTCCTTGACCCCGAACGACGCGTGTAGCGTTATCAAGTTTTTGGCGCCGCTGTCGGGGAATAGAATAGCTAGTTAGTAGTCCACCTCGTTTAGGTTCTTTGCTTGATTCCTATCAAGTAAATTTTTTCTCATTTTTTAGCTTTCTCTTAGTCTATCCCCCTTCTTCGTGACCTTTGTTCGTAATCTCATCACTTTTCATCATGGAAGGTGATAACCAACCACCACTCATCAACCCACCACCAAATGACCCGCCAAGAGCCCGTACTCTTGGTGAATACTCGAGACCAAGCCACCTAGGCTATAGGAACACCATTGAGCTTCCCGACCAAGCCCAAACTATGGCCCTGCGATCCGACACCATCCGGTTGGTGCAAAACGGATGTGCATTCCATGGACTTCGTTCCGAAGATCCAAATCAGCATCTGAGGGATTTCCTCAAAATTGTCGATTCCATCGACCTTGATGCTACTACTCGGGAGACCACGCGCCTGCGTCTCTTCCAATTCTCTCTACGGGACCAAGCTAGTAATTGGCTTGAGCGACTTCCCCCCGGCTCCATCTCAAGTTGGGATGATCTTACCTCTCGCTTCCTTGCTCAATTTTTCCCACTGGGGAGAACCACTAAGCTTAGGAATGACATCTTGATGTTCCAACAACGTCAAGGTGAATCTCTCTACGAAGCATGGACCCGATTCAAGGACTTACTTCATAAAGTCCCTCATCACGGCATTGATCTTTGGCTCCAAGTCCAAATCTTTTATGATCATGTCAACTTCCCCACTAAGCGATCCATTGACCAAGCGGCTGGTGGAAAACTTAGTGATCTCACCGCAGAAGAATCATGGGAAATAATAGAGGACCTCGCCCTCTATGACAACGAAAGTTGGGATGACCCCCGTAAGCTACCCAAAACCGTTAAGGCAATCTCCTTGCCTTCCATCAACTCACAACCTTCCGACCGTAGGATGATCGAACTTGAAGATCAAGTTAAATTCCTCATGAGTTCCTACGAAAATCCTAAGTCTTCACACCATGTGAACAAAGTTTCTTCCTCGTGCGAGCCGTTTTGTGATCCTCATAACACGCGCACTAGCACCCGATCCCCCGAACACGCTTCTGTTGACTACGCATCCTCGCGTATTAATGGAGCGGGAGGAATATTCCCTACAACACCCGGACCTAGGAATTTCAATGAAACCCGTGAAGCATGGAAAAACAAGCCCGACTTCTACTGGGGACAAACCAAAGAATTCACCTCTAATGATTTCTCATGGCCCCCACCTAACGGTCCTAACCAACAAAACATCGAAGGGATGCTGCAAAACCTAGTTGCATCCCAAGAAACCCAAATGGCTAAGCTCTCGAACCGCTTTAACCATCAACAAGCCGAGATGGATAGGAAAATAGACAACCTTTTGAAAGCCATAACTAATAGTGATAAGAAGGTTAGTGCTATCTCAACTCCCGAGCCTTCAGGTATAGAAATTAAGGATCCAAGCAAGCTAACTAAGCATGTCCAATTCGTCAATACCATCGCCTTAGTTGAACCTAATGAAACAAATGACGAAGAGGACTATACACTTGTGGATGAGGAAATACCCGAGGAAGTAGATGAAGTAGACATTGACTATTTCAACAAATTTCCTACGGAAGAAGAACTATCTCGCCACCCTCACTTAGTGCGTGACCTCCGTCACATGTATGTTAGGAAAAGTCCTCGAATCAAGTTTGGGAACCCTTGGAATCTTAACATACCATGTGTCATAGGACACCTTTTTGTGGCAAAAGCCTACATTGATCGCAAATCCCCAATCAACATAATGACTAGCACCTATTACAATTGGATATTGAAGAAGCCTATTCCAACTAGGCAAGACCCCAATGATCCTAATGTTAGTTGCAATTTTCTCAGAAGAATTAAGGGATTGCCCGTTTATGTAGGTAGTTTCACGTTTCCTACGGACTTCATAATTGTGGATGATATTAGCACGGCCATAGACCCTAGCTTATCCCATGTTATTCTAGGAAAACCTTTCATAGAAAGCACCGGGATGACCTATGACCCCTCGTTAGGAGTAGTGCGATTCAAGAATGAGACCGATGACATAGCTTACCAAATGCCGTTTAAGATTGAGAAGTTTTCATCACTCTCTAATGATGAAAAGGAACTTAAACTGTCGGTCTATTATAGGAATGATGAGGATAGGGAAAAAGGTGTTGATTATGTTATGACTAAGATTTTCGGATTCTATAAGGATTGCTTGAGCCTAGGACCGGAATATAGGACCGATTGGGGAGAGGATGAACTCTTAGAGAAGCGCATTTTAGGGCACTTCTACAACATGGAATCCCCCATTAGAAACCGTCAAGAGGGCGGTAATGAGAAAACGTAGAAGCACGACTATGAGTCTAGCTACAAGACTCTTAAATAAAGAAAAGCGCTTCGTGGGAGGCAACCCATGCTTAATTGTTTGCTTGTTAGTGTCATATATCTTTTATTAATTGTTTATCCTCATGTTTAAATTTGTAAAAATGCTTTATTTTGTTTTTAACCTCGTCTTAATTGCATATAAAGTGATTTTACATAAGGGATAAGTGTAGGGAGGATTACACACGTTTTCAAAAGAAATGTAAACATGAGAATAACAATTAACTAAAAGATATATATGTCTGTTTGTTCGAGTCAAATGCTTGTATCGAGTCATAATGGATGTTTTGCAGAAATTTTTCCAGATTCTAAAGATGTAAATTTTCCAGAATTTTTTTTTCAGAAAATCGCAGACCAGTTTTTGTCAGGATAACCTGACGGCGTCAGGATTGCAACCTGACGGCGTCAGGAAGGAGTAAAAACATCAGATTACTTTTTTCTCGTTTTCTGAGCTACTTATAAATTTTTGGAATTTTCCAGGTCTTAATTTTCTTAGAAATTCTGTAAACATCCATCCCACAAGCATTATATCTTAGTTTAAATCGAGTCTTATATATATTATTACCGCCGATTTTACGCGAAGGTTTCGTTTGTTTTCTTCAAGTGTGCAGGTTTAGTTTGTCAAGAAGAAGTTACATAAGATTGGAAGGAGCTTTTCACGCAATAATTCTTCTTGAAAAGGATTTAACCACCACTTTACACGGATCCTACCGAGCTAATCAGGGGAGTATTAGTTTCTTTCGTTTTTAATTACCTTCTTTTATCATAACTTTGATACTTTCGGGGAACATTGGGGACAATGTTCAGTTTAAGTGTAGGGAGGGAAAATAAAACGGGAACTTTGAAACTATGTTTATCCTTGACTATTTGCTTTGTCCAAATGTGATTGTGTAATAAACCATGAGAAAATGTCGGTTAGGGTAATTTTGGCACCAAATTTAAAATTTTTTATGACATATAGGAGTGGGCCATTAGTCTTAACAAAAGCGTCTCATGGATAGGAAGTTGCATGACTAGCACAAAAACCCTTTACCACCCAAATTCCACCAAAATGTGAGGATCGCCCTTAGATTAGTAGGAATTAAAGCATTCATTGTTAGATATTGGATTTCATAAACACATAACAAACAATAATAAGAGTCGAATTATTTAGAGGTTTTAGAGAGAGAAAGTAGGAGCCTTTCTAGAGAGAGAAAGTGAAAGAAAACATAGAAGGTTAGATTAAGATGAATGAAAGGTCCAACCCTCTACCTTAGGAGGTAGAGGGTATTTATAGTTACAAACATAACGACCTCCTATCGGCCTGTGGATCAGGTATACAGTGGGTAAAGACCCGTCCTTCCTCCACGGTGTTGCTCTAAACTAAATAGCTCACTAAATAACTAGTAAATAACGTAATGTCTACGAGCTAAATTATGCTAGATTATATATGGGGTGACCGACACTTCACTATGGAATTTCTAATTCCTAACAATCTCCCCCTAAGGGAGGTCACCCCATGTTTTACATTTCGAATCCTAGCATTCTATTTAATCTTCAGTCTTGAGCTCGTAGACTTAAATTCTTCAACTTCCGCATCATTTGTGCTTTAGCAGTGATACTTCATAGTCCGAGTGCTTAGTACTTTCAGTGGAGGCCTTTAACTGATCCACATCTTTGATGATCTTCGAGCTTTCATTGAGATCATCAGCCACAGTAAATCTCTGGATCACCCTTTATTGTGTTGCTATCATGTGTTGTTGTGACTTTCGGACCGACATGCTCACACTTTCTGGATCATGACATCTTTCCATCAGAGTAGCGGAAGCTTTACTGGTTCATGATATTTGCAGCAACGTAGCAGAAGCATAGTATAAAAATATCAGAACCAGGTTATGTAGATATGCACCAGTCATGATTTCTTCAATTAAGTGTGAATGATGTGAGCATGCGGCTTTGGATTGACGTCTCAATTCTGATCAGCTGCAACCGTCCAAATGTACCTACAAACAACAGTTAGCAATAAAACACACGAAAGTGTCTTTGATCACTTTTGTTGAATTGAGGTACACGGGCCACGGTTCCCCGTTGATCAGTACAAGTACTGCCTGTGATCAGGTAGGATTCCTAAGAATCTCCTTGACAGGGTTTCGCAGCTGTTCTAGCTGTTCTCAAACCGGAACGTCTCAAAGAAGACAACACGGAGTGAGTGAACCAGCGAATTGAGATTCACTAATTGATGAAAAATGATTTGAAAAACAATCGCGTATTGCTTGAAGAAAGAGTTTTTCAATACAACGAAGGTTTTATGAGAAAGATCAATTTTCAATCAAAATACTTTTTGTATTAGAAATTGAGTACACATTCGACGTGCTAGCGGAAAGAAGAGATTCGCACATCGAACGGTTTTTCTAAAAGCATTTTTCAATCAGATATACTTTTTGAATTTGAAATGAATACACATTCGACGTGCTAGAGAAAACAAGGTTTGCACATCGAACGGTTTTTCCAAAAGTATTCGTCAATTCCATTCCTGGACCAAGGTTGATTCAAGAATGAATCTCCCCATTGTTTCTATCCAGTTGTCACAAGCTTGATCTTTTGCAAGATTTCACATGTCACCCACCAAGAGCTTGTTTGATGTTGGCTCTAGAAGGATTTCCATCTTCATTGTGAATATTTTTACATATCACTCGGATGTTCTGGCAATACCACAAGGATAATGCGTAGGACTCTTAATATATACTTACTTTCCACATTGTGTGAAAAAGCAAGTCTTCAAGAATTGAGTGTCCTAACGAGATATTGTGGATGATCTCTTGGCTCTAGACTCAATAGTGCATATTTGGTTCCTTTGCCGGAGACTAGGGAGAGGGTCTCCTTCTTCAATATCAACAATCTCTAAGAGAAAGTCGATAGATTATGTAGGTTCCCCGTGAGAATGAAACAAGCCCTTTTAAGAGGAACTTGAGTGGTTTGGGAAGTTTAGTGCAGTACATCACTGGGTCCATGATGTCTTGTCTTCAATACCAGTGTTACCTTAGTAACCACCAGTAGCATATGAATTGAACCCGGTTTCTGCCCTAAGGTTGAATTGATGGAGGGCTATTTCTTTTCACCCTTTTATCATTCATTTCTTTTTCATTCTTCAACCCCTTCAGTGCTTACTGAGACTTCATAACTAGAACCTTGTTGGGTTTATTCCAGTACTAGCTCAGTCTCAGTCTGCACTCTTCCCATTCCTCACTTTTCTCCTTTTTTCAATATACCTAAGGACTCTACACTATCTAGTGGATTGTCCCTGGGTAGATCCCTCCGGTTCTGGCGGATCGTGGGAACGAATACCTAACCTAACCATCCTTATAACTCCATGCATAAAGTAAATTGGTCGGTCTTTTGGTATTGTTCTTTCCTTCATGAAACCAATTGAAAAATAATTTGGAAAAACAATCAAGGTACTTGTGATACGAGATCAAAGCATTTTGTACCTTAATAGTTTTGATCATTTAGAAAACCTCCCCCTCAACATGTGCGTGTGATTTAGAAATTGTTTGGCACATGGAGGCAAGAGGACTTTGAAATATTTTCTTTGATCACAATTTTCATACGAAAAAGCCATTTGATTTTCTTGGTAAAATTCTCCCCCTCAATATGTGCATAGGATATTTTAAAACATTTTATCACATAGAGGCAAGAGTTCGTTTGAAGCACATCCACAATCACGAAATCCATTAAGAAAACCATTAGAAAACTCAATCAAGGTACTTTATAAATAAATTTAAAAAACAAGCCATTTTTAAAAAACTTTTGTACCTCGATAGTTATGCTCCCCCTCAATATGTGCTTCGAGATTCAAAAGCGTTTAGCACATATGAGAGAGCAGCCTGCACAATTAAATCAAAACGATCACCTTTTATCAAATTTCATTATTAAATCACAAATTCTCCCCCGATCAAAAATATCAAACCCTTTGAGATTTTGGATCCCAAGTGATTTAATACGGTTTAGAAAACATGGGAGAATATGTGGCCTGGTTTAAATACTCATCATGTTTTTGGATAAATCCTCCTCCTCAACATGTGCATTGTGTATGAAATCGTTTGGCACATGGAGGCAGGAGTGCCTTTAAAGGACTAAAACCAATTCCATTTAAACAGATAAGAGATTTAACTCACAATCTCTACCCCGATCAAAATTTCAAACCTTTTGAGATTTGTGATCCCAATTGATTTAAATCATTTAAAAGATTTAGGGAAAGACGTGGCAAGATTTAATTTTGAAAAATGACAGATAAGGACCAGATTTAGACATTAAAGATTGTTAGTGTCAGGTATGATAGTTTTTAAGAGATCTTTAAGTAAAATAAAACAATTTCACAATCAAACAAGAACAGAAAAAATTTCATTTTGACAGATCTTTGAGTTTTAAAGAAAACCATACCATGACATAACATTAAATCTTTAGATCACCACATATTTTGTACAAACGGACTTGATAGATGAAATATCGTTTGAAAATATTTAATATGAAATCACTTAAGATTTGACAAAATAAAGTCCGGTTGATTTCAAGACTTTGAATTCGATTTATTTTCAAAACAATATTTTTCCATTTTTAAAACAACATTTTATCAAACATTTTGAAAAATGGTATCATTCACTACTTTTCCTGCACAAGATACGTTAGGTGGTTGAGCTGCTTCTGTTGATGTTGCTGTAGGTTTGGAAGAAAACCGTCTGCTGATGCAGTGAGACTTCTTACGTTGCATTTTAATGCCAACTGAGGTCAAATTAAGCTCCGTTTCTTCATTTGATGATGAAGAAAACCATCTGCTGATGCAGTGAGACCTCTTACGTTGCATTCATGCCAACTCTCCATAGAAGTCAAATTAAGTAGGCTCCGTTTCTTCATTTGTCAACCCAAGATATCGTTACCCTTTCCTTTCGGCATCCAATCATCTTAATTTGTGGGATCCGGATCGGGAACAATCTTATGACCAATATTCCCGCATACGTTAGTGAACACACATACAGATATATGGTGGTCGACATCACCCAAACAGCAATCGACTAATAAAAGTCAATTCAACATATCAATCAGATCATTCATATGTATGGGATTTATGTGTTCATCATCAAACTCTAATAATCTAATCCTAACATTCATATCCTAGGCACCTAGTCCTTCAACGTAGGTTAACATCATTTTTCTGTTAAGCATTTAGGATAGTTAAGAAAGCTCGTTAGATGATATAGATTTGAAAACATTCTCCCCCTCAATCAATGACTTATTTTCTGAAAAGATTAAAAGCGCTGAAGTCATTGATTGAGTTTTCAATTTTTACGAAAACTCTGAAACTGATTAATTTAATAGCAACACATTTACCACCATTTTTGAAAAACAACAAATATTTTCCTGAAGAATTTTAGACGGAAAAACATTTGTGTAGGAACAGCAGTCTTTTTGACGACATGCTTTCCTTGTTTTGTTTTAGGAAAAGTGCACGAGATTTAAGAAAATTGTTTTAGTGCAGCACTTTCCTTCCTTGAAAAGCGGGTTGCTATCTGAAATAATAGCAAACCATGGTTTAAGCACGGGTTACAGTCAGAAGTAACTGTAAGCCATTTGATTTGTGACATGTATTGAAAAAGAATTTTTACACCTCCTGCTCGAACTTCATCTATGGCCCCGTGCCATTATTGAATGACATTTCTAAGACCGTAGATGTTATCGATACCAGAAGACATGTCTTGGAAAACATATTTTTGGTCTTTTTCAAATTTTCTGATTTTTTTTTTTTTTTTTTTTTTTTTTTTTGAAGATTTTATATTTTTCTATTTTCTTTTTGTTGGTTTTATATTTTTGTATTTTGTTTTGCTGGTTTTATATTTTTGTGTTTGGTTTTTTAATAAATATATATAAAGATAGAATAGATGATATAGTTAAAGAGGATGATGATACGAGTACCGAGATAAGGATATCGAGCAGCACGTCGTAGAAGATAGAAGTCATCAACTCTTAAACATTCACCACCAAAGCTTCCAGGGCTCTTGAATCGAAGAAAGAAATTGAACCATCTGAAAGTGAGACTTTGGCAGCTTCCCCCCAAACCGAAAATCCTTTAGCTGAGCAGATTCGAAGCTCTATTTCAAGCTTGCCTTAGCCAAGTGCACAGAGAAGCACACCATTATCATAAATCCCGCTGCTCCTTTCAAGAATAATCACTGTGATTCTTCGTTCGAGGTTATATCATCAACAAGAACAGCAACGTATCATCCCACACATAAATAACTCTTCTCAAATTCCTTTTCCACTAAAGTCTGACGCAATCCATTCCAAAAGGTGTCAAGAGAGCAAATCCCCCAAGTAGTTGAGTTGATGCAGTCAGTCTCTTTGTATAAAGCTCAAGAACTCTCCCAAATACACATTATGAGGGTAATGAAGAACACCTCCCCTATGTTCACATCTTTCGTCCCTGATGAATGTGTATGAAGCTCAAGAAACCGAAGTACACCAATATCCAAGAACTCTCCTGAATACACATCTTGAGGGTAATGAAGAACACCTCCCCTATGTTCACATCTTTCGTCCTTGATGAATGTGTATGAAGCTCAAGAATCCGAAGTACACACATTCCTAACGAGAGAATAACTGATAACACCTCCCTCATGTTACACATTTATCTCCCCTGTATATGTCGTACTTGTGTATCTCCTTTATCTTCAGAAACATTCTCTAACATCTCTTCCCCCACATAGTTGAAATAAACACAAAACGCCATGAGTCAAACCTTTAGTTTCTCTGCGGTAATGACAATAGTCTTCCCGGGATATCTTCAATCACTTAGAAGTATTAAGTTCATCAAGTTTACTCGCGTTTAGATACGTGTCTCCTTCCCCCTTGCTGGTTTTGATACTTCAGAATCAGCAACATATTTTAAGCCCATGTACTAGAAATCATTTAAGAAGAACATCATTAGCTCAGATGTATCTGTGAGAATCAACTTGCTGCAGAATGTGAGCAAGTCTAATTGGGGATTAAATCTGACATATCACTCTCCCCCAATTAGTGCTCTCCCCTAAACCGACAATCCGTTTGATAACAGCCCAGATTAAGAAGAAGTCTTTAGATCGTTAAATGCAACACGTCTTTAGTCTTCTAACATGTAGCAGAATATGTAGAACCGACTGTAGACTCGACCTTCTTCAAGATTGTCCAGTTGGGGAATAGAAAGTTAACATCTTCAACTCACCAAAAACAAGAACATCACCAAAAAGCATCCCAATCAACTTACATCTTGCAAATCCCCTTAACTAAAATCCCTCCCAATCAAACAAGAACAGAAAGATGTTCATCAAGGAAATCAGCAATCAGGCCGCAACGAACACATGAAATGGCAATACCAAGCAAACAATCACATCAAACAAGAACAGAAGGTTGTTCGGAATCATCATGTTGATGTGCACGTGAAGCATTAACCGGAAGCACTTTGTCAATAAACTCATATCAGCTTGTGAAGATGTCAACTAACGGCTCATAGAAGAAACTCCATGTAACGATGACCCGATAAGAAGAAGATCGGTTCTTACATGAGTTTGTAGCCGTTTGACCATTTATTCTCAGAAATCAATCAACCATGCAGTAATTTCACACTTCTTCTCCCCCTCAAGAATTGCATACGGAGTTGCCATTCTTGATTAAATAAGTGAAAGTCATCCGAATGTTCTATTCACACTTCTCTCCCGCAAAATCAGCACATGATGTCGCCATCTTCATTATAATCGAGCAAGTGGAATGAGAAAACAATCAGTGATAGCCCGGTTCACTTGATGACTTAAGCGCATGGAAAAAGTATGAAGCATGTTGATGAGAATGGTCATTAGTGAGAAGATTTCTCTTCTTCCGAAGATAAAGCGCACTGACACGTACACTTTTCTTTTCTTTGAGGAACGAGGCATGAACTGTTGTGTTCATACGTCATAATGTTGAAGTACGAGGCCTGAACTGATGTGAACAGACGTCATAATGTTGAAGTACGAGGCCTGAACTGATGTGAACAGACGTCATAAGAAGATTTCTCTTCTTTCAAAGATAATGCGCACTGAAACGTACACATTTCTTTTCTTTAGAGTACGAGGCATGAACTGAGTTGTTCATACGTCATAATGTTGAAGTACGAGGCCTGAACTGATGTGAACAGACGTCATAATGTTGAAGTACGAGGCCTGAACTGATGTGAACAGACGTCATAGCCGATTGAATATCAATGTTGAGTAACTTGAACCCGTGAGTTATGAGATATCAATCCTTTTGTTATCCATACTTTAAGCCAGTCCATGTATTGAAGGATCGAAGTATCTGCACCTGAGTAAGGACTACCTGCACTAATATTACAAACTTGATTGCATATATTTTGGTTAGTGACATCAGTATCCAAACCCTTTGGGGTTTCACGGTCAACATTAAGATTGCCATTGGTAAACATATTTCCTGTAGGTATCCACCTAAGTCCAGCATCCTTAAACATTCTACCAGACGGTATCCACTTATGGCAAGGTCTAGGATTGTAAGGCTTCTTATGCATAGTGGAAGACTTATCCTTGTTCCTAGTTTCCAAAGATTTAGCAGTTGGTATCCATCTAGGCAAAGTTTTTGGTTTGCTTTGCTTCATAACATGTTGAACCTTAGTCACATTAGTAGTCTTAGTGGATTGTACCTTGGCATGTGAATTAGGTAAATGTTTCTTATGTGGAAAAAACTCAGAATTTCTAGTTTTGTTTTCTACATGCTTAGCATTCTTATGCACGTAACTACTCTTAGATGTATGCCAATCCCTAGTCTTTTGAGTGTTCCTAGGTAGTGGTTTACAACTACTAGCAGTTCTTTGAAATCTCGTAGAATTCATCACCCTAGGTCTTGCACCTAAAATTCCGTCTTTTCGAATCTGTGCCTTTTTCCTAGCTTCTTCTAGATAATAGTTCTTCCACAAGTCATTCATATCATATGAATTCTGGGTTTTAATGCTTGGTTTTAACACTGTTTTCAAACTAATCCTAGAGGTGCTGGGAGTAAAAGTAGCTGCATGTTGAGGTTTAGAGGAACTAGAAGCATGACTCTTAGGTAACACAGGTGAAGTGACTGGTTTTGACAAAACTTGTTTCTCATCAACTTGGGAGGCAAACCGTGTTTTTGAAAATTTTAGTCTTTCGGATATAAACGCAGTAGGCTGCCTAACAATAGACCGGTTACTAATGGGTTGAGAAACTGGTTTCCCCAAGGTTGATGGTTTTGTAAACTTAGTGCTCACACTTTTCCCCACAGTTTTCCTAAGCTCATTCTTTAAGGCAACAATAGCGAAACTCTTATCCTGAAGTTGAGCTTTGAGTTCATCAATTTTTTCTATCAAAGAGTTTGTTTTTTTCATTGACTTAGTTTTAGCTTCTTTGACAGAGTCACTTAGTTCTATGTGATGCTTTCTTAAAGACTCATTTTCCTTAAGTAATTTAGCCACATAAATTGACAGTTCATTATTTCTTGTTATAATAGCATCAATGTCTTGTGTATTCATGACTAAATTACTTTTCTCATTTAAGACAGAAATATGTTTCTTCAGATTGTAAATGGTTGACTCTTTGTCTTGAAGCTGAGCTTTCAAAGTGTTAATTACAAAAAGTTCACGGAATTCAGGAAGTTCCGGTTTTTTACATGGTTTGTTAAGTTGAAAACTTTCTTCTTTACTCTGAATCGCGATTTCAAGTGAAATGCAATGTTTTTCAAGATTTGAGAATTTGTTTGAAAGTTCATCAAAAGCCTTCTTATCAACCATATCTTTTGTTTTGAAACACTTAATCTCAGACTCAGCCTCAGTAACAGAACATTTATGAAAGTCATGTTCAGCATCATGATCATTTTGTTTAAGTACTTTAGCAGATGCACTATGTTGAATAGTAAAGGGTACCTCATTACATGACACCTGCTCAATTTCTGGTCTGATATCTGCATCCACATCATGTGTAACAAGAGTCACTGGACCGCTGGATGTGTCAAGCTTATCAATCTCTGAGCCTCTGTATTCAGTGCCAACTGATCCATCATCTGGTGTTTTACCAGACTCATCATTATTTGTTGTCTCAGACATTCTGCATTCAGCAACACCCGATTCTTCAACAGATACATTACCCAACTTATTACAACAATCTCTCAACTGCACCAGACACTCATCCACTTTTACATCTGTCTGAGTAACTTCCTCAATATACTTCTCCACATTATCCATGAGATGGATAAGTGTCTCTAAGAACACACTAATTTCCATTCCAGTGTGTTTCTTGAAAGACACTTCAGTCATGTCTTGATCATAATCTGATGTGAATTCCCTACTTATGAATGACTGAAATTGGTTGTGGATCACTTGAAGTGCAGCACTGGAACTACCCTTTTGAACCTTTTCTTTATCAAGTTGTTGTTCTAATTGTTCTAAGTTCAATAGTAACGTTCCCATTAATGTGGATAAGTCTTGACGGAAAATGGCAATGCATGTTCGTTCCATTCTTATCGGTGTGAGTAACATGAGGTGTGAGTGAAGTAGATGATAAGGTTCAATACTACTTTCCTTTTGCATGGCATTCTGTAGTCTAAACAGGTGCAATTCTCTTTCTTCAGACTCTGAACACGAAGATCTCACATCCTCATTGATTAATTCAAGCATCTTTAATCGTTCAGTGTAGCATTCATTATCATTGTTGTCCACAACATCATACAATTTAAGCACTTCTGAAATCATTGGGTCAGTAGAGTAAGACATGATGTGGTAGAATGCACGGGATTTTACAAGTCTATGATTTAAACCAAGAAATAGAATCTTTCGCGGGATTTTACTAAAATCAAGACCAAACCGTTAAGCAATGACCAATGGAATCTGTTAAGATGACTGATGGATCGACACAATGATAGACAATTGTGTGTTAGGTCTTATGATTGTTAGTGGGATAAGCATAGATGTTGTTTGGTTGTGATTTGGGTTGATTGTTGCACGATTTTATGGAGAAATTTAGGTCTAAAAACCTCACAATATTCAGGCTGTTCCGGTCGTTTTGACAGGTATTTCGCTGAAAACGGAGTTACGGATCAAAAGTTATGGCCGTTTGAAGTTTTGACGTAAAAAGTCAACTTTGGTCAAACCTCTTCTTCGTAAAAATCAACCAAGTCGCTATAACCCTTGAACCAAGTCGCTAAGCACCAAGTCGCTAAGTAGCAACTCGCTAAATCACGAAATCGCTAAGCACCAAGTCGCTAAGACCTAAGTCGCTGGACACAAGTCGCTACAGCACCAAGTCGCTAAACAGTCAAGTCGCTAAAGAGCAACTCGCTAAGATCCAAGTCGCTAGTAACAAGTCGCTAATAATTTGCACTGCAACTCGCTAGCACTTTCTGAAGTAAGTCGCTAACCTCACTAAGTCGCTAGCCGTAGTGGAGAATCCACTAACTTGTACTATTTGTCGGCTTGTCTCAATAGACAAGTCGCTAGGACCAAATCGCCACCAAACAACACTACAACTCGCTGATTTTTTCTGAACCAAATCGCTAGCAAGAAAGTTATACCGTGAGCCAAGTCGCTAACTTGAAATACTTCCAAAACACACTTTTCAATCCAAAAACAACCCAACCACGATGATTCAAGCCTTCCAAATCACAACCTAAACACTTATGATGATCCTAAACACAAAAGTACAATCAAAATCCAAACTTTAACACAAGAAATCAACCAAATGATGCAAAAACCACTAAACTTTCTCAAACTCAAAAACCACCTAAAAACCACTAGAAATCCAAAGATATGTAAGAGATGATCTAACCATGGCTCTTGATACCAATTGTTAGATATTGGATTTCATAAACACATAACAAACAATAATAAGGGTCGAATTATTTAGAGGTTTTAGAGAGAGAAAGTGGGAGCCTTTCTAGAGAGAGAAAGTGAAAGAAAACGTAGAAGGTTAGATTAAGATGAATGAAAGGTCCAACCCTCTACCTTAGGAGGTAGAGGGTATTTATAGTTACAAACATAACGACCTCCTATCGGCCTGTGGATCAGGTATACAGTGGGTAAAGACCCGTCCTTCCTCCATGGTGTTGCTCTAAACTAAATAGCTCACTAAATAACTAGTAAATAACGTAATGTCTACGAGCTAAATTATGCTAGATTATATATGGGGTGACCGACACTTCACTATGGAATTTCTAATTCCTAACATTCATCTTTAATGCTTAGAGTGTGAACCGGTAGTATATTAGATTCTAGAACTTGTTTTGTGATGCATTCCGAGATCGCAAGTGAGGCTACACTTGTGTAGTTATGAATAACTAAATGATAAGAGGCATTAGGATAACCCTTGTTTGATACCTGTAATATAATTACTTCTTCCATATCGGTTGAGTAATTCCCCCACACCCTTTGCGTTGTACTCATCTTTAGTACACGATACCCCTAGTTAACCCCTCAGAGCCTATCCTTTTCGCGGTTCTCGTGATGTTTCGGTTTTTCCGGAATATCAATGAAGAGCATTGTTTACACCCCACCCCCAAATATACACCCAAATCGCCTTAGCCTACCCCTTATGCACTCACTTTTAGTGCAAATGTTTGTTATCACCCTAAACCCTTAGTTCAATTATCTAGTTGCTTGCATAAGTTGCTAAGTCGAGTCATATCCTTTGTATACAGTTTTGGGACGATTGGGATTCATGGGAAAAGTTAAAGTTTATGAAATGACGGGAAGTGAAAGAAAACATAGAAGGTTAGATTAAGATGAATGAAAGGTCCAACCCTCTACCTTAGGAGGTAGAGGGTATTTATAGTTACAAACACAACGACCTCCTATCGGCCTGTGGATCAGGTATACAGTGGGTAAAGACCCGTCCTTCCTCCACGGTGTTGCTCTAAACTAAATAGCTCACTAAATAACTAGTAAATAACGTAATGTCTACGAGCTAAATTATGCTAGATTATATATGGGGTGACCGACACTTCACTATGGAATTTCTAATTCCTAACATTCATCTTTAATGCTTAGAGTGTGAACCGGTAGTATATTAGATTCTAGAACTTGTTTTGTGATGCATTCCGAGATCGCAAGTGAGGCTACACTTGTGTAGTTATGAATAACTAAATGATAAGAGGCATTAGGATAACCCTTGTTTGATACCTGTAATATAATTACTTCTTCCATATCGGTTGAGTAATTCCCCCACACCCTTTGCGTTGTACTCATCTTTAGTACACGATACCCCTAGTTAACCCCTCAGAGCCTATCCTTTTCGCGGTTCTCGTGATGTTTCGGTTTTTCCGGAATATCAATGAAGAGCATTGTTTACACCCCACCCCCAAATATACACCCAAATCGCCTTAGCCTACCCCTTATGCACTCACTTTTAGTGCAAATGTTTGTTATCACCCTAAACCCTTAGTTCAATTATCTAGTTGCTTGCATAAGTTGCTAAGTCGAGTCATATCCTTTGTATACAGTTTTGGGACGATTGGGATTCATGGGAAAAGTTAAAGTTTATGAAATGACGGGAAGGGAACGTTAAAATTCAAATTCCCTTTGTTTGCGTAATAATGTACCCCAAGTGTTTTGATCTTTTCAATTCGGGTCAAATTAGTGTTAGAGTAATAAAAACTCAAGTGTAGGGATATGTCTATAAATCCCTAGTATTTTGATGTTATCTTAGAGGATGGTAGAGTAAAAGTGTATGAAAAAAAAAAAAAAAAAAAAAAAACATACGGGCTACCATCCTACATCTATCCTTTAAATTTATGTTTATTTATTTCAGTTATCTAGAGTTTAGAGTGTCGAGTCTTGGCTTAGCAACGCCATTCTTCATATGCATTTAACATAGAGATTTTTGACTTGCCACCACTAAATAGCCTATCCCACCAAACCCTTGTTTCCCTACCGTAAGCCTAACATTACAACCCTTTAAAGACCTCTTTGATAGTCTTTCCTAGGTGCTTACGCCAAAGCGATGGAGGTTTGATCTATTCTCAAGCCTATGGTAATCTATGTACTAGGACCGGTTAATGAGTGTTTATCTTCCATTTCCTATTTGTTATATTTCATATATACACCCGAGAGAGATGTGAGTATCCAAACACCCCATGTGAGGTGCTAGTATGTAATTTCCGTGCTTGTTATGACTTTTGCGGGGCTTATATGTGTTGTGGACCATTTTGAATTAATGCTTCATGACCCCTAACTTATAAATTAACTGGCTAAAAGCACATTTGCTTGAGGACAAGCAAATAACAAGTGTAGGGATATTTGATAAGGTTTTAAAAGGTACCATTTTGAGGGGTCGTTTAAGTCCTTATTTGATCACTTTTGTATCTGTTATTGCTTAATATCGTTCCTTTTCACTTTTTAGGTCTCTTGAAGGCAAAATGCTGGAATGGCACTTATTTGGACGAAAAGGCGCGAATATATGAAAAAAATGGCCAAAGTCAAAATCGAGACACTCACAGCTGCTGAAATTAGAAGGCGACGGCGTCAGGTGCTAATGGCGACGCCGTCCCAAGATTTTTGTGACGGTTCAGAACCCAAAACTCGTATTTTCAAGTGACGACGTCTAGTTGTAAAAGAGTAGGCCGTCGCTACTCAGACGGCCTAGATGCAATCCAGACAACGTCAGAAGCTGAAGAGGACGGCGTCACGGACATAAGGTGACGCCGTCGCAAGGTTAACGTGGCCAAGACGAAACCCTAATGACGGCGACACGACGGCGTCACGAAACATAAGGTGACGTCGTCGCATATGTAATCTTATATATAGAATCCGAATTTTTCAGTTTTGAAGAGAGTCTTTTGGAGTGAAAACCTAAAACCGAACCTAAGGTGTCTTGTACAGTATTTTAGGGTTTTAAACCCTATCTTACATCAAGATAAGTCTTTACTTCATTAATTCAATTATGTCTTTGATTATTTGTGTGTATGCTTGCATGTTCTCCATGTCCGGCTAATTTATTTTTGTGTTTGCTTAGGAAGTATGAAACTTAATTATTGAATATTGATTGGTTGTTTCTTATCTTGGTTGATTAATGATCTAGTAATGCGATAGGTCATTCGTTGTGTACTTAATGCTTGATTCATCTTTGTGAACCTTAGAATATAATTACCTGGGTAGTTGTAGGCTAAACCATCCAAAGAGCGCCTTAGAGTAGGAGTTTATCATCCCTAGTGGGTTTGTAGACGAGACCCTTTGGTAAGTTCAAAGAGTTAGGGAGAAACGCATACCCTACAACCTTAGACACACAACGCAACTAGGAATAAGGACGTGACAACTCAACCATCAATAGGAGATAATTAAGGAGTAATACAACCTAAGTAAGCACATCTTTAAACTATCATACGAGCACACATTAATTAGACATAGACTCCCACAACCTTAGTTTAGATAATTAGATAATAGTAGAGTAATCGGTAGAAATACCAACCCCCCAAATCCAATACCCGAGATTCGTACCTTTCCATTTCATAAAATATAAAAAGATAAAAAAAAATAATCTTCCTCAACCTTAACCTTAGCGTAGTAACTCCTTACTAGCATTCCTATTCCCCTAGAGAACGATATCAATACCCGTGGCTTACCCTAATTACTACACTACAACGATTAGGTTCACTGCATAGGGTGTTATAAAACTTGCTCGAAGAAAAGGAAGTTTCCTTGACCCCGAACGACGCGTGTAGCGTTATCACCTGTGAATATGAAATAATTTGATACCAAGACCGTGTGTGAGGCATCATAACATCATATTTGGGTAACTTCACACAAGATCACCCATGAAATTGAGACGATAACACCAAAGTGAGACGTTTGAGCCACATATCGTCTAATTTCTTCCCCTTATTTGAAGAAATTCAAGAAGGCATTGGGTTTTCGCAAACAAGCATGGAGAAGAACAAGGAAGCAATGACCACCTACACACTCTCTCCCCCTTGATGTTTTCAATGATTCAGAATCATACACGACGTATGTTGATGATGAATTGAAGACAGCGAAACCATGTATAAGGAGACAGCGAAACCATGTATGTCCAATTGATCGAACAAGTGTGAAGTACCAAAAATATTTCGAGAGAGTCAAATGCTGATAAAACATCTCTGTTCATTATGTTGATCATCAGCTGTGTCATTGTTGTTGGAAGCAGTTTGATCTTCTGTTATAGAAGATTCGGTTGTTGTTGTAGATTCAGGTGTATCTGAAATTAGAGTATTATCGGTTGTGCAGCGGAAACATTCGATACATCTGAAGCACGACTTTTGGCAGAATCTTTAACCAGAGGAGCAAGCAATGTTTCCAATTCATGACGATTAAGTACAATGGTGGAACAGCTGATGGATCATGATATTTTTTGACGGTGAGAAACGGGTCCTACGCTGTTTTGCAGTAGGAGCCATTGTTGTTGTACCTGCATAGAAAAATAGAAGGGGGGCAAGGAAGAGAAAAACATGGATCCCCAAGTGTAACTGGGTTCCAGATGTTAGAAGCATAAAGATGTAGTGTCAATTATCTTCTTGACACATGAATATGCTATTTTGATGATTTCCTTTCCTGCCTCAGGGATGGATGGTGTTGGTATCCTACTTGTTTTGGTGCAACTACTTAGTATCTTGCCTGTAGGAATCCACCTAAGACTAACAGTTTTGAAAATCCTACCCGTTGGTATCCATCTAAGGTTAGATCTAGGGGATGTTGAAACTTCTTTTGTGAAGAGTCTGCGTCCTATATGGATCCACCTATTAGGTTTCTGACAGTTTACATTTAGATCAACGGGTTTATTTCTAACTGTTTGTTGAGTTAACTTAGGTTTTGGTTTGCTACTATAGGTAGTGTTCAGTAATACACTCGAAGGTGATACACTAGGTCGTGAACCTAAGATTTCATCCTTTTGAAGAAGTGCCCTTTTCCTAGCCTTTTCTAGATCACAGTTCTTGTACGTGTCATTTGAATCATATGAATCTTTACTTTTAATGCTCAGTTTAGACACAGTGTTCGAACTAATCCTAGATTTGCCAGGAGCAGCCACAAGTTGAGGTTTAACAGAAACAGGTATAACAGAAACAGGTTTAACAGAAACATGTTTAACAGAAACAGAAGCATTATTCTTAGGCCAGGAATGTGGAGTGACTGGTTTTGACAAATGATTATTCTCAACAACTTGGGAGGGAAACCGTGGTTTTGACGATTTTGAACGTTCGGATTTAAAAGCAGTTGGGTGTCTAACAACTGATTGGTTTCTGATTGGTTTTAGAGACGATTTCCCCAAGATTGTTGGTTTTGCAAAATTAGTATCCACACTCTTGTCAGTTAATCTTCTCAGTTTGTTTTGTAAAGCAACATGTGCAAGCCCCTTTGCTTGAATTTGAGCCTTTAAATGCTCATTTTCATTTACTAATGTATCCACACGATTACTTTGATTATTTGAAGACTGACCATTGTGTTATGAAGAAAAAGATTTGTTTTGTAATTTAAGTTCAAGAGAGATACAATGTGCCTCTAGTTTTGAAAAATATTTATGAAACTGAGCAATGGTCTTTTTGAGAAGAATGATTTCAGATTCAAGAGTTTGATTTGACGTTTCAGTTGAATTGTTAACAAGTAAGGGCTCAGACATGAGATAGTTTTCTGGACATTGTGCAACACACTGGTCAACCTCTCCTTCATTACTAAATTCAGGTTGCTCAGTATGTTGTGTCGCATTTGCAGTCAGAATATGATCAACAGTAGATTGTACCTCGACCATCTGTTCTGTGTTAGTGTCATAGGTGGGTAAGATATCTTCCTCAACCATTTGTTCTTCGTCACAGTTGGGCTCGCTGTCGTAGTTAAGTATTATATCTTCTCCAGATCTGTTGCTGTCATCCTGCTTTTCCAATGCTACAACCTCATTGTCCGCATTACCGACAGTTGCAGTAATCACAACATTCTCAACGTCCATATGAGCATGCCTTTCATGTACATCAACTCTTTCACCTTGCACGACTGCGGGATATCGGGAATTTGATGATGTCTGACGCTTGGAATTGTTAATTATTGAGTTGAACATCTCATTCAGAACAATAAATCCTTCTTCCAATTCCACAAATGCTTTATCAGAATACATTGATTCCTGCAAAAGAATCAAAAAGAAGAAAAGGTGCGAAGTCGATATAGCACACAGAAGGTCGATATAGTGAATTTCAATTTCCCTCCAAAAATAATTTCGAAAAATTTTGACTCTCAAAATTTGAAATTCACTATAAAATTCAATTCTAAGGTTGAAAGAAAATTTTGAGTTATGACAATTTTGACGCCAAATTTTACCCGAAAAATTTGAATTTAGGCCAAAAAATTTGAATTTTTGACCAAAATTTTCACAGCTAAACCAAAATTTGAATCTCGCGTAAAAATTGAACGTTTAGTCTCCCATTTTTTATTTTTTTTTAGATAACTTGTGTTGATGGATCTTTGTAGTCGAATGAACCTTTGTTGATGAAGTGTCCTTAGGCGTAGAAATCACAATAATCCAAGTAGCACTTATGCGTAAAAACACCAAAGTTACGCGTAACAATCACTAGTTACGCGTAGGATTTAGCTTACGCGTAAGTATGGAAAAGACGCTAAAGTTATGCGTAGACACAAAGTTAGGCTTAGAAACTTATGCATAGGATTACCTTATGCGTAAGACGTGAAGCGTAGGATTTCTACGCGTAAGCTTTATGCTTATGCGTAAGTTTAGGGTTTTATCCCAAGTGATCTTTTACACTTCACAGTGCAAAAGATATCCAAAGTCGACGTATTTTCAGGCTTATCCAAGCAAGAAAACACGGAGTAAACCACGAAACTGAAGATCAAACCAAGGATAAAGTTACGCGTAAAAATAGGGTTTTAGTTACGCGTAGCTTTACTCGTAAAAGTGATTTTGACCAAAGATGTTTCTAAACCAGATTTTTGTGATGAGATAGCTTCAATATCACCAAAATAACATAAAAGTATGAAACTTGATGAACCAAAACGTCTAAAACAGTTACGAGTAGGATGAAACCCTCGAACAAAAATAAGCTTAAAAACGTAAATCCACGCGTAAAGTTTGAAACTTTTTGCCAAAAACAGTTATTTTAACACCTTAAAACATTGAAAGTACAAGAATCTTGGATTGAAAAGTGTAAAAAACGTGTTTTTAAGCGAACCAAAGTATCATTCGTTAGCCTTACGCGTAGGACCAAAACCCACTTCAAAAGCAATAACGATTCACCCAACTATTAGGCGATTGATACCACTGTTAGGTCACTAGTTTTACAAACACAAGTAATATAGAAAGAGATAAGGGCTATTGAGCAAGTAAACCAAACACACACATACGTTATGTTAAGGACGGTTACGAGTAGGAGTATGAGTAAAAGAAAAACTTGAACAACCAACCTTCAAATGAAGGTCTACATAAGGTATTTATAGGAGGAAAGCTAGGGCAACACTCCTAGTTTCCATCCTTTCTTTAATGGACTTGGGCCTAAGCTCATGGGCCTTCTACATAAGCTTAAGGCTAATAACAAACATAAAGGCCATAATAAGCTACCTATTACATAAGAATAACTAACACTTGAATTATAGTTTAGGAGTGATTCCAACACGGTCCAATTTATATTAACAAAAGAGGCCCATTCACACATAAGGTCTAGTATGGCCTATTTCAGCAGCTGCCCTAATGTTTCGGGTATTTAACACAACACATATCTCACTATAACCCTAATAATCAACTCACATATGTGTGCAGACAAATACATCACCAAACCCTAAAATCATTCACATAATATCCGCTCACCATCTCCTAAAAATCCTCCACAAACCCTAACAAATCTCACAAAAAAATATGTCCGCCTCTCTTTCAATCTCTCGTACACATACACACCTTTGTTGCCATAGGGATGGTATAGGGACGAGGTTCGACTTAGCCACAGGGATGGTTATGAGTCCTTCATTAATACCACGGGGATGGTAACGAGATTTAGAGATGGTTACGAGATTCAATCCAAGCAAGCACAGGTAGGTTTAATTAAATTTTGTTTGCGTTACTTGTTTATATCAGAGGTCATAAACGAATTAAAGAAAGGAAAGATAACATAGTTGTTATATTTTCATTACTTGTTGATTCGTACATTAAATTGGAGCTTGGTCTTCAAAAAAGTTTGTAGATCCATGATGATTTCGGATTTCGTGCTTTAGACCTTTGGTCTTGATGTAACCTTTGAGTTCCACGAAAATTAGAAAACTGAGATCGAAAACTTAATTGTTCCAAATGATTTACGTGTGTTGTTGACGACCTTTTTGATAATAACATAGTGAGATACTCGAAAGGAATGAGAGTTTGAGATAAGTTACTTGGACTCTCTTTCAAATTGTTCGAACAGTCAATGAAGTTTGAAACTTCAAAAATTGGATTGATGATGCATTTAGTCAAGAGAGTAATCTTATGAAGGTCGGAAATGAGTTGAAACCCACTTGACAAATCTGAGATCTGATTTTCTTTATTTATTTATTTTTTTGTATTACATTTATAGTAGATGAGTTGGATCTAGATAGATCGTTAAATGAGATATGACAGTTGTATGTAGATGATCTTGCATTAATGTTGTGGGTTGACGATAATGAATGTGTTTGGTGGTGAATGTTGATTGTGATGAATAAATGATTTTGTGTTGATATTTGAGGAACAATGTTTAATGTTTGAATTTGAGTTAGGATATTAGTTTGAGTCTTGATTATGGAACCCATTCTTCTTTTTTTCACACTTACAAGTCGCATCATGTATGGGTACCAAATCGCAACTTTCATTATTCAAACCGCATTACCACAACTCGCATCTTCACAACATCATCACAACTCGCATAATCACAACTCGCATCATCATTATATTTGTCAAGTCGCATTTGACTTTTTGACTCAAAAGTCAAACAACCACAACTCGCTTTTGACCCATAAATGTGGCAACTCGCATCCGACTTTAGTTAACAACTCGCTTCAGATACGTTGAATTCTGGACAGAGAGTAGACAAACCGCTCAAAAGCAAGCTGCAACTCGCATAAGGTTCATAGAATCTTGACGTTTTGACAACTCGCATTCAAAAATGCGCCAAGTCGCATCCAAGAAATTAGACACACAAAACGCAGTCAGGAAGATCTACTTAAAAACCCAGAAAATCTGCTAACCATTTTGACCCTTAAACTGCATAAAGACTGTAATTATCAGACCATTTAACATGAATATGGTGCAAAAGTCAAGAATATGATTTAAAACTATTTATCTTGGACATAGAGACATAAGAATACAAAACAGTTTATCTTGTAGACAAGCAATAAAGTTCAGGACTTTTGACCATACATTAGATACCAAAATCAGTAAGAAAAACTGTTTACCACAATTGTAGAAAAAATTCTGAATGCAAAAATAATGGTAAAAACAGCATAGAAATTGATACACGAACCACACAAAATCAATGAAATAACAAACCGCATCCAAACACAACTACACAAACCGTATCTAAGAACTCATTCAAAAACCGTACGAATCATCAAAAACAACACAACCATGGCTCTGGTACCAATTGTAGGATCGTATATTTATGTTGTTTAGATGATTCGGGTGGTCTAGGTAGATGATTAAACAAGAAAGCCATGGTTAGAAAGATGAAGAGAGGAGAGGGAATTCTAGAGAGAGAGATAAAACACAAAATGCATGGTTAGCTTAGAAGTTCCAACCCTCTACCTTGGGAGGTAGAGGGTATTTATAGTTACAAACTAATACGTCCTCCTGTCGGACTATGGATCAGGCATACAGTGGGTAAAGACCCGTCCTTCCTCCACGGTGTTACACTAAACTAGTCTACGCTACTAACTAACTAATTGACTACAAAATAACGTAACAAACGACATGTCTACTAGCAAACTTATGCTAGATTATATTTGGGGTGACCGACACTTCACAATGGAATTTCCAATTCCTAACAAAACTATTATATCAATTTCTATTGACAAGTTGTTAACGTTTTCGGTATCATGAGCTTAGTGCAACAATAATATCTGTTTTGTTTTCAACATTATGGGTGTATAACAACGTAAACCACACAAACATTATGTGTTCAACTGATTTCCTAAACTCTATGAATTTCACTCAAGCTTTGTGTTGACAGTTTTAAGCATGTATTTCAGGTCCTTATTGTACGAGGCTGGCACGGAGGAGCACGGATACTCAAGATGGCTATAAATGTTATTATCATTCGAAAACCCATTTAATGTATTTTGTAAACCGTGAAACTACTGGGACCTCATTTTTGTAAACTCTGATATTTATATAAATCGAATAATAAATCTTTTAAAACGACTCCGTTAGAGTTCGTTTTCTATTGTTATGGTTGTTGTTCCATGAAGTAACACCCCCTACTTTCTTACCAAGTTCTTCTAACCTACGCATAACCAAACCTTAATCCTTAATCCAAGCCATATCATAACACAAGAACCTACAAAGCATTGTAATATTAACCGGTAACCTTTCGCTTAGTAAGTAAAATGATTATAACATAATATCATAAATCATTCACACATTACACATCAACCCATTACTTCATTACAACAATAAACCTTTAACATTAACACATACCTTAGCCACTTAACGCTTCATGTCCTATCTCAATAGCATCTACCCACTCTTAAACTAACACATCCTTGTTAACTAAGTCACACTAACCTTAAATCCACTCTTACATAAGCACATACTTTCCAAGCCACAAATAAACCTTAACATATAACGCATAAAGCATAATATAATGAAATCATTATAAAATTATCTTATAACCGGTTTTCTTACCTTGATTCCAAGCTAAGCCTAACAAGGACATCATTACCATTATCATTCTGCATCATCATTATCATCATCGTAATCATCACGACCTAATAATACATTCAAATCAACACCATCAACAAGGGTTTATATAACCCATTATAAACTTACCCATATTCCTTTGTACATCATCATATGATCTTATCTTGATCATATGATGAATTCCCACTTGCTCATAAACCTTAACCTCGATAGAATCAAGATAAGGAGTACTTACTTGTGATTGATTGTTGCTAGAACTTAACCTTTGGATTGGAACTCTTAAGCTCTTCATAGATTGATCATATCACTCATTTATTTTCCCTGATTTCTTATATAACCGATCCACACACTTACACATTCTCAACTCTTCTCCTTTTCTCTAGAATTCTCTACCTCCTAGATATTTATTTAGTTACTTAGAGTAGTTTTGTCATTGGGCATGATTGGTCCCTCTAGTCTCTTTCTTCCTACTTTTTTGGGTAAAAGGTCAAAGAACCGATAAATATATTACTCCAAAAAAACGTTTTAAGTACAAAGGATATGGGTGAATCCCATATCTCAGCCCGTTACATAGGCTGAAAAGCTTACATAACATGATACTTCCTATTCCCACTACTCAAAAGATAACATTATAATCCTATGAAAACAAAATTACTTCCTACCAAGGCCTTAGAGCTTGATACCAAACATGTCATAAAAAGCATCCAAATTCCCTAGAAGATCGTAGACCTGATCCGCATAGTCTTCATAATCATAGTCATCATAATCATCTTCATGATCATGAACACCACCAAATAGGTTCATTGATTCATCAAAAGTGTTCACAACCTCCTCTTCATCACTATCGGAATCAACAATCTCTCCCAACTTAGAGAATGGGTTAACCCTCTTAGTAGAAGAAGTATACAAAAAATTCTTTTTAATAGGATTACCATCATCATCCACAAGAGTAGCTTTCCCATCAATAAGAAGCTTTTCAAGCTCCCCAATTTTCGCAACAATAGGGGTAGGACCAACCTCGTTAGCTTCCATTGAATCACTCACTGTTGGGATTTTAGAACTAAGTTAACCATTAACCTCTACGAGTACGCAGCGGATAAGGATCTAGTATTTTCAATTAGGTTAAACACGTAATTAATAAACAATAATTGAATAAAAGGTAAATAAGAAATCTAACCTTTGGCATCAACGGCACGTTATCAACTAACAAGGAACCAAAGAAACTAAGCATCTAAAATAGATGCCTCTATGAGTATCACACACAAACACTTAAACCAAGTACGCCCGATATGCTAGTCGTGAACGTTTACCTAATCAACACTTGAATACTTGAACAAAACACGAACCAAGAAAACCAAGAAAACACTTCTTTTCTTCTGTCCGAGATCAACTACAATACCCGAGAAGCAAAAGGCGCCTTTTTCCGATATTGGGTAAAACATGTCCGATATCTTAATGCCTTTTTGACCGAGAATGAAAACAAGCCAGGCACCAATTCAATTCTCTTGTTCAACCAGGAACAACAAATATCACAAGTAAAAAAGAAAACATGCAAGTAATTAATGCATGCATCTTATCATGCATGTTTGATCATGCGTATAACATGTATATATACAGTATGCTCAAATAATCATGCGTACAACATGAATATTAATTGCATGCATAGGAAAGAATTGGTTGACTTTGGGTATGTATGTATTAAGAGTATTAACCACCGGTTTATGAGCTTTTGTGGGTTATTATATAGCCTCAAAAACCTAATACACTTAGGCTTTAAACTTGAGCACCAAGTTACCCACTTTCCTAATTCTCATACAATTCTTACTAGCCCATAAGCATGATCCAAATGCCCCTACATGTGACCGGTCATGGGCTTGGATCGGGTCTAGTACAACAGGTAAATAGTTCAAGTAGTAAACATATAAAATGTACTCTCGTGTTTAACGTGTGTGCCCCCATAGGATCATACACTTCTAGTCGTTTACATGCGTTTATAACTCCCACAAACCAACAGCTCCCACTTGGGAGTTGGAGTGTCGAATGGCACACAAAACTAACAACGAAAATGCCTAGCAACGCTCTCACTAGCTTTTTAAATAAAAGTGTCTGAGAGAATAGTTTCAAAAATTTCTCAGTAGCATGGTTATCAATATCTTGCTTTTAATCATCCTTTGTTATGGATACCGTTAAACCATGGATATGGATCCTAACTCATTCCATATAGTTTAACCATTTAGAATCTCGTTATAGAATTTATTCAGATATACCAAACGTAATCAAGAATCATCTTGCATTACCCTTTGGGTTTGGCCAAACAATTATCTGATTAAATCTGAAGAGGCGCCATGGTATCTTTCGGCACATATCAAGTGAAGTAACAAATCCTTTATTGATTACAAGTGTTGTGGATGCTGCTTCACATCACTCCGAAATATAGCCTTTATAACTACCTTATTCAGATAGCGTTTTGCGTATACTTACAAAAAATGATATCCACACATAACAGAACTTGCTTGCATCTCAAGTCTAAGGACGATTTTAACAAACCATTTTCAATATTTTACTTATGACAAGGATCCAAAAGTAAATGTTTGAAAGTTGGGGAATCCAATATGCATCTCTAGTGAATACATATGATTTTGGTGGGAACAATCCGAATTCTCGTTAGAATTATAACTAACACTCACATTTGCCTTATCATAACAATATTCCAATATTGTTAACCGACAATGGACATATTTAGAATAATAAAATTACTCAAGGATTAAACATGCAAATATAGGATAACAATTATTATATGAATGAATAACAAATACCAAGTATCTTTATTCATCATAATGTAAAAATTGTCTATCAATCCCAATTATCCAAATACTAAAACAGATATGCATGAAACTCATTTAGTAAGTTGAACCCTAATGTTTCCAACATTCTCAACCTTTCTTTAAAAGAAAAACTAAATAGTCATCTGAGTAAACTTCCCAAATACTTGTTTCAAATTTTATTGTAGGATCGTGTATTTATGTTGTTTAGATGATTCAGGTGGTCTAGGATTATGATGATACAAGAAAGCCATTGTTGGATAGATGAAGAGAGTAGAGAGGATGTTCTTGAAAGAGAGTTGTAATACAACAAATGCAAGGTTAGATTCCAAGAAGCAACACCCTTCCCTTAGTGGGAAGGGTATTTATAGTTACAAACTAGACGCCCTCCTGACGGGCTGTGGATCAGGCATACAGTGGGTAAAGACCCGTCCTTCCTCCACGGTGTTACACTAAACTAATTTACGCTACTAATTAACTAATTAACTACTAAACAACGTAAATAACTACAAGTCTACGAGCTAACATATGCTAGACCATAATTGGGATGACCGACACCTTCACATGGAATTTCCAATTCCTAACAATCTCTCCCAAACGGAGGTCACCCCATGAAATACATTTTGCATCCTAGCATTTTATCTTTGTCTTTAGTTCTGAGCTCGTAGACTTCAATTCTTCAATTTGACCCTGAAGTAAACTAACCCGAACTCGTGACTTAAAATTGCACATATGTAACAAAGAGCGATGCCGAGACTTCATCCTCCATTGAATCTCTAAGTACTCTATACTCTTCAACCAACCAACCATCAAGTATTAGACGTACATCACCTCTTGAAAATCCACAATTTAATGTGACACTGAGCACTACAACGTAACTTCTTAAAGTGATAGTTATTTTGAGGTGATAAGAGCCCAATTCCCCCAATTGGTAAAAGAAAAGGAAAAAGTCACCCAACAATAACTAGATTTCCAAGTCTTCATTTTTGAGAATAAGCTCGAACAAGGATCTTGAAGAATCTTCATCCAACCATCCGCGATACCTTCAGATACTAAGTACACTCGCCTGTGATATTTCACTTCAACCTCAAATAAATAATAGTAAATTAACCCCGTTGTCACATCTTCTGGTTAAAAGCTCACATCTAGCCTCCTTTGACGTTTTAAGTGAACTATGATAATGGTTTTCATCCCGACCATGGTTAAAAGCACATAACCCCGTAAAACCATATAATAACCAAACTACCATGACGAATATCCCAACACACATCCAATTCATGAAGTACCCCCTTTTATCCCTTCTTCGAAGCAGAAATCGTAGCACCAGCATCAAATAATATCCCGAAATACGCTTTCCTTTCTCCAGGATGGTTCCATCATCACGGGATTTTACAATTCTATGGTTTAAACCAAGAAATAGTTTCTTTCGTGGGATTTTACAAAACCAAGAATAAACCGTGAGATCGAGCCAGAAATGCACTTTACTTACGTTGAGATGATTCCATTGTTATGGGATTTTACAAGTCTATGATTTAAGCCGAGAAATAGATTCTTTCGCGGGATTTTACAAAATCAAGACAAAACCATAAACAATGTCAGCTTGAAGGTGTTATGACAACTTTGGTTTCGGTGAATATCTGTTTTTAGGGGAACATGCAACGGTTCATCAACGGTTCATTATCCAACATCAACAATATCATCAACAATTCTTTACCCATATGTAGACAACTTCACAAACCATACTAAGTCGAGTAGTATATACTACTTTTCCCTGGAGGTTAACCGTAAAATATCAAAGTACACGTTTCTCCCCCATGATGGTTTCAAACTTTCGGAAGCATCATTAACGTGTATTATCATTTGCACGAGAAGTTCTTGTCATAAGCAAGCATCTTGAAAAGTCATGACAGACGTAGAAGATTCTTGAAAGATTTTGCTTAGACTGTGAAGTATCATTGACATTCAGTGGCATCGAATATTCTATGGGAATTGCTGATCACATCAAAACCATTCAATCCATTGGTAAACACATCATTCACGTATTCTGACGGCTATTGTAGTGACCACATGGAGAAGTAAACCCGATATATTAAACTTGAACATGACGTAAAATTCCTCATATTTGTTACTTAAGCTTGTACTAATCCTTGCGAAAAAGAAACGGTGTACCCAATGTACAAAACCTCTTGACGTATCCTCAACTACATGAGACACTAAAGTGATAGTTACGTTGTAGGTTAAGCGATAAATAATCACAACCGTAACTAAATAGCCAAGTCTTTATCACACTCAATAAACGCCCAAACAAGTCATCTTCGCGGAAGGGTAGAAAGAAAGAAGACGAAACAAGTAAACACCCCCGGAAATACTCACTTCAAATCCAAATAAGAAATACCGAACAAACAACCCCGTAGTCAACTTTGTTCGACCATCAATTCAAGCCGTAACATAGTATCTTTCGTGACAATATGTAAACCAAGGTATCAAACCGCCTAACACAACGAATACACATCTCATCATCATCTCATTTCTTCAACAAGTCACACAAAGTCCAAATCTCATATCTCGATTATGAAAAGCCCATCAGTCCACATTATTCCAATTAAAACCATTTAAACTGTTACTCCAAAACCAAATCAATAATATCATACAAGAACCTTGAACATCATTAAAGATCAACTAATAACTCAAGTCGTGACAATATCCCCGTGAAATTTGTAACCAAAATACCAATCAATTTACCAATATATAAAATATTGTAAGAAAAGTTTGGTTAACAAAGTTCACATATCCAATTATATCAAAAACATTCTCGATAAAGTCACGTCTATCTCATCAGAACGATTTAAGATTCAGCCCATATAAAATCTATTCGTATCCTGCATCCCATCACATATTGTAGCCCATAGTCCATATATGAAAACCGATCCAACCCATCATATGAAAAAGAAAAACAAACTCGATCCAGCTACAACTTATAACTGAGTATTAAAAGTGAGATACCCTAATTATTCTCACATTTATCCTAACCCTAATCACTTCTCAAAAAATATCCGCCTCCATGTTCTCTCTCCAAAACGCTCCAACAAATCCCATCCAAGTCTCATCTCCATCTGATGCACGCAAGTATTACTCACCACAGGGATAGTTAGAGATTTTTATCAACACCACAGGAATGGTGTGATGTCGTAGATGCCACAGGGATGGTTGGAGAATAGGACATGGCTTCAAGATCTCTTAACGAGGTTACAAGTAGGTGATGTTCTTTTTGTTTGAGTCATGAACGAAACTAAGAAAGAGACTAACAAACCTGTTAGGTTTCTTCTTTTTCATGTTCGGATAGTGATCAAAATCAGTGTATGATAAAATTTTGAGAGATACTCTTAAGTGGTTTTTATTTTATTTATTGATTTACAGTTCCACAAAACGAGTTGATGAAACAGATTTGTGTCTTATCATATGATTTAGATTGATGATGATTCATTTTACTTTGTGGTTTGATCATTTGAAGATCTTGAAATACTCTTGAATACCACGAAAGTAATGAATCTGAAATCACAGTCTTCATTATGTTTGAGTCTTGATAGAGTAGATGAGATGGTTTGGATCTATACTCTTTTTCAATGTTGAGTCTTTTGTTTCTTTGTTAAGTCTTGGACTAATTGTGATTGTAAAGATCTGAGGTCAATGAGTTATGTGTTAAAAACTCGCATAGAAAAAGTGAACAACTCGCATAGCAAAAGTGACAACTCGCTTTTGACTTTAGTTAACAACTCGCTCCAGATACTTTTAACAAATCGCTTCAGAACCAACTCGCATAAGTAACATTGAACCAACGCGCAACTGTAACAACTCGCTCAAAAGCAAGCTGCAACTCGCATAAACCAGATACATTGAATCAGGACATTTATTCTAACAACTCGCATCCAAGAGTTTCAGCTTTAAACCCAGAAAAACGCTTCAAAAAGCCCATTTTGACCATATATATTAGACCCATATTGACCAATAACATTCACGGAAATGGAACAAAAAGTCACTAAAATGATATGAGTTATATACATCTGTTTGGACAAGATTACACATAACAGACATATGCAACAATATAAAAGCACAAGACTTTTGTGACCAAAAAGATACATATGAGTGTTTAAAAGTTGTTACCAATAAAGGTAAGGAAAAACATTTTCCAGATTCAAAAAGATTAGGTAAAAACAGCTACAAAACACTGTACGAACCACAATAAACACAAACAACCTTGGCTCTGGTACCAATTGTAAGATCGTGTATTTATGTTGTTTAGATGATTCGGGTGGTCTAGGATTATGATGATACAAGAAAGCCATTGATGGATAGATGAAGAGAGTAGAGAGGATGTTCTTGAAAGAGAGTTGTAATACAACAAATGCAAGGTTAGATTCCAAGAAGCAACACCCTTCCCTTAGTGGGAAGGATATTTATAGTTACAAACTAGACGCCCTCCTGACGGGCTGTGGATCAGGCATTCAGTGGGTAAAGACTCGTCCTTCCTCCACGGTGTTACACTAAACTAATCTACGCTACTAATTAACTAATTAACTACTAAACAACGTAAATAACTACAAGTCTACGAGCTAACATATGCTAGACCATAATTGGGGTGACCGACACTTTCACATGGAATTTCCAATTCCTAACATTTTACATATAGTGAGTGATTTGAAATATAAGATGAGTGTCTTATCTCATATGCTCATACTATTGCAAGAGTTATAGTATGAAGATGTCGTCCTACCTTGCATGAGATATTAGAAATCAACGACATACTGACAGTCATCTTTACAGTTTCTAAAAGTGTAAAGTATTCTCATTCATTAATGTGTAATGCAACAATGCTCTATGTTGAGCACAGCTAGTTAACAGATTTATCATAAATGATAAACTCCTACTACAACTAGTATAAATAATCATCTAGCATCATTTGTACTTATACAACACTATGCATTATAATTTATAAACATCTATATTAACAATAATCTAAACTCTCTCAATTAGATATTGTTGTTGTCAGCTCATTTTGTTCTTATACAAAAGCAACAACTAGTCTTATACACAATATAATATATACATGATGAATCCTTAGTTAAAACAACATAAGGTTTTCATCCATGTAATAAATTACTCCAAGTGAAATATATCATTTAAGACTTGCTCGAATGATATATTGCATTTGTGTCAGACTTAATTTACCGCATTTGTTTATTCCATATAAACATCTATTTCAAGGTTGTTTGTTTTATTCCCTAAATTCCAAGTGACGTTTCATTCCAAGCTTAAGGATCAATATCTAGCTTAAATATAATGATTTTTTCAACATATAAATTTTAAGGATAAACACAATGCTCCCACTCAATGTCAGATATACCCAAGAGTTATCTTAATTCAACCAGAATCATATTGTAATTAAATTCAAGATCTCAGCTCTTAGATGCATGATTCAATCCAAACTTGGATTGCATAAATATTGTATACTACATAAAGATTATATAGATTCATAACCTTTTTGATTACACACCGTCCTCGCAAAAGGTAATCATAAACAAAGAGTTACAAAATCTAATTGTCATATTCAACATAGAAATCACATGTATGACAATCAAATATCTTCATATAATTAATGCATGTATTATATAAAAAAAAATTAATCACAGTCAATTGCTTAAGTATGATTAAAAACTTATTATTAAATGCCAAACATTAATATGTATACAATTTTGTCCTTGTGAATCTTTCTTCAAAAGAAACTCATTCCATCCTCATAGGTTAACTGTTAGGCGAAATAATAATTAATCACAAAACTTGATTTTCCTTTTAAGGAATGCATCTTGTCATTCATAGTTCTAAAACATTTATCAGATTCAAGATGTGATAATGTATTTTAGTAGTTAGCTGATTTACAATAATCTCCTAACTTATATCCCTAAGCATTGATATTAAAATATATCACTTCAGGTGATGAGGCATCCTTGCGGATTTATGAATGAGAGTAATCATTATACTTCAGTTAATATTTTCATGTTTATCCTTAGTATGACATTAATAAGTGAATTTTAGAAGGTTTGAGTATTTTTTTCTCAAAAAACTTTGAGATATGTATATACTCCCACTTACTTTTGTAAGTAGAGACAATTCTCTAAATACTAAGTATTTAAGAAACAATAAATTGTTCTTTATGGAGAACCACAAAATACATTTTAAGTTCTCATATCAAGATTTGTTAATAAAATGCTTCATAAGATATTAACAAACTCCGAACTTAAATCAAGACATAATGGAATTCCTTCCAACAACCCAAATTAGTGTTTATAGAAAAACTCTAATTTAGTATCACTCTTTAACCAAAAGTTCTAGCAATAGTTTTGTGTTTCATCAAGCTAGGAAGAATACCAAAACTACAATCTTCAATCTAGGAAGTGTAGCATAATCAAAAATCCAAAAGAGTTTATGATTCAATTGGTTTGAGTGGTAAAACCTCAAATCCCTAATGAATTAGGGTTTTTAGTTATGGGTTGTCTTGAATACCTTCTAGGTTTGAACTATATTGAGTGTATCCATGACACACGCAATTTCTAACCTTGATATGATTTGGAGGTAGAGCAATTAAAACTATCATGAACCAAACAATATTAATAAGGTTTGATCCAACACATTAGACATACCATAATGAAGTGGTATCCTATGAGTTATTAGAATTATGAAACTATATCAGAATTCTATAGATAACTTAATTCTCTTTGGACCAAATACTTGTCAATTGGGTCAAGCCAAATTGCATATAAAGTATTTACGAACCAAGTGCATGCAATAACGTATATTCATTGAACAATACAAGAACCTTATGTTCACGTGTTCACAAGAAGACAGAACTGTTCAAGGATTATATGTTCATGTGTTAACAAGAAAACAGAACATTTCAATAATACATTATCAGTCTTTGAATAATTCAAAGCCTCATGTTTATGTGTTAACGAGAAGACATAACACATTTACTATATGTACTTTATGTTATAAGTCATTTATAAATTCAAGGACTTTGTAATTATGTCTTAACATGTAAGCATAAGTATACTAATAAAAGTAATCATGAACGCAAACTATTGAGTTCTATAGTAATTTCAAGTTAATTTTATACTTCAGAATTATGATCATTATCATATAACCATAATTATGTTGACTAAAACATTTAGTCTAATGTTGAAGTATCTATACACAATATCATGACATTTGAATGTAGTAGGGCAACAAATATCTAGCGTGTTCAAGTCCTAGTAGAATCATTATTAGAATGTAGTAGGGCAATAAACATCTCATGTGTTTAAGTCCTTGATAAGGTTTTAAAATGTACCTTTTTTAGGGGTCGTTTAAGCCCTTATTTGATCACTTTTGTATCCGTTATTACTTAATATCGTTCCTTTTCACTTTATAGTTATCTTGAAGGCAAAATGCTGGAATGACACTTATTCGGACGAAAAGGCGCGAATATACGAAGAAAATGGCCAAAGTCAAGAATCGAGACACTCAGGCTGCTAAAACTGAAGGGGACGGCGTCAGGTGTTATCTGCGACGCCATCGGACAACTTTTGTGACGGCTCAGTAGCCAAATTGCTTATTTACAAGTGACGGCTTCAGGTTTTAAAAGAGTAGGTCGTCGCATCTCAGACGGCCTAGATTTGATCCAGACGACGTCAGAGACTGAAGGGGACGGCGTCACAAGAATAAGGTGACGCCGTCGCAAGACTAACGTGGCCAAGATGAAACCCTAATGACGGCGACCCGACGGCGTCACAAATCAAAGGGTGACGCCGTCGCTTATGTAATCTTATATATAGAATCCGAATTTTTTAGTTTTCAGTGTGTAGTCTTTTGGAGTAAAAACCTAAACCGAACAAAGGCTGTCTTGTACAGTATTTTAGGGTTCTATACCCTATCTTACATCAAGATAAGTGTTTTACTTCATTAATTCAATTATGTCTTCAATTACTTGTGTGTATGCTTGCATGTTTCCCATGTCCAGCTAATTTACTTGTGTGTTTGCTTAGGGAATATGAAACTTAATTATTGAATATTGATTGGTTGTCTCTTATCTTAATTGTTAATGATCTAGTATTGCGATAGGTCATCCGTTGTGTAGTTAATGCTTGATTAATCTTTGTTGAACCTTAGCTTATAGTACCTAGAGTCATTGTATGCTAAACCATCCGAAGAGTACCATAGAGTTAAGTTTATAAATCCTAGAGATTTTGTAGGCATTAACCTTTGGTAGTTTCAAAGAGTTAGGGATAAACGCATACCCTACGACCTTGTTGGTATCTTGTCACAGGTATGTGGTCAAGCCAATTACAACATAATAATCGTTCGGTGTTAACCATGTTGTTAACTTTGTTTGTGTGAGACAAGATGAATAAAACAGTAAAGGTTTATTAAATAAATAAAAGGACTTGTTGTTTGACTTCTCCTATTACAGTATTTATACTTGGTGAAACGACATGTATGTTGACACAAGAACCATTGTGTCGTTTCACAATATCTAGTAACCGTCAAATAACTGCCAAACTATAAATGTCAAATAACTGCCTTCTAAAAGGCATGTTTGAGTTAACATATCGACCCAAACATTACATGCCTTATATTGACCCACTATGACCCATACTAAATTAAAACATACGAAATTAGTAATTGTCTTTAAACATAAACATTAAAGCATTAAAACTGGATCACATTCTCCCTCCTAATGCTTTGAATGTTGCTTCCATGTCCTTCTTGATTCCATCTTCAAGTGATGATGATAAAATCATCACTGCTGCTAGCACTTCCTTCATTAGTTGTTCCAAACTTGCTTCCATTGCTGTCATTCTCCATGTGCACATCATCCTTCACAGTTTCTCTTGGAGATCCTTCATGCATTTCTTGGGCATCAACCTGTGCATCAACCTGCATATCAATCTCTGGCTCATCTGCAGTATCTCTGCCATTTCCTGCCATAGCTTCTGGTTTTACTTGCACCCTCTTTGCCTCTTCATAATATACCTTGATCATGCCAATGTACTCTCTATACATTTCCTTAACTGTGTCTTGATGATCATATGCTAAACCAAGTATTTTTGCCACTTGGTGCCAATTTCCATTGAGTGATACATCCATATAACCACCCAGTGCATCAACAAATTTGTACAACGCCAACAAGTCAATGTTGATTGCCCCTATAGTTGGAGGCATTTCACCCAAAAATTGTTGTCCTAAAAACTCTAGATAGAACCATTTGATCATCTCCATGAATTTTCTCTTCAACACATCCCAATTTCCATAGACAAGTTTATCTATATCAATTAAATCTAGGAATGCTGATCCGCGCTGAACAGTCAAGTCAAAAAGACTTAAAACAGCTCAGACGCAAATACAATGAAGATCAGAGAATATAGGGGATTCCCGGGTCGTTTAGTCCCAAGGAGACTCAATGGTGTGTACAACACTGATTCAGAGGATAGAATGATCACTAAGGATAGTGATCAGTGAAGGTTATAATTAGAAATTACACTACTGATTGATTTGGAATAGAATTGGACACAGAATTGGAAAGCACAACAACCAGATCAAGAAAACGTAAACGTAAGTTTTAAAAACTACGTATACGCACAAAATAAAAAATGAAAACTAAAAAGTAAAAGGCCTAAAAATATAAAAATAACATTTTTGGAATCCTAAAAATAAAAGAAAATTATTAGAAAAGGAAAATTATTTTTAACACTATTTAATTAATTACTATTAATTAAAAACTATTTTAACTATTTAATAAATACTCTAAAATGAAAGAAAATACAAAATAAGGCTAGAAAAATAAACTTATGATTTTGAAAAATCTAAAATACTATAAAACTAAGTTTAAAACTAGAAATATATTTTTCACACTTTTTATCTAATTATTATTAATTAATTATTATTTAAAATACACTTAAATACTAGAAAATAGAAAATAAACTTGGAAAAATAAAATTTTAACTTTGAAAAATCTAAAATATGATAAAACTAATTTTAAAACAGAAAATATATTTTTTAGACTTTTTAATTATTTATTACTAATTATTTATTATTTATTTCAAAGTCTAAAAAGAAATAGAAAAATCATAAAAAATATTAATATTTATCAATTATTTATTATTTATTAATCATTATTTATTAATTTTTCAGATTTTTTATATAAAAGACAAAATTTTAATCAAAATAGTATAAAATCTAAAAAGTTTCAATTTTAAAATAAAAAGGTTCAAATAAAAGATAAAAGATCATAAATTCACATAAAATTTATTATTAATTAATTATTATTAATCTATTTTTCACACTTTTTATATAAAGATCAAAATTTGAATCAAAATATCATAAAATCTAAAAAGTTTTAGTATTCAAATAAAAAGATCGGAATAAAACATAAAAGAAAGTAAAATCTCATAAATAATTTATCAATTTTATCAAAAATTAATTATCATTAATTAATTTATCACAATTTTTATTAAAAGGAAAAGATTATTAAAAGAAAATAAAAATCCTAAGGTTTTTACAATAAAAATATAAAAATCCGGAAAATGAAAAATCAAAAGTAAAAAATA